>JAGXJF010001448.1:0-160274 GCA_019208055.1 Stipa capillata
TAAACTGCACGTGCTTTGCACGTAGTAATCAAGCAGGATTAAGCTTATCGTGACTGCAAAGTTCCTAGGTCTCTGAAACTTATTAATATACACGGTCACAATTCCAGCTGATTAAATTTTAAATCGCCAATGCATGCTTGCTTATTTTTCTCATATAAAAAAAAACAGGATTGATGGATGGCAAGACAAACGAATGATGCAGAGTTCAAAAATATAAAGGATTTATAACTTCGTCGACTCTTCTATGAGAAGCTTGCTGTGGTACCAGTCAGGCATTAACTGACAAATTTTTTTGAAAATAACTATCCCTTGGAGAGAATGCTTTTGCAGCAGAGGAAGAAAACAAAAGAAATTCTAGGCAAGGGATGATGGGAGAGAACCCCAGTGGCAAAATGTACAACAAAAATTCATTATTTCGATTGCTTGCTTAAAGAGTCAGCGTTGTAATAAAAAGAAGAAGCAACAATAGTCCTCAGTTCTAGGACCAACTTGCGGGACTTGAGGACAGACCACCTCATGCGACGGTAGTACGCGGCTTGGAGAAGAGCAAGTGACAGTAGAAGATCCATTTGACTCCCATCTAGAACAAACAGAGTAAGTTGGTATTAGCCGCATCAGAACAATGGCCCGCTAAAAGGTTGCAGTAAGTTGTTCAGATATCCAGCACGTTTGTTCCATAGAGCATTTGTCAAAACGCTTCAAGCCTGTGCAAACAAATGAAATGGTTACACGTCAGTCACAGGAGCTTATAGCGAATGGCCCAAGTGTTGAGTGTGCGATGTGCAATCTCGTCAAGTAAGGTAGTATAGAATAGAGGCAGTGTTTGTGTGAGATTGGTCAACTTCGTTCTATGCCTAATGCAAAGCACAGACATCCCAACTACATTCAGTAGCTACAATAAATAGCAGGTCAAGCGGTTGGCTAGTCGCTTCGAGTGTTTGTTTATTTCATCCAGTAAGGGCCATAGCATTTGAACAAGTACAGTAGTTTATAGAAGCATACAGCAGAGTGCAAACAAGACATTGAATGAAGGAATGACAACATGAGGCTAACATACCTTGGTGGCGATGTTGTTGGAGAGCCAGTCAAGTCCTTCATATAACCCTTCACCAGATGTTAGCACAAGTGCTCTGAATGTACCTGCACCCCAGGAAATAGTTTATTTCAGCACCAGCATGTGTACCTTGAGATTTCGAAGGGCAAACAGTGACAGTGACAATTATTTTTACACAGGATAAGTAGTGTGGCACTTGTAGATGAATTTGATCAAGATGCGTTTAATAACAAAACTATAAGTGCATGTGAATTATGCTTATGCAACGTGATCCCCAGCCATGAGACTTTAAACCATTACAGATAAATGCCTCATGACCTATATGATCCTGAAATAAGGATGCTCCCTAACTTTGATTTGGAGATACACTACATGTACTTGCTAAAAAATCTTACAACATAGAAGTTTACATTATCACCAGGGCATCTATGACCAAGTTATTAGAAGGTAAAGAGCATTTGAGCTATGTGTATGGAATTCCTTACCAGTGCTGCTGTGCACAGGGAGTGCAGACCAAGCTTGTCAGTGATTTCAGCCGCATTCATGGCATTAGGAAGATATTGTTTGTTTGCAAATACAAGAAGCACAGCATCACGCAGCTCATCCTATACCACAGAATGGTGCCCCGTTAATCAGGTATTAGTTGATACTGAATGGGAAACAGGAGCTAAATTTTCTATCAGTAACTCCTTAATAAATAAAACATGGAACACAGGAAAAAAATGCTGCTTAAGAGTTGAGCTGTATGCTTGTCTCATAAACTGCTCATAGGACTTCAAAAAACTTATTTGGTGAGCCAACTTATATTAATTTATGACCGCACGATTGTTAAACCAAAACTTCATATTACCACATAGACAGGGACACAGGGTATTTGCAAACTGGAACACTTGAGACAACTACAACAAAATTAGTACATTACCTCATTCAACATCCTGTGGAGCTCATCTCTGGCCTCAACACACGCTCCCTATCGTTGCTATCAACAACAAAATGAGTCCCCTGCGTATTGTGGAAGTAGTGCCTCCACAGGGGCCTGATCTTTTTTGATATAGAAAACAGTAAAAGAATAAGCCCAAGGCACAAGTTTATGACAACAGAAGTATTATGGAGCTTAACAGCAATGCAAAAACAGGGTTCTGATTTCCTCCATTCAACAAATGCTGTAGCCTCCTTGGTGCTATATCCACTTGTCCATGTCACTGTCATCTATAATCATTTAACATGAGTCAACATCCTGAAAACATGGTACAATCTAATTCACATAAGCATATGCACACGTTTCTTTAGGAAGCTCTGACAACTAAGAACAATTTTCTGAAGATAAAATTTTACAACTACTCCCCTATAAATGAGAACTAAACATCTCAAATTCCTATTTCTGTTGCTTGGAATTTCTGGCTCATTTCCATGGCCAGAACTCAGAAGATAAGGTTTTGTTATAGCTACTAAAAATGCTGAGCATAAATAGGCTAGACTTTTCATCCATTTGCATTTGATATTTTTCTCTTCAGGTCACATAATACAATGTTCAGTTCATACTCATTCAGTTCTAAAATATTTATGAAAATGATACTTACTTCATTCCAGGATTTTCCTTGCGCTAGGCGTGGATACACAGGAGCCTTCGGGTTTGCGAAAGTTACTCTCTCTGAGTGTGCGATAAGATTTGGCTGTTAAGATGCACATAGCCACGTTAGAGCACAAAGTAATTATCAATCATAGTGTAGAGAAAAAAATAAATTAGAAAGATAATCTATTTTATTCTTCTGAAAGTGAATGATGCAAAAAAAGTGAAATAGTGACCAACATGCATATGCACGCTATAAACGTACATTATGAAAGAAAGCAACGTATGCTTATATACATGAAAACAATGACAATGTTGCATTACGTACATTTATCATATCAAAACATCCTTATAGACAATATTTCTAGTACTTTTTCCTGATGGGTCGATATCCTTGTTTGGCTTGGCAAGTATTCTTGTTGTTTGCCTTGATATTCCTCTAGACAGAGCAACATATAGTTGACCATGAGAGAACACAGGTTCTAGAAGGTAGATGATAACATTTGGAATGGTTTGACCTGGCTTTATTGATTGTCATTGCAAAGCTAAGACGAATTGGAAATTGCTTTCTTTTAAATTTAAAGGGAAGCACATCATCTTCGGAAGGGTACAAAGGAATTCATGGAAGGAATACTCGCTTCCCAACATGTTGTCCTCCAATAATTTCTGCATCAATGGCATTATCTTGAAATGCCCTAATAATAAGCCTTGTCCCATTGCATAATCCGTTAGAAGGATCTAAATTCCGAAGCAAGACCACATGACAATTGATCTTCATCTGAGAACATGTGGAGGTAGCCATTAGGTGTGAGAGAATTTAGGAATTCAGGTGGGTAGTGATTATGTGTATCATCCTCAGCTGAATCAAAACTGTAGTAGATTTTTTCTTCGCCAGGAAATCTGTCTATAAGCATCGCATTTAATTCATCCACATATTCATTTTTAGTGGAAAGAATGGTGCGAGCACTTATATAAGACGGTAATCTTCCATTCTGGTCAAGTGAAGGAAAGGCATCATTGATCATTTATTAATTGAGGCTTCTGAATTTGTATATCCTATAACTATCTCTTCAGGTAGGCGTACATAGTCTTCACCAATTGATTTTTCAGTGCCGTTGCCAATTCTCAAGAGAAAATCAGAGAACCATGGATCAAATTGTGCTCTCATATTGCGCCGAAGTTTTATTTGTTTTATATCCTCCCAAAGATAAGATTTTTGAAGAGTGGCATTAACAATTTGAGCTCTAGTGCCACGCCTCACTACAGGAAGGACTTGTCTGAAATCTCCTCCAAACACTATTACTTTTCCTCCAAATGGTGATCTACAACCAGTAATATCTTGCAAGGATCTACCAAGTGCCTCAACAGCTTGTCGTTTTGTCATGACAACTTCATCCCAAATTACTAAAGATGCTCTTCGAAGTAATTGTGCTGTCCCACTCTGCTTACTGAAGTTGCACATAGTATCTTCTTGAATATTTATTGGTATTTTAAATCTGGAATGGGCTGTCCTACCACCGGGCATGATAGAAGCCGCATGCCAGATGTTGCTGTTGCAATAGCTATTTGTCCCATGAATCGCACTTTAGCCAGCAAAGCTTTATAAAGGTATGTCTTTCCTGTGCCTCTTGGACCATCATGAAGAAGACCTTACTCTTCTTGTGTAACACATGGTCCATTATCTCATCAAAAGCAAGCCGTTGGTCATTGTTTAAAGTTGCATACAGCTCTAAGTCTTCTTTATCAACTGCAATATGCATCTCTTCAGTTAGTTCTCTCTGCTCTAAGCTTTCCAAATCATTGCTATCCAACAAATCTGGAAGATCAAAGGTCCTGATGTCCTTCCCCATAGAATATAGCAAATCTTCAATATCTCTAAGTACCATTTGCTCAATTGCTTCATTACTTATGCTCTCCCCACAAAAATCATCAGACATGGCTTCAAAGTGCTTATCCCATAATGCACGAACATTTGTTACCTCGCAGAAGGCCAAAACTGTAGCGAAAAGCCTTCTAAGTGCATAAGGCATTTGAAATGTTGCAGCTTCACTGAGGCAGTCAGAAATGCTACCGTCTGTTTCGATGAGACCCCTTCTCTTTGCAGCCTCTCTAAATGTGGAGAAAACAACACCTTCACGGTACGTAATCATCAAAAGATGTAGGCCCCTTCACATGGTTTAGCAATATTCTCAAGTAATAGCGTTCTCCTTCTGCAGGGTGAGCAGCCACAAGCCTACCTATTTGAATTCTCCTCGTACGATGACGTCTCCAAGTCCTGCGATTCCTTTGCCATATGTAAAATTCAGGAAATTCCTTATATAGAAATTTCTAGCATAACTATCAATGGAGTTCATTCTGAAATACTCAGTAAGCATTGTCTTGGAAGATGATTCTGTACTTATCACATTCTCCAATCATCGGAATCTTTATAACGTACAATATGCATATTTGGCAAATGGACCTGTAATTGTAGAACAGGAGGAGAGATCTCACTGAGATTGAAAGAATAAATCCTCCAAATTGCTTCTGGAGGTGATATAAACCTAGCATCCCTGTACTCATGAATTTCATCAACAACTGTATCTCCTGCGGCTTCTATGGTAAATGAGGCACGGTCGTGACCTTTGTAGATGTATTTGAATAAATACTTAACAGCCTTAATGCTGGAGCAAACTTCAATATTGATATGGCAATTGTATCTCATAAGTAGGTATGGATTGTATGGCACAACCCATCTATTATCCAAAACAGCTCCTCGGATGCGCACTTGATGACCATCATCTCTGCGTCTATAGATTGGATATGAGTCATTTCCTTGTAATGTAGCCTCAGAGAACGGCCTGGGATAATGGTATTTACAGTTTCCATTTTGCATGCATGAATTTTTACTATTGAGAGCACCACATGGTCCATGCATCATGTGTTTAATAACTAAATCATGTAGCATGGGGTACTTATCTTTGTCAGGAATTTCAGCCGATATAATCTGATCATACTGATTAGGGTTATTTATTTTGTAATTTGACTTTAGAATTATCAAGAAATGGGCATGGGTAGTCCCCTTTTTTGAAATTCAATCACATGCACATGAGCAGCAACTTCACCGAAGAATTTCTTCTTGAATATAAGATTCTTAAGGTCCTCTATTTTGCCTTAAAGACTCGTGCTACCAAGTCTGGCCGGTCTTGTGGTGATTGCCCCAGCGCAAGCTCTTTTGCTATCTCTTCCTAATTTGGATTACATGTCATGGTAAGAAATAAATCAGTTTTCCCAACCGCTGGACCAAAGCCATGGCATTCAGATACCTTCGGCGCATATCTCGTGGACCTCCAATAAAAGAGGGAGGGAGCACTATACATTTTCCAATCATGCATGCACGTGTTTCACCAGCAACAACACTGTCAACCAGTCCTTGATACAAATCTACTCGTATAAGATTCTGGTTTGCTGGTTTTAAATAGAATGCCAATCTTACCGACTCAATCTTAATGTACATATCAACAATGTACTGTTGAGTTAGTCGTTTTCCAAAAAGTAAGACATTAAATTCTTTAGCTCGAATTTGCAGTTTGAAGCAATAATATTCCCTTGGTGAAACAGAAGAACCAGAATTATACTCCAACCCTGTACAATGAAAATGCTTTGCATTTGATAAATAAAATTTTAAAATATTTTCTAACTGACTATTACATGAATATATGGCACAACTTACCTTCTTCATTGATGGCATTTTCTTGATTTCTAATATTAACAATAGCATTTGATTTTACTTTTGGTATATTCAAGTTCCACCCAACTTCTCCATTTGGGAAAAAGAGTGGGTATGAAAGTGGGTCATAATAGCCATGGTACGCTTTTATGTATTGTGGATTGTTTGATTTACCACGTACCATTATACTCCTATCGAAGTGACCTTGAGGATTGTTTCCCTCTACCCAAATTGCTGCTACTTGTGATGCAGTAGGTGCATTATATACTCGTTGATCTAAAGAAATATCTGTGTTGAGCTCAATTCGATACTCATCAAGGTTTGACACTAAACCAAGGCTTCGAAATGTTTGGGCATAAGGATTAGAGGAAAGTATGCGCGCCAATTTTTGGATGAGAACTCTATCAAGATTAGGAGAGTACGAAATCTATGTTGCAGATCCGCATCACTGTCATAAAAGTACAGTTGTAGATGTTTGGGGCCATCTTCCATTGGAACCAATTGGTCAATTCGGTGATAAATTTGACCTTGGGCACGGAAAGTGTAGACTCCAGATCTTTTGTTGCAAAATCTTTGGTCCAAGATAACACCAAGAGAGGTAAAAGAAAAATGAGAATTGAAGTATCGTATATTATCCTAAAAATACTTGCATCTGGATCTTGACTTGTGTACAGTCGGCGCATTTCACCAGGAACATGTGGAGTTACTATCTTGACATTGCCACCCATGCAACAAAATGTCGGTTTCTCATATTGGAACCTTTTTGCATTGCAATGTGGACAATTAGGTACCGGCTCTAATACATGATGTCCACTTGGTATATTTTGATATATATGATCGTGCGGATCAACTTGTATTTCACAAATAGAATGGTTCAGAACTCGATATGATACATAATTAGAATCTGTCCATTGTTTTTTTAAAGTGAGAACGCTATTTAACAATATTTTTTTTATTTTAAACTGAGAACGCTATTTAACAATATATAACGATGATGATAGAATATATATTTTTCTCTTGAGAATATATACTAACCACTAATTTCTATTGAAATATTATTATATTTATAAAACCATATATTTTTAAGTACCTTTTGAGACAAATTTACACATATGATTTACAAGTATCTAATCTAAATACTTCTATTCAAAGTTTTGAAGGTTGAATCCATCATATCCAAAAGACAACTTTTAGATGGAGTACTTTTCACATATTCACATATCCAAAATAATTGTAACCTAAGTAACCATGCTACGGAATCAAAAACACGAAAAAGTAATGTATCAACCTAAGAGGCATCATCATTTTTAGGTGACTTGACCGGACAGAACCATCATCACTAAAAGTAATATTATGGCTTAGAACTCACAACATAATAATAAAATTTAACAACTTGATATAATATATAGATGAAAGTTAAAACTACTTATGAAAACAAATTGACAACATATATAAATATTTACCTTGTCCACTGAATATATAACTCTCATCATCTTCACCACCATCTTCGATCATATCTTCAACTTGCCCAGATTCATCTACATCTTTTTTTTTAGGGAGGGGGACATTAGCAAAAGAATGTTTTAGGAGAAAAAACGTGAATGAATATTTGAAATAAAAAAAGATACACTATAGTTTAATATATATAGTATACATATACATATAGGCATATAGAAATGGCTATTGTAGAGTTTAGATATTGTATTACCTTGCATAGCAGGAAAACAATCCTTTGGGACATAGATGGTGCTGTCATGATCTTCATGCTCTTTGGCTACAACACGTCGCATTTGCAGAGGAATGCATTGTGTAAGTAAATTACCGCTACATTCATCTATGTCTTGCGTAGAACTACAACATGCCACATCAGACATTCTTTTTTATGTTGAACTTGCTTGTCCTGTCCAAGTGTGCCTTTGTTCGCTTATATTGACCAGTAGATGTTGATGCCCCAACATATTCATCTATTTCATTTGTAGTACTACTACAACTTGCCTCATTAGATATTCTTATTCTCTTGTATTCACGGCCCTTGTCCAAGGATGTTGCTTTCCGCTTATGTTGACCAGTACTTGTTGATACATTACGTGATGTAGATACGTCAGATGGATTGATCATGATCTGACTTCCAATATGTGGACTGATTATGTTCTCTTGAAGGATGTTAGATGGAGACAAGTTTAAACTTCCATTGTGGCCACTGTGTTCAGGAGAAATGCCTATATTATAATTAATCTTAAAGAGAAACATATGCTTTCGAGATCAACATGTTACCATAGACTTTATTTAATGGCCTCCAAGGTAATTGTAAGCACATCATAAAATTTGTGTTAATATTTTTAAATAAATAGTGAAGACAAATTTTAAATTGCATTAAAATGTACCTTCTATCCTTGTATTATCATCAGTTACTGTCTGCAGGTTGCCACTGGTACTTGTATTGATTTGGCTCATTCCAGATTGCAAACTATCACTACTTCACTATGAGTACGCCTTTTTCGTTTGTATTCACGGTTTCTTTGCAGGTAGGCAGTGCGCTGTTCTGGAGTCATCCCCAAATATCTTTCCCGATCATGATAACGCTTATGCTCAGAAGCATTTGTTGGTACAATACCTATACATCAGATGGATTGAGTGAAATAGATGGTTCAAGACAACCCATTAACACTTTTGAACACATAAGATAAAAAAAATATTGTTTATATATTTATTTATACTGTTATTAGAATTCTCAGTTCTAACTTAAATATTTTTATCTAGAGGTAAAGGTTGTAAATTTCTAATAGTACGGCTAGTATATATAGTATATCTTTTCTAAATTTATAGAGCATCGAAAAAGGAAGTACATCTGAAATCTAAACATAACAAACTATGGAGATGAAGAGGAGGGGGTCTTCAAGGAGTTTACTCTCCTTCTCCCTCAAAGGCCTCCAAGAGGAGGACTTTGAGCGAGAGGAAGAGGACACTCCTTCACATCGAAATCCATGCAGTTTTTTTACTCCATAGATGATTGTAATATTTTGCAATGCTTAGAGGTATGTTGAGTAAATTTCTAATGCTATTGACTCATCAGCAAGCCCCTACCTCGTTGTGTTGGTGGTGGCACTACTGCAAATTCCTACCGTGCTGAAGATCGTGAATATGTTTTCTGAATGAGATGTGGAGTACTGAGAAACATGAACGATATTGATACCTCACAGCAAATCAACTGTTAAGCGATTAAAGGATGACATGTATGGGGGTCAGTAACACAGCTGAAGAGTTGTTGATTTCAGAGTAGATTTCCAATACTTGCATATTATCAAAGGATAGATTAGTCCTACGCGACACGTTTTTGGGGAAAATCATCATGTACACCACATGCTGAAAAGATAGGCTAACTTCCCCTTGAGATAAAGATCTTTGTTTGGCCATGTTTTCAAGATACATTTTAGACCAAAGTGTAGATGAAAGCAGGAAAAGTGGAAGGGACAGGAGGGGTGTATAGTGTGCAGTAAGAATGAAAACCTTGACATCGTGAGCCATTTTATGTCGGCAGTAAGAATGAAAATATACAAAGATATGTACCTTGTTTCCCTTTTGATAATCTATTCGAGCCAATGACATTTGTAATATCCTGAAAAGGAGTCCGTGCTTGTAATATGGTGGATCTTGTTGTATGATCACTTGAATTTTCCTTCCATTCCTTTTAGATAACTGCCGATACATGATTCCGCTAAAGCACTGCATTATATGTAGAGAAAAGAAAGATCCATCTAATAAGATTTTGAAAGTCATAAATTTCATTGTACTTCACTCTCATTTTTCTACAACAAAACAATAGGACTGCGAGAGAGATGAGTCAGAGTCTGATTCTATAGCTGTAGCTGTATAAAGAGATATGCAAGAGATGATATAGCTGCATGGAATATTCATTTCATCAGTGGGTGCTCCCTTTATCCTTACATACCAAACAAAAAAGGAGCGACACCATACCTCTGGCTTTCTTGTCAATTCTTTCAGAACAGTTTCAAGTGTTATGTGGAGTTGCTTGAAGAAAACAGTGGTCTATGCAGCAGCAATTAACCTTCACTATCTTTCTATGACAACCGCTCCTGCATGGAAACAAAGCCAATATCAATTTCTCCTTTGTGAGCATCAACAGGTTCTTTTGCTCACGTCCTATATGGAATTAATTATAGCTTGTACTAAATCAACTTTATTAGAACTAACTAGGATTATATCTATCAGGACATTTGGCCATGAACCTATTGGCTACCTAAATTTGATGAGCACTTTTCCCAATTTAACATAAAACGCTCTAATATCCATGCTTCCTACATTATTTAGATTGATCTCATGAGATTAGTGTTATTGGACTCATCATATTATAATTTCCAGACTAATAGCAATGTACCACGGCAACACCTAGCGATCAAAATACAGTACATTAAAAGCTACTATATCACTATCCGAAAATAACTATATATCTGTTTGTCTGAAATATAGGATGATAGGAGGCAGGGACAAATAGCAATGCTCACATACACACAATTCCATGTGATTACAGTGATGTGTAAAAGCAATTTAATCAATGGTACAAAAAGCAATGCTCACATACATACAATTCCGGCTTGTGCACTTCTTATAGTGATAACAAATTACTATATTTCATTTAATTTATACCAAAAGTGTATTCGGAAGCAGATTTTCAGATCAATTACCTTGAAGAAATTGAGGGGAAAAAAAGGTAGATACACACCAATTACCTGTTTATGTTGATGTAGCGAGCAAAATTATTTGAGAGTATAAACAAAGAACCAGGAGCATGGCTAAGTAGGTCCCTTTACTAATCTCGTCAGGGTGCAAAATGAACTGTAACTTCATGTTTGTTACAGGTCTATTCAGTTTAAACATGAATAAGAATAGAATTCACAAGATCTAAAATAAAAAAGGCTTATAGTATAGTTCATAGTAGGAAACACTGCAACTTGTTCTGGGTGGAGGAGCTCCTGTTAGTAGGACAAAACAGAGCTATGGTGAAACAAGGCCATGACTCATTGGTCATGACAATGATTAGGAAATGAGTACTATTGAAATCTCATTCTTGTGTTCACATCACATGTTCAAACAGACACCAACAGAAAAAAATTTAGATGAGTGTTGCCTATTGTTCCTAGTTCGAGATCAATAAATAAGTAAAAAAAACAATGAGCTCCTTTAGCACCAATTCATCTAGCCAGTACATCAGCAGGTTGAAATGGTTTTGGTCTGTACAAAGAATTATACTCAGTCATCCAAACATTCAGGAACAAAATGAGGTAAGATGTTTTCTTATCAACACCCACACCATCTTTAATCACTTTCTCCAGGTACAGTTACTAAAATACGATGATAATCTAGTCTGTCTTTAATTTATTACTTCTTCAATAAAAAGAACTTGTGCCGGTTGCATACTTGTAAAACCCAATGTTCCTATATGCAACCAGTAATTTCCCAAAAGGGCTGCACCCTATTGAACTTATGGACTACTTGTAAAAATCATTGCCTTGCAGCAGTACATCAAGCCATACATGCAGACCACTAAAACAGAGTACTAAAGATCACTCTAGCAAGGAGTTATTAGAGAAATTGCTGGTCGTGTGTATGGTTACATTCCTAATGTCAGTAGATTCAAAAGCTTTGTGGACATAAAAACAAACACCTGGTGCTCAAAATATCTTCAGATGTAGTAGATCATCAAATCACCAAATCAAATCATCAAATCAAAGTACATAGTATAGTATACTACGTTACCTTTCAGATACCAAAGATCAGAGAGGCAAAGGATGTTGCGATGGCTGCGGTAGGTGAAAGGGCGCCGGCGGGCGCGGGGAGGGGGGCGCCTCTGGTTAGGCGGCGGTGGGAGGAGCGGCGGCGAGCGTGCTGGTGAGGCCGTAGGCACGCTCGGGAGGCCGCAGGCGCGCTGGTGAGGCGGCGGTGGGAGGAGCGGTAGTGGCTTCGATGGTGATGGGAGGCGGGAGGCGGGAGGGGCGGGAGCGGTGCTGGGCATGCTGGTGAGGCGACGGGCGCAGGGAGCGGTGGTGGACGCACTGGTGAGGCGGCGGGCACGGGGAGCGGCGACGGTGGGCACGAGGATGTTGAGCTTGCGGGTGCTGATTGCTGAGTGAGGAGTGACGTGCGATATTTCGATTGGATCTAGACTATTCTATTGTTCGCGCAGCGCGCGGAGAAGGGCGCAAAACCAGCGCGCGCTGGGACGACCGCGAATCCGAGACATCCATGCCGTCGGATTTAGTCTAGCAAGCATCCGACCATAGATCAAAAGCATAGAGAGCTGAATCAACGTTCATATTGATTTCTGGATCATATGAGGAGAGAGAAAAGGGATGCAAATTCAAAAATTCAAACTTGGTACGCTATAGTAGTAGAGATAAATTTCAAATGTTAGAATCATTAAGCAACTAGACGCCACGAAATAATACTAAATAGGACCTGGGTGACAACCAGTCGCCCGATAGCTTTATCGGTGATCAGTCCTCCTTCACTATCACTTTCACCTTCCTTTTCCTCTACCATAGCCTCTGTTAGCTTTGTATAAAAAATTAACACACATGAACAGTGGACACACCTCTTACTGGCTCTCACGTGTACGCAAGGAAGAAGAAACACACAGAAACACTTGCTTTTGCGGCACCGCACTTGTACCTTTTCTCTTGTTTCTCCTCTTAACTCATACAAAATGATTACAGTGGCTTAAATAGCCCATCCATGCACACACGACTAACAGCCACTAACCCACTAATTAGCTAGCTCCTAATTGGATGGATCACAGATGCATGCAGCCACACAAGACTCGGCCAACTCAACGCATGCACCTGCTGACTTGCTCCACTAGCTATGCACACGTTCAGCATTATATGACCAAACCTCATGCAATGTTCGGCCACACGACTCGGCTAAAATCAATGCACGTAGCCTGATGCTAACACCTGCATGCTGGCCACATCTCACAACATGCACTAGCTACACACACACTCAATTCAACTAATAACCCATGACAAGATTATTTCCAACATTTACCTTCTTAATCTTGTCATGTTAACTCACCATAAGCTCGAAGTTCAATCTCCTGGCGCATCTTCAAGAGTTATGTCTTCTTCTTGTTGACCATATTGCCGGTGACACAGTTTACTGTTGACTTTTCACATCTTCGTCGCGGGTGATGCACCTTGCCGGCGACTCCGACGTTTACCACGGCTCCAGTTGTCTTCTCGTCGGGACGCAACTTGATGACAATGCAGACTCGGATTGGAGCTTACACACATACCTCAGCTCTAATTGTCTTTCACCGGTGACACATCTTGACGGCAACGGAGACCCGAAATAGAGCTTACATACATGAGCACTCTTACTTACACTTTCTTGTAAACACAACTAACACAAGAACCCACACGCACACACATGCTACATGCATGGACTCAACTCGCTAATTCCTAGCTACATGCACCAATCAACTCAACAAACCAATGCAATTATTTGCTAACACTAGCGTGCATGGACTCAACTACATATACTTTCCTGACGAGATGGTACTGCTCGCCGCCGGCTCCAGCACCCATGCCCATCGCGCCATACACTTGCCCATCCGTCAGCGCATCGAGGTGCTGCCGCCACGTTGATGCGCCGCTCACCACCGAGCCTGCCTCGCTGCCGCCGAGGCGCCGCTTCTCTACACCCTGATGATCACATCGCACCAGGCTCTGATACCAAGTGTTAGCTTTGTACAAAAAATTAACACACACATGAACAGTGGACACCTCTTACTGGCTCTAACGTATACGCAAGGAAGAAGAAACACACAGAAACACTTGCTTTTGCGGCACCGCACTTGTGCCTTTTCTCTTGTTTCTCCTCTTAACTCATACAAAATGATTACACTGGCTTAAATAGCCCATCCATGCACACACGACTAACAGCCACTAACCCACTAATTAGCTAGCTCCTAATTGGATGGATCACAGATGCATGCAGCCACACAAGAGACTTGGCCAACTCAACGCATGCACCTGCTGACTTGCTCCACTAGCTATGCACACGTTCAGCATTATATGACCAAACCTCATGCAATGTTCGGCCACACGACTCGGCTAAAATCAATGCACGTAGCCTGATGCTAACACCTGCACGCTGGCCATATCTCACAACATGCACTAGCTACACACACACTCAATTCAACTAATAACCCATGACAAGATTATTTCCAACAGCCTTGTCATATCTTGGTTAGATCTCACTGCCGACGGCTGCCGCCAGTGGTAAATCGGGAGGCTGGCGTTCTGATCAGGCCATCTCTTCAATCTTGAAGGGCGCCGGTGCTACCTTCATCCACTGGTTAGTTCCAAGGGATGCCGGCAATCGCTGTCGCTGTCGCCGGTCAGCCTTCCGTTCTCCTTTCTTCCTTCTGCCCTTCTTTCTCCTCCCTTTCTTAATCCCTTCTTCTTCCTCCTCCTACTTCTTTCTCCTCCCCTTCTCCCGATCCGGCGCGTATCGGACCACCACATAAGTGCGTGTGACCGTTGTCCGCATAGATTTCTCGTACTAAATATTGTATACCATTGCGTAGGCTCGGCGCCAATGGTGCCGAGCTGGGCGAGCTACTCCATGTGCTTGTGGTGCTTCTCCTCCCTGTGGTGGTCGCAGCCGGCGGCCGCCTCGGCTTTGCTGCTGTTGCTGTGGCGGCCCATTACCAAATAGCTTCACAAAATATTAGTGGATCGATCTGCAGGTGATGAATGGATCGTACTACCTTGTGTGATCGATATGTCTCTGGTGTTTGTGAGCTTGGCTGTGGTGATGCTTGGCATAATGGCCGGGCATGTCCTTATATAATGTTGGTGTACGTACGGAGGCAACACGTACGCGCCTTGCAGATTATTTCACACACAAAAAAAAAGTTAATGCCGTCAACACGCGTTTTTTTTGGGGGGTTACCAGTACTAGTTTTGGCTTGCTTGCATAGTCGATTTGTTTACACGATCGAAGCCAACAGGAAGGCGACTTGCTCATATGGCGACTTGTTTACATTTCGCTTCGTGTGGCTTTGTTTAAACCGTTCGGCCAGTCATCTTATGAAAGTGACACACCCTTGTCATAAATGTTCAAACTCGAGTTTCTTAACCGCGTCGATCGGTCGATCGATCGACCGATATGATGCATGCAACACGGCTAAGGATTTTTAGATCCAACTTGCGTACGTGTGGAGTTCTCAAAAGCTTCTATGGACGTCGATGAACCTGAAAATGATGACTTGCAACAACATAAACCGATGTACAACATCCACGCAAAAACAGACAAAGTAGCAGTAATTAGTACGCTCGTTAATTAGTAGCACATGCAAGACGTACGTACGTGCGCCTTCCTTTAACCTTCTTACTGGAGGATTAATTCGTCCTTAAGTAACCAACTGATCGAGCAGTGAACTATGGAGGAGTACGTACGTTCGCGTGAGCTTCCAAATTTTACGCGCCTTCCGGCTACTCTTATATCCTATATATACCCGGCAGATTCCATTACTAATTTCGTCGCACCTGCAGCAGCACCGTACATCTCCTACATACAATCGTAGCGATGTTGTTCGAACTCCACACAACTTAACTAAAGCTGCTCGCACTGCTCGCAACCACTGCAGCAGCAGCCGCTCGCCCCGATCTCTAGCTCTAGCTGCACCTGCAAATCACGCGAAATGGCGTACCACTTTCTCGGTCGTCACCACCACAACAACAAGGCGGAGGCAGAGCCATCCAAGGTGAAGGTGAAGGTGACCGGCGACTACCGCAAGGAGGAGAAGCACCACAAGCACATGGAGCAGCTCGCTCAGCTCGGCGGCGCCGCCGCCGCATACGCACTGGTATGCAAATACATAAGCTTAAGATAGATCGAGATCAGATGATCGATATATTCCGTTCCATGACGAGTTGATTGTTCTAAGTGCCAAACAAACATGCCCTTAATTAGTTGGTTAATGTTCTTTTTGGCATTTGGGACGTACAGCACGAGAAGCACAAGGCGAAGAAGGACCCGGAGCACGCGCGGTCAAGGTCAAGGAAGGGATCGCCGCCGCCGTCGCCGCCGGCACCGTCGGCTTGGCGTTCCACGAGCATCACGAGAAGAAAGACGCCAAGAAGCACCGCCGCCATGGACACCACCACTGATCGATCAATTGAGCTAGCTAGTAGAAGTCGGTCGTACCATCATCCCGGCCGGCCATATTTGCACACATATATGTTGTTCTACACTTGTACTTATATATATATCCTACTGTTGCATATGTTTGTTACTTAGATTGCTTGTATTGTTCTGCTCAGGCTGCATGCTACCTAGATTTCATTCATCCCAATTAAACAGCATGTACAAAGCCCTCGCTACTGGAAAACGATGCCGGGGATGGGCCGGGATACCAGTCCATGCCTGTGGCGATGTGATCGTATTATCAGAATGGTTCCCCGACTAGTGGACCGGGTCGTTTGATCGGGGCCACATACTCTCTCTCCCTCTCCCTCTCCCTCTCCCCCTCTCTCTCCCTCTCCCTCTCTCTTTTTATCTCTTCTTTGATCACTATTTTGCTTGTTTTACATGACGATTATAAGGGTAATTTTCTTAGGGCCTGTTTGGTTGGGCTGTGGCTGTTGACAAAGCTGCTGTTGGCTGGCTGTCTGGGAAAAGCTATTGTGGCTGTGAGAAAGTAAACATATGGCTTTTGGTTGATCCAAATCATCTACAGTATTTTGAAAAATGAGCACTGAAGCTTCAACACATTGCAAAAAGCTGGCAGAATGCAGTTTTTTCAAACAGCTAAATTTACACTGCAAAGCCCACAGCTACCGTTGGCAAAAGCTGCTGAAAAAGCCAGCCGCTTGGTTAGGCTGCAGCTTTTTCCAGTGAAAAGCTGCTGAAAAGCCCAACCAAACACCCCCTTATTAGTATTGCCAATATGTTTGATAACTGGTTATCTAGGATAGGTCGAAAACTAAGCTTACATTATGGTGGGATCTACTACTTTATATCAGTCTATTTGACTATGCTGAATCGATGTGGTTTTTGACAAATGCAAAATTCATAACCCTTTACAGGTTATCTATATGTGTACCAACTAGTTGTAGTCATAGTCCATGCTGCAACGAAAGGAATCTCAAGTCATGGTGTGCAAAACTTTGGATGCTATGATCTGGGAGCTTTTCACAACACACGGGTGACGGTTTAGCAACTGAACTTATGACTCTTGAACGGCCTTTTTTTTTGTTACTATGCTTTGTTGTTGCCACTTCCTATACTCAGCATGTAGTTGATTTTTATTTGCAGCACCTACGTGGCATATTCTTATAATAAATTATAGATGTGTGCATTAATAATACAGAGGTCGGGAGTGTATTACTTTCATTGTCTACAAAGAAAATCGCTTTTACCATTGGGCAATCGCCTGCTTTTATTCTTGATCGTGGTCGACGTCTACCTTGCAACACCACCTGCGCGAGGCGGAACCGCCAGCAACGTAGGAGTGGTAGCGGAACTGGGGGATGCCGGAGTGGTTAGGGTCACAAGGCCTGAGTCGGTGGCGGCACGGAAGCAACGGGTGGCGGTACCAAGGGAGGAGACCTCGTTGGTTAAGGTTGACAGCCGGACACGACGAGCCAAAGGCGGTAACCATGCGGAGCCAGCGGCACCGATAGAGACGAGCTTGGTGCAATGATGATTGGAGGTAGAAGAAGAATGAGGACCATTCGATTTAAATCCAACGGTCCATGAAGCCAAGAAAAAGCAATCGCCTAAGTAATCGGCGGGCCCAAAGAAAATCTATCTTCGTCTCTCTCTGCGGGAGTAGACACAAACAAGACCACCGTGCTGCTTCGCCTGTTCGACCAAAACCTATAAACTCTTTCCCGCATCCTCAGCAGCTAATTAACAGCCATCGCCGACCGCCAACGCCAAGAAATACCTCACGGCCAGTTACATGCCAGGGATGTTCCATAGAGGGAATGGGAGAAGGAATTCTCTCCTCTCCCGGTATCGAAATCCATGCTCCGTCGTACAGGCGTCCTTCTTCTCCTCCTGCAACTATGAAATCGCACTAATTCGCATCACACACACATAAGCGTAACCCGGAGAAAATCCATATAGCCATATATGGATAACCACAAACAAGGCGATCCCGCTGTCCTTAGGGCGGACAGTACGGCGGTGGTGGCGCACGGGGGAGGAGCTGGGGGACGAGCGGCGGTGCAGATGAGGTAGTGACGGCCGTCGGTGGTAGCAGCGGTCGGTGAGAGCCTGGCGTGCAGCGAAACCAGTGGCGGCGGCGGCAGGAGCGTCGGTCTTCTGTGGGTGGAGCGGAAAGAATAGTACCGTATAGCTAAACAATACCACCGTGACTCGGTTTAAAATTGCGGGGGAGCCCAGGGCCATAGCCTCCTGGACATAGCTGTGCTGAAAGTATGCCTTGCTCCCCGGCGACGGCGATAACCCGAGGGCTAACCTTTGGGGAGAGGGGTGGACTAGTCTAGTCGTGTCCCCAAAACAAAGCCAAAAACAGCCTTTGATGTTTGGACAAGCAGGGTTTTTAGGTGCTATACAAAACAGCACCAAACTTTAAAAAAAAACAAAAATTTCCTCCGTGCATTATATTTAATTCGAAAGTATGTTATGTGAACATATACATGTATGAATCAATATTTGTTTAAAATTCACAATTATACTTGCAAATAAAATACATTCTATATCATTAAATAGTGCGAATATTTTTTTCGTGCTAGCAAGTTTCCAATTTAACATTCCTTTTATGTTGACCGCGAGGCTTTCATTTCTCTCAGTTTCTTCTCTCCTCCTTTTCCTCATTGCTCTCGTCTCCCCACTGATCCCTGACGCCTCCTCTCCCACTCTTCTTTGGAGACTTAGGGGCGTCTGGCTCAGTGTTGAATAAGCTGGATCCTAACCTGATTTCATCCTGCACCTTCTTCCTCCACCCTCCAACTCTGGTGCATATTGATGGCGACGAGGTTGCAGTGTGGGGGAGATGCTTCATCGAAATCCACGCTAAATCCAAGCTCTCCTCCACATCCAAGGCGATGATTTTGTTCTCATCACTCGTCGGTCCTTTTCCCCTTTCCTTGCTATGCTAAGAGCCAATAAAAAGGCTTGCTTTATCTTCTACATGGTGTTGCCGGTGATGCTTCTCCCGAACTCGGCCGGTCAGCAACCGCTCAGTGAGGATTTCGTCGTGTTCCCCTAGTGATCAGAAGTCAGAACAGGGTAGCATGGAGTTGGTGCATGTGCACAATGAACACTTACGACGCCGTCTCCTCTTCTCACTGGTGATATGGATGATGATCATAATCTACGTCGACGGGAAGTTATTCTCTGGCGTCAGGCGACCTGTAGTAAAGCTTGTATCCATCGGAACCTCCCACCATGGAGGCCCACTCGGTGATTTTTGGATTCGGTGGCGCCGTAGCGAGCTCAATGTCGTCATCTCTACCTTCTTAAGGAGAGCACCACCCATTATAGGAGCATATTTGCTGCTACGAGATGAGCCTCCTATCATCAGCTACTCCTGAGGCTCTTTAGCGTCGTCTTGGTGCAGTGACTTTTTCACCATCCTTGGTAGTTGGCACTGGCGCCCATGGCTTCAACCTCCGATCCCTAGGAGGGATCAAATGAAGGCCTTCTCTCCGAGCTCGCTCCCTCACAGCTTGTGGTGACCGGCGGCGGTGGTTTGTCATCGACGGTCTATGGTGGAGACCTTTTCCCGGACTCGTGCGTTGCACAAGGAAGAGGCAAATGTGTGTCCAGCACCTCGTCTGGGCCTCCGATGCGTGTTTACCAAGGGCAGTATAGTAATTCTTCTTCTTTTCCATGTCCTCTCGGTATCTGTGATGTACTTTGCCGTGAGGCCCTTTAGGCCACCTTGGTTTAAAGTAGGCAATTTAGAAAGAAATCTTTCACAGCCTCTCAATTTTGCTACTCTTTCATTAGTATGTACTTCCTTCGTTTCAAAATGTAAGGTATATTTTATTTGGTTAAGACAAGCTTTTGACCAATAATTACTCTATTAATATATAATCTATGTGATAACTATCGGAGTGTAAAATTTCACAAAACTTGAAATAAAAATAAAAATTGATCTCTATTTTTGTATTTTTTTGTACTGTTGTGTTTTTTTAATTTTCTACTATAGTACGACATTTTTCTTTATTTTACTCATATTTTGCGCGTTTCGTAAAGGTCAAATCCATTCACTCTACCGAAAATGGTTGGAATGGACAAAAAAAATCAGCAATTATGAAAGAGCGGCATACTCTACACCAATATAAAAAATACGAGTTATTACGGACATTTTTAATCTAAGACATCTGAAATCTTTAATTCAATTTTATCATTATCCATCCAATGGTTATGGAAAAAGATTAGCCCTCCTCTAATCACTCCTATACTTATTGCTTCCTAATTACTCTTTAATTTCAATTTGTGTACCCAAAAATAGTTGTTTTTCATGCTTAAAAATTAATTGTTAACATGTTATTTCTTTATTCAAAAACATTTAATGCTTACATTTTTTTACATCTGCTTAATGCGTGTTCTTTTCTCCTTCAAGTTCTTTTCCACGCATATGAGCATATATTTCATACAATATATATTGTGGAAAATATACGTCACACATGGGCGGTTGCTAGGTGAAGATAAGGTTCATACTAGGCAAAAAAAACCCAAATTTCCCCACTTATAACTAGTTGGTATGACTAGACATCAATACTTATTTTCTCCCAAACAAATCACGTATATTCTGAACCATCCACATCGTACAAGGATCTACCTCAGTAATCTAATACTTCGCCCCTGTGTAGCTTTTAAAGGGAAAATAAAAGAATATCGTTTAAATCAACCAAAGAATGAACAGAACGAAGCTTTCTTTGATTCATACAGATCTAGAAGCAGAACTGACAACGTCATTCACTACATTTCTATGGAAAGAACACAGATTTCTGTACAGAAATCGAATAATTCAGTCTACAGGTGAGATGGCGCTATGGTATGACTAGAATATACTGCTGGTGGAAATCAGATGTAACTATACCATTGCATCAGAATGAGTAGGGAATTCAAGCCCATGAAGTGCATGAATGTTGTGCAGATCCTCCGTAGAGTACATGGGAAGAAACCAGAGCAACTTATTTGTGCCAAAAACCTGTAGTAACCAATATTTCAGATGGAAGAGAAGGAATAAATAAGATAGAACAAAACATAATGCCATAAAAAAAACCTGCTCCAAGTTTTTTCTCAATCCTAGGTCATACTTCCATGAAACTGATTTCCTTCGCTCATACACCTGGAATAAATTTGACCCACCACAAAATCATATCATTGGGCGTTTCAAGGAGACAAGTTACTATCCAACCAAAATCTAGTCCTAAAACTGATGAGCTGCAGCGCAATTCAAGCCGAAACCTAGACTGTTCATGTACTAATGTACTGGTGAGTTTAACTGGGTAGAAAATCAATGCCATGAAAAAATAGTCTATGAAGTATTGACTTTAATGAGCTGCATGGTATTAGTTCAACAGAGAAGGGGGCCTCCATGGAATGAGCTGTATAGATAGTTTAATCTTAACATAGAAGGAGAATACATTGATTGAAAATAGATAATTCATTCTGAATGTAGCAGTACATGATTATCATATTCAGCCTGCAGATCAACCGGTAACTTGGTATAAAGGGCGAAATGAAGTCTTGCTGTTTAATCAAGGGATTTATTGAACTTATGAACTTGTGCCAAACATGAAAACCAAAATACTCACAGTTCACAGGCTTACCTCTATAGAAGTCATATTACTCTTAACAAGAGACATGTGCATGCCTATGAAACAGAGGAGGCTCAAAGCGAATGCTAAATTAAGAACTGCAATAAAGGCATTCAGGTAGGGTAAGTATAAATGCACATCTTTAAGCTAAGTTTGATGCTTCCAAGGCAAAAGGTTTACCAAACGCAAGAAATAGAATGGCAATATCACTGGCTGAGCTGGAACGCCTACTTCCATCTTGAAAGAACAAAATAAAGCTTGGAAGTAGTACCAAAGTATCCAGCACTGTCTCAAGGAAAGCATACACCTAAAATGCAAAGATAATGCACTTAAACAGCAATAAATAGCAAGAATTTGGGAAGCTAAAGAAGCAAATGGAGAACACCAAATGTAACAAGTAGACACTAGACAGAAAACACAATTATAAAAGGCTTGTGTGTAGTTTGCCTGGACTCTTAAGACTCGCAAGGCTTGTTTTGCATATGCCTAATGCTTATCCATAGCAGAAGCCAGAGCTCACGCACCAGCATAGAGCATACAGTACACTGATTGTTAGTCTTTGGTAAGTTAGCACGCGAGGCAATGCTGAAGGCTTTGGTTCTCTAATTACAGGAAAACAAAATAAAGCTCAGCATGCAAGAGGAACATTTCTGTGCCTTTTTTTGCAACCAATGTATATTCCTTTTTGTCACAACTCACAACTAATCCAGCTACCTACAGCTTGTTTTTTTTTAATACATATTAGAGAGTCCAACTTCCCTAAACATCTAAAATATGGTTATAATTCGTCATGACCATAGAGGCAAGAGAACACAAATATGTGGCTATAACAAATTAATAGCAAGCCAACATTGTATAATAAATCTTACGTAATAAAATCCGTTTGGTTAGGGTATGATAAAACTTTCCAAAGTCTAATGGTTTTAGAGTATGATAAAACTTTCCAAATCTTGTTTGGTTAGGGTATGATAAAACCTCTATAGAAAAAATCAGTTTCCTCAAAAATTAAGACTACAAGTTGCATGGAAAATCACTCTGACATGGTTTTCACAAGAGTAAATAAACAGATATAGGAGAATAATTTTAAACCAGTATTATCTACACAGCATTTTCACTAAAAGCTATCCGAGCATCCACCATGTATAGGGTGTCTAAAGGTGACACGTAGGAGAGGGTCCAAGTTAGCGAAAAATGTCACAATGTGTAGACCTAGTTCTCTCAACTTAGTGGGACCCATGTGAAGAAAATCCCATCCTCCCACTCTCTCTTTGTTACCATCTGACAGGTGGGCCCTGTGTACACTTTTTCTCCTAAGACCCAGTCCTTAGCTTAGACCATCCAGCTTTCTCTACAGTGTGTAGACCCAGTTCTTTTATCTTCTCTCTCCCCTAAGACCCCACCCCCCCTCTCTCAATTCACACATTGTGGATGCTCAACCAAATAACAACTAAAAATCTGTAATGAAGTTAATGCAAAATTGTGCTTTCACAGAATTGTAAACAATATCCAAGATCAATTGGCCATTAAGTGTTTGAATCATACCAGGAAAAGGAGAAAATACTTGTAGTTCCTTGCTCCAACACAATTTACCACCCAAACACAGTGATGATCCATTTTGAGCACACATCTATCACCTGCATAGACAAAGACACGGGTCAGAATATGAATCTGGTGAATGAATGGACGACTTAACGTATTTCTAGATAATTCTAAGGGAAAAGAACACAAGATCGCAGTCATCAGTCAAGCTGTTGATACCAAATGGAAAAAAAAGGCATACAAATTCTTGGTACTATGCAAGAACTGGCTTGTGCTCTTTGCTACTAATTTGTTTGGCATTTCCTTGGAACCTTCACAGACTTCCCTTACTTAATTCATTGAAAGAATAGTGATAATAAAATAACACCAGATCCAGTTCAGGGATCAATAAATAAGTGCAGCATTGCATGCTCAATCACATCAAAACCAACCAATATATATTGGAGAAAAACATTCCCCCTAATGTATAAAGGTTGGTTTGAAAACAGTGAGATAGAAATTAGTTGCTACCATCAGGAAGGCCAACTTACAGATAGAACAATGATGGCAACGTGGAGGCTTGCCATTTCGACAACGGGAGCATATCCAGGCGTACTTTGCTCCTCCGAAGTGGATAATGGAGGATTTCCACTATCTGTAGCAATGTTATTTGACATGGTCCTAGTGTTGTTCACATCCATGCCATCCTCTTTAGCAGCATGTCTCCAGTTTTCAGGTACAGCTCCAGCATCAGTGAAAACGACCATCAAGTAGCACCATAAAATTATTGCAAGCTGCAGAAGAAACAAGATCCCTGAAGAAGTTTAAACAAAACAGAAAAAACACAATCATGGTGGGTTTTCTCCCTAAAGAAAAGAAAAACTCCATGATAGTACTAAATAATTTAAAGCTTTCATGCATAAAATGAAATGACTTCACAGTCTAGTTGGAATAAATCAACATATTCTTTGCCATATTACACATTTTGAACTGAAAGTCAATATTTATGCTAGCAACACAACAAACAAATGATGGTGAATAAAATAAATAGCACCTCAAAATAATTAATTGAAATATCACTGCCAGACATATCATCGAATACAGTTTGGTCTATATGCTACCAACTTGTTTGACAAGACATCTGACAAAAGATGGCTTGGACTTGGAGGAGGAAATAATTAGTTGCATATGAGTACAAACCAAAACATATTATTCGTATATACTTGGTTATCAATGCACAAACTCAAAATTAGAAAAGGGCCCTCAAAAATGATTTCATAGGAGCCTCATGGTCTTTCTTGATATATACTTTGTTCAAATACAGCATATGAAAGTGGAATTTACACATCTCTGATGTGCCAATTCTAATTTGTGTTCACGTAACAGACCATACATAGAAAAAAAAACACAACCTAGCAGCTCTCGCAAATGACTTAGGTTGCTTTACAAATTACAATTCAAAACTCCAATGCCTTGCTGCCCCCAAAACTGCAAGAATAAAAATGTTACAATGCAGGAATGCACAATTCGATCTGTGAGGACGCTGACATAAGAATCTCGCGGGAAAACGAAACTCTCGAAGTCTAGAGGCTTCTATTTAACACCGCAGGGCAAATTTCTCACGACATACTAAAAATAGATACTAAGAGAGAGACAGGGGGAGGGAGGGTGGCGGAGTTTACGAGTAGGTGGAAAGCGGCGAGGATGGCGGCGGCAGCGGCCCCGGAGCCGCCGCTGCCGCCTAGGAGCAGCGGGCCCCAGGCGTAGACGACGACGGCGTAGTAGGAAACGGCGACGATGGCGGCGACGAGCGCCAACATGAGGTACCCTAGAAACCGCAGCCCCGCGCACGCGCGGAACGGGTTCACGCGCCGGAAGCACTCCATCCCGCTGCCCCCGACTGCGGCGAGCGGGCGAGGTGGGGCAGGCAGGCGCGGGCCGGCGGCGAGGGGACTAGCGGAGGCGGAGGTGTCGGTGGCGGCGCGCGTGCGAGGCGGGGAGTTCGGTGTGTCGCTGCTTCCGGGGGCCCGCTTCGGAGTGCAAACTGCCAGGTAGTGGGCCCGTTCCTGAGGTTGGTGGACCCTACGCTCAGTGCTCGGCGCTAGGCGTGCCGTGTGAGTCGGGTTTTGGTGGGTCCCGCGAGTTTTGACTCAGCAGCGACCGCTTGGCTGGGTTCCGACTCCCGCTATGATAGCGCCGGATCGGTTTGTGTGATTCTCTGAGGCTGTCTCGTCTCGTCGCGCCCTGTGCTCACCTGGGAAAGGGATCGCACGCGTTCGTCCGTGCCTTTGCGGGCAACAGCACCGACGTGCCGTGTGGGCTGCATACTGTCTAAACACCCCTTTTCTGAGAGGATAGACATCCTTACGTCTAACATGTTCATATCTTCTTTCCTTTTTGGCTTTTTAAACCATGCATGTTCATATCTTAGTTCACTTTGCTTTTTCTTTTCTTTTAGAAGGTACTTTGCTTCCATTTAACGGAAGAGATCTAAGCTAGAAGATTAGTTTTTATTGGATAATTAAGAAAATATCGCTGCAGCCATCATTGCATTTATGCTATGAGAAAAACCATTGCACATGGTGAAAAATGGAAACCCTTCAAGATGACACCCTCTTAACCCTCACCACTTTCTTCCAAAGTGTAACTTTTGTTTGGCTGACACGGCTTATGCGTGCATGCATGACCTGTATCAGCTCTCTCATGTTGCCATTGATCCTCTCACTTTACTGACACTTTCAGTTACATATCTACTTATTTACATTAAAGCATAGCTTGACTAACAATGATAAGTTGGTTACGTGTCACAAAATTGATGTTGTAAGCTTTTTAAGCAAAAATATTTTAGTTATATAATTGTGGTTTTGTAACTAGAAAACAAGTGTTATAAAGAAAAGTTACACTCAAAGTTTATTTAAAGCCTGACATAAATCAACAGAATGATTATCTAAAAAAACTCACCTTCAGTCGAAAATAGGTGATTGCTCGGAACCCATTCAAGTAGAGGCACCTGCTCGATGATAGTTGACTACAATGATTCCGTGCATTTGGCCCTACTAGCGTAACTCAAATTATTGTGAACTTGATCCAATCATATCCAGGACGCAAAGGGTGAGAAAAATAAAACTGTATAGTACAACGGCTTAAGGAGCGGTCGAATTAACCCAGTTCTGTCAATTCAAACTCCAAGCGCAACTCAGCTTCACCCGGGCGTGAGCTAGGACTGCGGATATACCAACCCATGCATGTAGTTTTTTCTTTTGTTGTTGTTGTTGCGGGGAACCCATGCGTGCTGTTCTTGCCGAGCAGCGACTGACTATTGCAGCATCAGTGGTCCGGCACCGTCGAGATAACATAACATGCCCCGGCCGTGCTACGATGCGCATGCATTGGCAACGGCACGAATAGAAGATGGCTTTGCGGCGCGGCAGGGCTCGATCGCACCTCCACTTGCCGGGCGGACAGCGTGTTCCCTGTCGATCACACTCCCCGTGCTTCCTCCCAAAACCACACGACAGACGCCACATCCCAGCGCAAACGTACGCATGATTCGTCGAGCCGAGCGGCACACATGGCACAGCCTGGAGTGACACGAAAGCAGGCCGGCAACTGGCAGCAGGCGTAGGCCACAGCCAGAGGAAGCTTTCCTTCCTCGCATAGTCGCATCGCCTTTGCCTTTCACGGTCGTTGTACCGAACCGAAGAACGCGCCGTGTGTGTGTGTTTCCGTGCGTGTGTATGTGTGTGTGTGTTTGTAGCATTTTGAGTGCAGCGCACCTCGCGCGTGCGGTTTCGGTGTGGCGTCGACGCACAATATTAGACAAGGGAGCACGGTTAGCTAGAATGGCATATGTAGCCTCTCTCATTGGTCTAATTACAAATCTAGCCTTTCAAATCACGGAAAGCCAAATTTGACCCTGCGACAGGCCTGACAAGCGACGTTGTGGCCTGTCGCAGCACGGGCCCGCGAAGCCCAGCAATCGCGCTTGGGGGCCGCGACAGCAGGCCTGTCACGTCTAGAGCCCGCGACGGTGCCGCCCGCGGCCCGGCTGGCCCAATATCCATCACGTGCGGAATAAAAATTTGCTAGAGCTGGGAATTAAACCCACCACCTCTAGCTCAAGCTCTTACTCTCCAAACCAATTAGGCTAGCCAATTTTCTCTCCAAATACCAAACAATGTACTAGTTATCATTTGTCTCAGACAGAGCTACATTTGGCTTTTCCATCGCGGACGAGGGGACTGTGGGCAGCGGGCTGCCACCTGTCACGGGTCCCGGGCGCGACAGATGGGTTTCGCGGGTCTCGAGTGCGACAAGTTGGTTTCGCGGGTCCCGAGCGCGACAGGTGGGTTTCGCGGGTCCCGAGCACGACAGGGGACACGTGGCAGTTATCCAAACTGTCGTGGTGATATTTTTGGCTTTGATTTTTTGAGGAGGCTAAAATTACAATTGGCGTTACACAAGAGGCTAAAAGCTCAGCTGTACTTTGGTTGTTCTTTTCGTTCCTCTGCCTATCATGCTATTGTTGTGATGGCTGAATATCCAAGTGGCCGGCGGCCTGGGTACGATGGTACTCCCTCCGTCCTAAAATGTAAGATATATTTTGTTTGGTTAAGACAAGGCTTCGATTAAAAATTACTCTATTAATACGTGATTTATGTGATACAAAGTCACAATCATAAGTAAGTACTTTTAAATATAAATCTTATGATATTAATTTTATGTCACATGAACCACATACTAATAGAGTAATTGTTGGTTAAAATTTTTATCTGAACAAAATAAAATATGCCTTACATTTTAGGATGGAGGGAGTACTACGTGGTTTGTATGCCACAAGGGCTACCATTACTCACCATTAATCAATCCAATGCTCGTCTTGAAATAAATAAGGAGAAAGTACTATGCTAGCCCTGCCATAAGTCAAAATCGACGTCTGGATGAATAGAACGCGCATGGTAGGGAAATGGCTTGATTTCTGTAAAAGAAAAGAGAAAAATGGTTTGATACTGCTCTGGGCTTGTACAAAGGCAGAGTCAACTCAGACTTCTGCATCTCTCCGTGCCATCTAGAGTGAATATGAAAAATATTTTGGATGATGGGTTTTCTCTTAAACTGTCTCTATGCAAAGAGTCAACACTCGTAAATAACATCATATAAAGGTATTAAAGTAGATTCTAGAGCTACGACTCTTTGTAGAGTTTGATTCTGACTCTTCCTGAAGATTTAGCTTAATTTTTTCGCTCTCATCTTCCTATCTCCTTCATATCTATGATACTTATATGCGCTAGGACGCATAGTTATTTGATGTCACGTCTTTATACACATTTTTAGTGTTTCAAAAAATTAACCACTTGTGATTACAGTATAGGGCCATTGGTGATCTATATCTGGCAATTGTTGGTAGCACCTCACCGACTATGTTGGTGACTCAACAGATCTTTACGCCTCCCATATTTAAGATGTATCTTCTGAAGGGTTAATGTTAACAAACATAATCTCACAAAGATATTGAAATTGACTCTATAGTTTTGACTCTTTGTAGAGTCTTTGACTCCTCGTAGAGTCTGATTTTTTTGCGAAGAGTTAACTTTATTTTTTTCTATACTTCTCTCTCCTTCATATCAGCAATATCTTTTATGGTACAAGAAAAATTGACGTTCTTACATGCCATAAGCGTCAATGAAACTAAAACATGGACAAGCCTCTACAAGGCTGAAACGTATGATGACAACCTGAAAATGTGGAATGAGCGCAACCGGCAGTGAGATGCATGAGAACATGGTTTGCGGCCTTATCCTCAAGGACCAATTCGTGGCCTCAAGCTTCCAAACTTTCAAGGAAATTTTATTAATTGCACTACATGTACACTTTTCGCACCCAAATCTAATTTTCTTGACCCTTGATGTAGAGTTAGCGCTTAATGGCTGATCTGTATTGGTGGTTTGATGAAAAGCTCAAGTAATTTATGAGAATGTTGCTTTGAATTCCTTTTGTGTCCGTTAAGCATGTGGTTGGTTTGTAATTTGTCCGACGTTGAAGAACATGAATAATTACGTTAGCTTGCAATGATTCCAATGGTCGCGCGCGACAGCCCAGCTTACAGTCCACATTGGTACATATCCTAGTCATGCTAGCTGAAGTCATATACTATATACGATAATATATTGCCCTTTGAGATGTGTTTTTGCTAGTAAAATTAAATGGATTGCACGCATATGATTACAGGGGAGCAAGTCATATACACACCAAACATTTTGTACGTTAATTACTTTACAAGAATTATTTTGTACAACTTTTTGCACAAAGAATTTAAATAGCTCAACACATGCTTTTCTCCATTGTACACGAATAAATGTCTTTGATTTGCAGAAAATTCACAAGATGCAGTTCAATTTCCGCAATAATAAGGAAAAATCTCCCGAGGATCAAAGAGGCTTTAGTATGTGTTTTATACTACCAAAATAAATATAAGTTCGCAATAGGTGTGACGCGACGGCCACATCACAAGTAATCGCTGTTCAAGAACCAACTGGCTAATCAAATTTGATCAATCATTGCAAGAAAGATAGCATTGTTTTCCGTTCCGTATCATTAGACGCCACATGATGGCCGATGGCGTAGAGCAAAGCTGGGTGATCATTGGACGTCACATGGATAGCATCACGAAGCTACTGATATGCACGGTTGGTATGCTTTTCACTGCTCCACGAGACCCGTGACAATATGGAGACGATTTTTTGATCCCTAAGGGTCTATGATGACTAAAAGTTATTATAGTGGTTTGCTTCCACCTATTTATAATGTCAAGATGTAAAAAAAATAAGGTATTTACCTGGATCCACCAACTTCGACGGCTGCACGCAGACCACTAGTGCAACCAGACTCCAGGCTCCACGCAAACCGCCCGTGCTGAGACCGGATCTGATGGTGTCGTGCAAGCCAGAGCCAGATCTGGTAGTGGTGCTCAGGGGGAGCTCGGATCTACTGCATACCATGACCACGACTGGCGGCGCCTGGATCTCACTTCACCAGCAGAGGAGGATGAGACCTACGTAGACGTCAATGGCCGGAGCAACACGGGGCGGTGTGCTCGAGCTCGACAGCAACAAGCCCACGGCCGTGCCTTGGTCCTCTTCCTATTGCTGCCACCGCTGCCTCATGCTCGGTGGGATGGCAGCAACGACGTGTTCATTGTTGCCAGGAACGGGGAAGTGCCGACGGGACACCTCGCTGCATCATCTGCTTTTCCTTCTACTTGATGTGGTGGGGAAAAAGGGCGGTGTGGTGGAGGAGAGGGCAGCTCGATGGGTGGCTCGGAGGCCGGAGGCGACAGACGTAGGAGGAAAGGAGCGACAACAACAGAGGGGCGAGAGGAGTGGCAACAGAGTGAGGAGAGGACGGGGGCGTGAGGTACAGGTTGGGCTTGAAGCACTTGAGAGGAGTGCGAGAAGAGCATAGAGGTGAAGTCGATATGTGGAGAAGGGGAGAGCGACAGGGGTTTGAGGGATTACAGTGCTAAGATATCGGCTGTTTATATAGCGTTGTTGTCGGGTCTGTTTGGATCGATGTTATCAAAGATGGGTTAGCAAATAAAATCATTTCTCATTCTGGTTCAATTTTTACAAACATTTCTTTTATACAAATCATATGTGATGAACTATTTGTCAACAATAAGTTAAAAAAATATATAACGTATATTTTGATATAGAAAATGTCTAGAATGAATCTCATTCACACACTATTTCTAATAACTGTCTGAGATAAAATGTCTAAAATAATTATTTATATAGTAATATTTGCAGATAATTATCCGGCATAAAGTGGAAGCGTGATTTCGGGTCTCCTCTGTTCATGTCCTGTGCCGAAATATTTCCGTAACTTCAGATTTGTTGCGCATTACCTATCGCACTGATGATGATCGACAGCAGTGCAGTTGCATACACGAGATCAATCATCAGGCGGAGTTGAGTTTCCAAAAAAGAAAATCTGGTGGAGTTTGACATAATTAAGAACGACTAGCGACTGAGCAAACGCGTGCAAACTCCGAAGGGATTGTCAAACTTGGAAAGGAAATGGAATTCGTATGGTCGTAGCTTGCGATCTGCTGCATCTGCATAAGTTAACGGTACTTCCCACGTGAAATGATTGTGCCACTGCCACTGCGGGCCCTGACAGTGCTACCGAAAGAGGAAAAAATAGCAGTTGCCTTCTCGTGCGACGCCTCATTTGCTGTACTCTTTTCTGCTAGCACGGGTGACACGAATCTACCCTATCTATCTCTGGCGCGTCACCATCCATGGTGTGCCACTGACAAAGAGGCGTCTGCTGTGTGTACCCGAGGAGCAAACGGCAAGGGACCTAAAGGCATGTACAATATGATGGTGCTAAAAACTTGCTAAGAAAATTGCTAGCACTTGGTTCTAAGAAAAGTAAATTTACTTTAATGTTAACTTTTTTTAGCACTTATTTTGAACCCACATGTCAATAAATTATATTTTTTCTCATCTACTTCTCTCTCACTATTGCTCTAGCTTGAGCCCCACATATAGTCAACTCTCTCTTAGAACCTGATTCTAGTACTAGAATCAGGTGCTAGTAATTTTTTCTTAGCACCTCACTTCACAATGTTTAGAACCAACTAAAGTTGATTAACATTGTACATGCTCTAATGTAACTTAAACACCAGCAGCGCAACCAACAAACGCTGACGAAGTGGGGACTACCTTTCCGGGCCCCACATGTCATGCACACTGCACTGCCCTCCAAGCTGAGCTGCCATGTGGGAGGGGTCTCCCCTCCGCGACCTACCAGTTGGCGCGTCAGCGGTCGCTTTCGGCCGACGACTAGATTCACGCACAGAGACAGCTTGCCCGCCGTCGCAACGGCAGACGAAGGTCACTGACAATGTGGGCACACGCCTCGTCTTGGTTGCTGGCCCACGTTCTGACCTGAGAGTCTTACCTGTTTTTTGACGCGCCTAAACAGAATATCCCGCTTTACGTTCACGGTAGTACACCACCTCCATCCGGCTATCGATGGGTGTAATCCTATGGTATTAGCAGCAAATTACGTAACAGCCCTTTGTCCTTTTTTTCCTTTGTTATTTATATTCGCTCTGGTTTGTCCAACTCCACTCGCGGTCAGTCTGTCAACAGAGACGGTGTGCAAAACATTTCTTTTGTTTTGGAGATTCCTTTCGGTACGCTAGGTACCAATTTCGTTTCCTTTTGTACAACTATGGGTAGTCACTTTGCAACAACAACTTCCAGGCAGTTTAAATTTAAATACAAGAAACACTGGTTTCAAAAAAAAGTATGCGGAAGGCCACTGGGTGCAGGGTGCTTGGGTCTAAGATATTTTTCTCAGCAATCAACCCATCCACCTTAGCTCATGTATAGTGTACCCTAGTGGGTTAGATTGTACCAGCCAACAAATCTGTCACAGGTGAACACACGGCCGATTTCAGTCTAACTCCACCCCCAGGCTTAGCTAATATTTTATAATCTCACACGTATCAAGTAGGAAGCGGTGCGGTGGGCAGCTCTGGGTGTGGAAAACTAAGGGCCTTCTCGGATCGAATGATTTTCATAAAAAATTTATAGAATCTTAATTTATAAGAATTTTTCTACAGAGGACCCTCAGATCAAAAGCATGAGACTATTAAAATTCCTATAGATTGCATTCCCTAGCTACATCCTTATTACATATGATTTCTGGTAAGAGGTTAGATCTTATGAAAATGTTCCTTTATGTCCTGTATGTATCTTTTCTCTCTTTAAATTTCTATGTAGCATTCAAAGAGTCATGTTTGCAAATCGTGAAGACATAACATTTCAATTATATATCTTTTTATTCACGTGTTTTTACATTTTCTGCATTCCAAAGATGCCCTACAATGGTCGTTGCCAAATCGCGACATCCCGTAGTTATAGCCGTATCATGAGTTCTGCCATATTATATTTGACTTGTATGGTTTTTGTTCCTGCCAAGATGTGTAGCTCTTCTGCATATTATAAAATTTTAATATCTTATGCAGCTTCACTAAGTCATCCTCAAAAATGTTGGCACCGTGGACAAACTTACAACATAGCTAGCATATGTTTTGCAATGCTGCACCGAGTTGCAGAATCCAAACCAAAGACACTCAAATTGACTCACTCCATGGTTGTTCTCAGCACCACGATACTTTGAGAAGGCGATCGCATGGGGATCAAACTGTGTCCAACGGGATGATGGTAACGATGCTTTGTGGTGTGCATAGAGAGGAAAGTATAAGAGGCAGAGAGGATGCGATGCGATTACGAGAGTGCATATGAGAAGGCTTGTGTGTTACTACTATAGAAAAGATCATTCCTGGCCTCTTCTCCATCGCACTGCAGTTACCTCGGTCCATGAGATGGAAAATAGTTTTCAAATTGGTCCTTCAATGGAAAAGCAAATTACAAGGTGTCAAAGGACCATTCTATTAGGTAGAGCTTCCTTCTTTGTTCTTTGAACCCACGCCTTGTTGTATCTACAATTGTAGCCATTAACTTTTAATTGAATTGTGTTTGGTTGTTATTGGAACGTCCCTTTTCTTAGCCTGTTGGGTCAGAGCATATTCGAGTTGATAGGCACGGGAGATGGTATACAGGTCGATTCCTAAAGGGTGCTTATGTCTTCTTGTATCGATTCCAATTTGTTCTTGTGTATTTTCGTGTTGACTCCTGAAGGATGTTTGTGTGTTCTTGTATTGAATGTATTTCAGAGCCATTGAGCAGTAGTGTTGCAATAGTTCCTCTTTAGTTTCATAGTAGGAATCACAGACGGTTCTCTCAAAGTTGAACCGTCTATGCATCACATTTTTACAAATGGGGTGACAAACTATCTAAGATAGTCAATACCATGTTAGAAATGGTTTGGAAAAAACCGTTTATGACGACGTTTTTAAATCGTCTGTATTATACTCTTCTGTAGTAATAATGTGTGGTGGTAATTTAAGATGTTAAATTGTGGTCTGACCCCAAATTTAGATCTCATGTGCGTGTAACGAGCGAGGGGAGCAAGTCATGTGAGAAGGTTTAAGATAATTCACCACAACAGCACACATTTTCATTATTTTTTGTCGCTAAAAGACGTTCAGGCGGTGAGGGCTCCTTTTCCTTAATATGGCTCTCACTCGTCGCATATACAATGCACCAATATACAAATCTTCGTATTTTCACCGCTTGGTCATTTTCGCGTGATATAGTTGTGTATTTCTTTTACATAAAGATTGGGCGGTGACTAGACGTCGGCTGAAGAGAAGCTTTTTCTTAAAGATTATTCGTGCTATGTCATGTTTATGCTTTTCTAGATAAGATAAGTCACAGACATTGCTATCGAAAAATGGTTGGAAAAATATGTTGGTAGGGTTAATCCATTACCAAAACTAGAAACACCGATGTGATTTTCGTCGTGCATGGGCAAATTCCAAAAGTAGGACACGCGCCTTTGTCTACATTGCAGTTAGTTTTGTCACACTTTTAGAACTGTTCTAATCATTCTGTATACCTCTCCATCTGTCCCTGAGGTATAGCAAGCTTTATCCTGTATGTACGAGGCAATAAGGTTCAGCTTTCTAAAACAAGAGTAAACAGACAAACCCAAACTACATGAATTACGATCACAACATGGTGGTAGTTGCCGATAGAAAGAGCTCACACACTCTTTGTCCCGATACATGCTTTACTAGCTCCTCTGCCATCTATCGTTTTTACTCCTATAAAAATACCAATATATCATAACAGTAATCTATTTAATTATCTTTTCTCTGTACCTTTATACGAAAGATTATCTTAAAGTTTTAGCAAAACACATATATCAAATGGAGACCATAGTAAATATCCTCCTCATCGACCAACTTCAGATTTGTAAATTCAAATCCACCCAAAATATTTCTTCGCTGCAAGTAACTCTCAATTCTACGTGACGTGAAGCTCAGCCAAGAGTTAAGATGATTTAAAGGTGAGTCATGAGGAGCACAACAACAGTGATTTGACATGTAAGGATAATTTAATTTATTGATTCATAGTATCGTGCGAATATTTAGCAAACAGAAGCGGAAACTATATATATACAAATACAAATACAGCAGCTGAAGGGCAAATAAGTCATTCCAAGCTCTCCTCCTTTCTTTTCCCCCGTATTTCCACCGAAACCTCCATTAGAATACCCACACACAAAATAAGTGTGTATTCCTCTCTCTCTCTCTCTCTCTCTCTCTCTCACCGAGTCCGCTCCAATGCCGTTGCCTCTCTCCTCCTCCTCGTCCTCATAAATTCCTCGGGCCTCCCCGGAACCACACCCTAGCGCTCCCCAATCGCCCCGAGCGCCCCGGAAATCCGCCCAGCTCGAGCAGGATTTGCCCGGGCGCGGACCAATTCGGCGGCCGACAACTCCGGGGGTGTGTTCTCGCGCATGGTCGCCTGATCGCATCCGGCCTGATGGGGATGTCGGGGGCCGCCGGTGGCGGGGCCGGAGGCGGGCGCGGCGAGTACATGAGGATCCCGGAGGATGTGGACGCCGTGAAGGAGGCGGTGAAGGGGGATGGGGAGGAGTGCCCGAGGCTGCTGCGGTGCCGCGCGATCCGGTGGTGGGCGAAGGTCGCCGTGCTGGGGATCTTCCTTGCTGGCGCCGTCGCCGCCGCCGTCGTGTTCCTGGGGCCGCTCGTCATCAAGAAGGTGCATCCCTTTCCGTTTCCCTCCCCTTCAGGGTTTCCTTGCAACGCGGATTATGCGGAATCTGTCATGGATACCAGATCTTAGGACCCATCTTGTGTTTTGCTCATGCTGTTGACGTATATTGTTTTTTTTTGCCTATGATGCGATTTGTGCTGGAAAATTTGCATATTTTCTCTCAGCTGTGTTTCCTGTCAATTCTCGTCGATATTTCTTTTGCTGTTTAATTCTTTGTATTGAAAATTTTCCATGCCTTGGCTAGATCAGAAGGAGCAAATTAGATGTTTGATTTACTTTTACCATTATATAGACTGGGGAAGTAGTTGTTGCGGTTGGTGTTTTGGCTGATCAATTCATTGTATATATATGGAATATTGATAGATTTCATCAATAAATCAGTTTCTGGTGATGGTTGAATCAATTGGGGGTGTCGCTGTTGAATGATCGGATTAAGTATTGTACCCATGTGCAATATAAGAAAAATGCTTTGCCAAATCTACAAGGTTTTCAGCTAACACCAGCCATTCCTGGCTGATATGCTGGCCCATGTAGTGACCCAATATTTCTGCAAGATTGATGCTCCGGTGGTGTAGGTGCTTCCACTAACAGGTGGACGGGTAGGAATATCTCACAAGGCAATTTTATACTGATATTTTTCGTAATCAAGACAGATGCCGAACTGTTTGGGCCCTGGACCCACTTGGTGGTATTACTTGGAAACGAACTCTGTTGGCAAAGCAGTTTGCCTGAAGTAGTTGAATATAAAATATTTTTTCTGCTTCATAAGCATGGTCATGTTCTGACCAGTCCATGAGGAATATATTATGCCATTATATTTGTGCTGGATGATGAGGCTGTTGTGTTTTTGTTTTAGCTGGTTGGTTTATTATATTATAATGTGTTCAAGAATCTTAATTCATAGTGGAATGTAACATTAATAGATCTCATGAAATCAGGTTTGGAGATGGCTGGATTTGATAGGAACTTTAGTGTTGAATGAGTGGATTAAGCTAAGCTTTTCAGCTGATGCCAGCCAATGCCTGTGGTTGGCACATAGTCTATAAATAGGGTTTGATGACTGGTTCGCTGTTGGGTCGTGTAGTTGCTTTCACTTAAAGGTGAATTGTAGGAATAATCTGATAATGCTATTGTTCTTGGTATTTTCTGAAGACTTTGAGTTGTTCCCAACATCACGGAGAAATATGTTTACAACACTATCCATAGCCTACATCGCAAGATCAGGTCAGAACAAATAGCATATGTGCAGCAGCACATGGAAGGAGCCCATAAAATACACTTGTGCTGGCATTTGGACCCTGTTTGTTGGTGTTACTTGAAAGAAACTATGTGGGTCACTGGGTCAGCATTCCCCCTAGAAGTTGCTGATCAGAGGCATGATGCTAAACTGATTGGTCGACATCTCAGGCTGAATCAACCTGAACATTACCAATTTTCATGCAGTTGCATAGACTGAATATCTCTGCGTGATTATATTATATGTACCATTTTGAGTGCAATAATCTTGTAGCCCTCTTGAATAAATTGATTGCATGTGTTTCCTGCAGTAGCTTTTGATTCCTAGATATCCTGCAATATGCTCTTGGCTTTTTGTTGACTTTGTTTTGCATGTTGCTTTCATCAACAGGTGATTGTGCCAATTATTGACTGGGAATCAACAACATTCAGCAGACCAGTTATTGCTCTAATATGTTTCAGCGCAATCGCTTTATTCCCAAGTGTATTACTACCTTCTTCTCCCTTCATGTGGATTGCGGGGATGAACTTTGGATATGGTTATGGCTTTTTGATAATTACAGCAGCGATGAGCATAGGCATGTCCTTGCCCTTTTTTATAGGGTCTGCATTTCATTCTAGAATACACGTGAGTCTCTTACTGCCATCTCTTCCGCTCATGTTTCATCCAAATAGTAAATCAAACCAGTTAGCAAGTATCTTCTTTAAGATAATGATTGATGGTTGTCCTGCAGAGATGGTTGGAAAAATGGCCGAAGAAAGCAGCTTTTGTTAGACTCGCTGGTGAAGGAGATTGGTTCCATCAATTTAGAGCAGTTGCTTTACTTAGGATTTCTCCGTTCCCATATATTGTTTTTAACTATGCTTCCGTGGCTACAAATGTCAAATATTGTCCATATATGGCTGGCTCAATGGCGGGAACCATACATGAAACCTTCCTTGCAATATACAGGTTTGTACCTCATCCATGTCTCCTTTTTTCCTTCTGCATGGAGCATGTCTGGTAACCAGTCTGATGTATTGGCGTGGTAGTTGAATCCATATGCAACACTTTGCATACAACTCGAGTACATTTCAGCCAATTTTCATGCATATCGATAATATTGTTTTTGTGTAAAAAAAGAAAATATTGCCTGTAACACTTTGCATACAACCTGAATGAAAATATTGATAATATTGCATTTTCGTGGAAAAAAAGACAATGTTGCTCTTGCATAATTGGAATGATTGCGCATTTATTCCTTTCTCTTTCGAATATAAGCATAAACTACCTAGTTCATGTATGAGCTTCTGTCAACCTTAGTTAAGGAAACTGTAGAAATTTTGTCTGTGCTTTTCATTTAGTTCTAATCTTCTTGGCAAGCCATCTTGTTCCAGGCAGCAATAGCCCATTGAGCCCATTGAGCCTAGAGATTGTGCTTTCCCACCTGGAATCTGTGTTTTTTAAGTCCTGACGGGGAGACTAGATTTGTATTTGAAGCAATATATTTCAAAAAGATGTACTTGCATTAATTATATTTAGCTGCTCCATTCTATTTGGACATATGCTCATGTTCATTATCTTGTGTGATAGGGAGAGATTAATTTTGTCAATTTTGTGTGTACAGTGGGAAGCTTGTTCGAAGCTTGGCTGTGGCGACTAGCCAAGGGTCTTTCTTGTCAGTGGATCAGATCATCTACAATGGAATTGGCTTTTCAGTTGCTGCAGTTTCCACTGCTGCAATAACTATTTATGCAAAGAAAGCACTTCAAAAACTCCAAGCGGAGGATGAGCTTTGCTGAGCTCAAGAGATCCGTGCTCTGGATCAAATCTTGATGCTAGTTTCTTCCCTCCAGGTGTACTATATACAGATGCTACTAATCTTGTTTGAAGTGTCTGACTACCTGACTACATTCATCTGTGAGAGGGGGTACTGCAACAATTGTAAAGAAAATAGAGAACCAGAAACACACCACTTTTTTTCCTCTTCTTTTTGGTTTTGTTTTCTGTAGAGAGAGAACCGCCAAAACCACCAACTTTTACCGATGTATTGAACCATGCTCTGTGCAATGTATAGTCTACGCTGCTGCTTTTCGCAACTGGAAACATTCTGGTTGTTTTGTTTCTTGAAGGACAAAACGTGCATTATTTGATGACGGTAGTGTCTCCATAGTATGTCCTGCTCTTCTAGCTGTACGATTCGGGGTGTTATCATGTCAACAAGGCTACCAACTGTATTCATTTGAGTTCTTTTTAGGCCATCAATCTTTCTTTATGGAAGTGGATAGGGCATCTCTACTGTACCACAATGATATGTCATAGCCCGTAAGATGAGACCCACAGGTTAATTGTGGGCAATGGCTTGATTTGTGGATAGACGCAGAAAATAGCATTTTTAATATATTGTTTACTGTGGACTATTCATAAGCTTGTACGCTGCCCTCAGGTTTTTTGGCTTGTGGTCACTCCTCACAATGTATATAGGCTGCTCACGAGGAATACTTTATTGCTTATGGACAGACTTTGTAGCACATTATGGGTGCCTTAAGACTTGTTGTTGTTGCTTTTTCTTTTTGAGATGTGGGTAGCAAGATTTACAATAGTTGCTTCTCCGATTACAACGTGGGCCCATGTCACAATACACTAGTAATTAATGGCATTTCTGAACCAAGTAGAAAATCGCATAAAAACGCATGGATTGTCGCATTGAACACAAAGAATAAAGTCACCAATTAATTTTAAAAACAAAGAAATAATGTCACCAAGAAGCACTGCCAAATACAAAAATAAGCATAATTAAACAAACCAATCACGTACCAAATAAACATGCCACTATGGTTAAATGTCCCAAATTTACCAAAATTATAGATGAGGTATATAATAAGTTCATTTTCCATTCCTCATCTATTGTCAATGTTAACTTTCATCTCTCTCGACTCTAAAACTGGACACAACTAAACCTTGAGTATCAATACCAGACAAATTACACTCCCCTCAAAGCGAGTTAAACATGATTTTGATCCGATGTGGTGCCACGTAGATCCTAATTAGCTTAAAAATAAAATAAAGATGTCTTAATCCCACAAGGCCCACCCGTCAGTCACTCCTTACCTTCTTCGTCTAAAAGCATTCATAATGTTTGGCACGCATAGGGGTCCTAAGATGGTAGCTAGCTAAGTAAAAAGTGGTTCAATGTGAGGTGCCGGTTCCAACATTTTCTACCTGATTTAAGAATCAATTTTCTCTTTTCTTCTCAACCTCTTGCCCACATTCAGGCACCAGGGTCAAGTTAGGACCAGTCTTTCTAGTTGGTTGGCTTGGCTACCTTGCAATGCATGGTACCCGTGCCATACGAGGAAAGTTGTCTTAGAACCTCCTCTTAAATAACATTGTGGATGCTCTAACATCTCCCAGCTCTAGTTGTCATGTCCAGCAGCTTGATGAAGTGAAGTGGCCACAACCCTCATCATGCTGAATGAAGTACCGCCAAGGGTGGGAAGACGAAGTTGGGATGGAGGAGAAGGCAGCGTAAGGTGCAAATGGCGGTTCCATCGGGAGGCGTGGCTATAGATCCAGCAGGAAGACGACAATGAGATGAGGAGATGGTGATGGTGAGTTGGAGAGCAGGAGATGACCTTTGGAAGGCTGGCCCAAGATCGGGGATGCTGCTGGATCTCAATGGGGCGTCACTGGAGGAATCTGACATGTTGAGCTCGTCCGTCCTCAACGCTGATGCGATAGCTACAAACCATATCCCATCATCGACCTCTCAAGTAGTAGTATGCACCCTTTCATTTAACAACCCTGTAATTCACCACCAACACCCACCCAAAATCAATGAGCTCCTTCTCCACCCATCCAAAATTTTCTCTCCAAAATCCGCGAGAACCTTTGTTGGAGAATATGAAAAACAAACAATGATTTTGTGCTACTCAATCTACAACTCTTCTATGCTTTTCCCTTTCTTATATAGGCATCCAAAAGTACATGCAAACCAACTAGGACAATTATAATCCAACATGACATGGAGTCCAACTCGGAATTACACAACCTATACGTAACAGGATTGAGTTCAACAAATCACCCCCTAAGCTTGTTGCATAGGTCCCACTTCAATGACGCTGAGCTTCTATCTCATCTATATGAATTTGACCCGTCCGAGCACCTTAGTGAGGATGTCAGCTGGCTGCCCATCAGTGATGACATGATTGATGTCCACCTTGCCATCGTCGATGCACTAACGAATAAAATGAAACTGCGTGTCAATGTGCTTACTCCGTTCCTGATGCATCGGATTCTTGCTCTATGTGATGGCTGATTTTTTATCAACCAAGAGCCTCACCTTCATTAGTGAACACTAAACGAGCTCACTGTGCAGCCGGCTAATCCAAACTCTCTAAAATGCCGCTGTAGCTACTACAATGTACTCAGCCTTGCAAGATGAGAGTGCAACGACCTTCTGTTTTTGAGATGTCGTTATGGGGGCATCAAGATCCTGAAGTCATCACTTGAAGACCCTTCTACTCCCAAAAGTTTGAATTTGAAACCTCTCTTGCTCTTGAAGATCCTGCTGGACCTTCTCTTGTTCTTCGGAGCAGGGGAAGTAGAGGAAGTAGTGGTGGCAGCGGTTGTATCCATGGCAGTCATGTCCTCATCATTCTCCCTTTCTTGAAAAAAACGGCCCTCGGCTTTGCATAAGCTGAAAACATGGTACAAAGAACACAAGCTGTATGCATTGTATATGTATATGCCATTTATTTTAATTCTTCTCCATTGTTGCACATTTAACATCGGACACATAGCAACAAATATAGTGGCTCATGTTACAACTAGTCAAAAGAATATAAAAATGAACCATGAGCTTAACAAAAATATCCACACATAAAGTACTGGAACCAACTTTGCAAATATAAGTGAAGCATTGACAGGTAGGTTCATATTTGCAATGCTCTTCCTTACACCATCCCAACATAGGTGAATACATGTTAATCGTTAATGGCTCTCAAATTACTTGTTACAACATGCGAAAATTTAGAGCAACTTAATGTTCTAAAATTTAAGTAACCATGCAACAAGTTAATTTGTACAAAATCGTCTCTAATGTTGGAGGTCATATCAAAAGGAACAAGCATTTTTACATTTTTATATTGCAAATCAGCAAGTTTAAAATTGTTCAATTGATAACAAGTTATGCAAATCATATGTACCAAGAACTTATTGTCTATGCCATATTCTCCAATCAAATTAAACTTCTAGCCAAGGGCGTAAACACTAATCAAAGATCTTAAACTTGTTAATTCAGCAAATCCATAGCATGTGACAACGACACTGGTTTATCAAGCATAATGTGACATAAAGATTGAACTAGTGATGTCTTTGCAAGCACATCTTCATGTTTACTTCTCTCTACACAAGCTAAATTAGAAATATGTTCTTTCACATGGCTCATTATCATCATCAATAAAAGCAATGGATGCACTCAAGACAACAACATAATTATGTTCAACATGAGATACAGTTAAATCAACGATTATATTATTTGAATCATAATTTGGGTGTCCAAGAAAAATGATAAATCATCAATAATATTGCATAGCACATCCAAATCGGGAATTTCAGCATGAATAACATTTGTATCATTACTTTGTGCATCTAAATTAGTAGGTAAATCGATAGTATCACATAAGGCACAAAAATCATCGGTGAAATCATCTATTTGGACACGAAATGTGTCTATTGGAGGTGCAACCAAGTTAGCGGGTATTTTAGTTATAGTATCACATAGTGCACTCAAATCAATAGGCAAAATTATTTCAACAATGGGTGCGCACAATTCAGCAACACTATTCTCGATAATGGGTGTGACAAAATCAATGGGTAAATTAGCACTCTCAACACATGAAGTGCTCAATTTATTACCACAAGCATTAATCTCATGTGGGGTGCTTGAAACAATATTTTTGTTGTTACCTTGTAGACTTGACTCATGTGTGGTAGATACTTTTGTTGGAGAGATGGGCCCTTCTTTTGCAAGCAGGCATGGAGGTCCAAAAGCATTGCCTTGATGTCATACATTTGGGAAGCATGAATTGTCTCAGGCGACGATGTATATGTAGTAGACATACGTGCTTGACGGGGCGGCTCTTGCGAAGGTAATGGCAGTAGATGGGCGTGTACGATGGGGTCGTCATTGCTGAACATATTTATCATGATGTTGTTGTACCCTTCAGGGTGATAGTACCTTGCTCATACAAACGTCTAGCTCATTTCCTAGTATAGTGCTGGACCACAACTTGAGAGCTCGAGAACCTGCCATTGTTAGTAGAAAATAGAAAACAAATCACAAGTATATGTCCCTATCAACTACTATGATATGGTGGCAAGTCCCTTACACTCAAGCTAAGTACCAAATTCTTACCTTTTTTTACCAATGCAATAGGCGTCGATCGGCGAACTAGTGTTGGCTTCAAAAAAGCGATGAAGATTGGATGAAGCGATGGCCAGGAAACAATAATGTCGGGACATGTACACTTGGTAGAAATAGGTAGGCTCAAGTATGGTAGCCAAGATTAGCATAAATCAAAATAGCAGTGCAAGTTGAAAAGATCTAAGAAATACTAGCCCTAGTTGCTGGACTTTGGATAGCACGGGCTAAAATAAACCTAAGCCTAGGTATTGAAACAAAGGACAACCTAACATGAGGATAGAAAAAGAAGAGAAAAACAGAGTGGTGGTCAGACCGGCTATGGAGATGTTCAGATCGAATGGGGGAACGAAGGCAGATGATCTAAGGATCTTTTTTTTATTTTTGTTTTTTTAGTCAGTTTAAACTGGCTTGGTGTTGGTTTAAACCGACCCTTTCTTTACCTCAGATGAGCAAAAAGTGGGATATCACGTGGCTATAGCATGCGGTTAGACCGCTAGAAGGGACGGTTAGACCGGGTGAAGGACGACCGAATGGGAACGATTATTTTGCGGTGGGGCCATGTGGGCACTTAGGAAGCCCAGTCAGACCAGAATTTTGGTCAGTCAGACCTACTTCTTCGAGTCAGATTTGGTTCCATCTCTGAACATGATTCCTTCTATTTCTTCTATTTCTTCATGAATTCCCTGACCTCCACTTGTTCGAACGTGGGATGGAGGCCTTCTTTTTACCCAATTCGAGCCCTAGATGGGCTCGGTGTCCTTTGCCTTGATTGTGGCATCAACGGCAATCTTGACGGTGGCGGGTGATGTAGCTGGTGGTTGTGATAGCAAGATAGTGGCGCAGAAGTTGATGATGATGGATTGGTGAAGGTGACGATGGTAAGGAACAGCGAAGGCGGCATGGAGTAGCCACGTCGCACCAAAGATGCACGGGCGGTTAGACCACCGAAAGCTATTGGCACCTGAATTACAGTAGCAACAAAGACACGACAAAATAAAATGATTTGCTGCTATGTTTTTTTGATTTTTCTCAAAAGAACAAAAATAAATGGTATGATCTAATGGGAAATTCTAACAACAGATCAATCTAGGACCAGCAACTTGGTAGGATTAATGTAGCAAAAATTAAACAATGCACCAGATTGAAAATTGCAGGCTTAGATTAGTTTGAAATGGGATGAATTTTTTTATTTTTGGCTATATGTGCACAGTAGGAAAAATGTGCAATCTACTACTATATAAAATCTCTCACCGAGCAACCTGATGCTCTGGTGCCACCTCATGTGAACCGGGGTTCCCGATCTCTCGATGAGAGGGATGACTATGATTTTGGGGATTTGACCCTCACGATTCAACTACCAACTGTACATGACAGATATCCATGGCAATCACTGAACCAAATCCAACATTATCAACCTTGCTAGAAGCACGATCGACCTATCCACGAAGGAATTTTCCTACAAACAAATTGAAGAAGAAGCAAGAAAACAATAGCATAAGCAATCTATAATTGTAAATATGCTATAAGGGACGATTATCTCAATGTGGTGATAAAGTGGGGTTCCGCAAGCTGTCTTTACAATAGGTCTATCTGACACTAGAGAAGGTCACGAAGTCTGCATATGGCTAAACTCTTAAATAAACAAAACCCAATGAATCCAACGGTGCCAAGGGATATTTATAGGTGGAAAAACATCATTGGATCAATTTGGACTCAATTGACCTAAGTCGGTTGGTTTGGTTTAAACCAGCATGTGGTCGGTTTAAACCGGCTAGTTATAATTTTTTTCTGACTTCTCCTAGATGGTGGGATTATAGGCCAACAAAGGCTTGGTCCAAAAGAGACGTAATCAGACTCAACATTTAACTAAGTCTTTATTCTTCCATCTCTTGATCAAAGCTTCATTTGATCTTCCATTAAGGCTTCTCTAGTCTTCATCTTCATGTCATCATGGGTGCTTCAAGGTCCTAAAGTCATCACTTGAAGACCCTCCTGCTCCCAAAATCTTGAACTTGAAACCTCTCTTGCTCTTAAAGATCTTGCTAGATCTTCTCTTGTTCTTTGGAGTTGGGGAAGTAGATGTAGTAATTGTAGTAGTGGTTGTATCCATAGAAGTCATGTCCTCATGAGGTGATCTCCATGCTTTCTCCATTGATACCTCGCACCTTCTCCATGTATGTTTTTGAAGTGTATAGGGTAGTTGTAAAGAGTTAGTATTTGTCTCATGTCTCTCTTAGTAGGATCACCCGAGTTGAGTGACCCACTAGCTATGATGTTTTGGTCGGCTAAGTTAGGGTGTAGGGACTTGTTTCATTGTTCAAAACATATCTCAGAATCCTATTGGTCAATCTTACTTAGTGGCATATGAGATGAATGCTAAGTCTTTACAGCATTTAAATCTCAGGTATTGACAGGAAGCCGGCTTTTGATTAAAGTGATTGAGTCCCCAAAATGGAGAGGTAGGACTCCCCCAAGGATCCAAACTCTAGTGACAAATCTGTAGTTTTCCATTAATTATTTATATCAATCCTTAACTACTTGCAAGCATGACCTTCGTTGCATTTTATTGTGCTTGTGTTTGATTAGTATCTAGCGCTACCCATATAGCTCTTGCATTAGACAACCTTGAAATTCTGCATAATTGTGATTAAGATTTGATTTGATAAAACTTGTAAGTAGCATATTCACCTCTTGCCTTTAGGCCGACGTCTTGAATATTTAGGCTCTCAACCTCATATGGGATTTGATGCATTTCTCCTCTATTGCACCCTGGGATAGACTTGGTGCCATTATTTCCATACACCTCTTTGGTCGAAGGCAAAATCTCATGCTTGATCATCTTCTCACTCTCCTCGCTTCCAAAGGTGAAAGCGCCAACTTGGTACGCATCGCTCGCCACCTTGGTCGAAGGGAAACTACCATGCTCAACTACCTTCTCAATCCCCTCGCCTCCAAAAGTGCAAGCGCCATCTTGTTTTGCACTGCTCACCACCTTAGTCGAGTGGAAAATCCGATGCTCAACCATTTGCATAGTCGCCTCCAAAGGTCGAGCCTTGAGTGGCTTCATTGCGCTACTCTATTTTTGTTTCTCGAGTGGCTTGGGCGCATTCTCCACCTCCTGTATTGCCAAACAAAGGTTACATCTTAAATGGCTCTATCGCCTCATCTGCCCCTTTGTCACCTCCAAAGGTTGATTCTTGAATGACTTTTCCAACGTTGCCAGTTGTAGCGCTTGTTCCTTATGAAGCTTCTCTTGGTACTTGGCCACCTTGATGAGCTTCTCTTCATGCTCATCTTGTTGCTGAGCTTTGGGCTCCATTGTGAGCTCCTTCTCTCGTCCTCTCTCTTCTAGGGCCTTGATCTCCTTGATAAGCTTCTCCACCTCGAGAGAACCATCCAAGAGATCTAGCAAGCTCTTGAACTTCTTGAGGGGAAGGGGTGAGCCGATGTCGAAGTTTAATCCTTCTTCAAAGTACTTCTTCTCCATAGTTGTACTAAAGCCGCCAACTTGTTGCATTGCACATTTCATTTCATTGAAATATACTTGGACCGGCTTGTTCTCTTATACAATGCTCTTCACTTGGCGAAGTAGGTCCCTTGAATACTCAGATGGCACTAACTCTTTTCACATGAAAATCTTCAAGCTTGACTAATTGGTGATGAGTTTCTTCATGGAGAGTAGATGCCACCGGCTTGAAGCCTAGTCGTTAAAGTCCATCGTGGCTTGCTTGACTTCTTGATTTGTGTGTACTCATTGAAGTTTGAGGAAAATTTCCATTTGTCATTCCCAATCAAGGTACTCCTTCGGATTACGAGTGTCATAGTATGGAATATCTATGTAGTCCCCCAGCGTCTTGGACACTGGGGAACTTGGGCATGACATTCTTGGCCTTGCCGAGCTTCACATCTTCATATTCATGGCAACCTTATCATCAAGCAGCATCTTGGTGGTGGGTTCTTGTGTGGCTTTCTTCATCTTCACCTATCCATCAATGATGGCTTCTTCTCATGCCCTTGGAACTTCAGATGTTGTGGTTCTTGTCGGTGAAATCCCATGAGGAAGATACATGAGGAGCACTGGTCTCATGTATTGAAGCGCATGACACTCAAAGTGAAGTTGTGGAAGGTTGTGCATTGTCTTGGACTTGTCTCTCATTGTTGGTATCCATTCCGTGGCCACTCCTAAACATGGTTGGTGTTGCAAGTAAAAATATATGGGTATGTCGAAAAGTAACTCTCTCAACCTCACTGTCCTTACCACCAAAGATCTTAGCCTTCCTTGGATGAAGGATTGATGGACCGCCGAGGGAAATCTAGGGCCTCAAGAGGTGTTGTTGAAAATAGTTCAATCTCCGTAGCACTAGCACAACCAAAGCTTATGTGGATCTTGAAGAGGGTTGGCACAACACACTAAGCAAAAGAAATTTGAGATATTGCAATAATAAGTAGTGAACCATGGTAACATCAAAGCACTCACACACAAAGATAAAGGGACTGGTGCAACCAAAGAATGAGCTAGTACAAGATGTTCCTAGTGAAGACTATAAGTTCATGTTGTAGAAATACAAAAAAAGACACTTGTACCACTCGCCAAATTGGAGCCTTTCGAGATTTCTGCTTTACTACAAATGATAAGGCACTTTTTTCTCCTCTTATTTTCTCTCTTTTGTTTGATTCTTTTTTTGTTTTCTTTTTCTTAAATTTTTGCTTTCTCTTCTTTCTTTGTGCCAAGACCTAAAAACAACTACCACTTACAACTTTGCTTGGGTTACTCTAGGTAGTATCAAGTTCACAAAGCCCGAGCAATAATAAAAGAGATAGTCTTCATAGGTTCAAAGTTATCACAAAGGGTAGAATGCTAACAAAGAAAAGCAAGGAGGAAAAGTTCTCTCAAAGAATTTACGTTTCTCCAAAGACCTTTACCTCTGTTGTGTGGTTCTGGCCTTGCTTCCGGAGGTGGTATCAATGACAAGGTGAAGGCTCCACTGTGAGGACCTAGAGCTCGTCAATAGCTTCAAAACGAGTCCAAGTGTGCCAAAAACAGAGCCCGAATGCAAAAGTTAAGATTGAAATGGTGAACCTTGCGTAGCTTGAAATTGACTTCCCGGAAGTTCTGTGACTGATGTTGGAAGTTTCCGGGAAAGACGCAGAAGTTCAGATAATGAAGCCAGAAGTTCTGAGATGAACTCAGAAGGTCTGAGGTTAGGTTCTATTGTTGGTTGGCCCATGAATTCCACTCGGAGGCACAAACCGATCCTTACAAATCCAAAGAAAATAACAAGGTCTAAGGTGGATTGCCCAACCTAGGAGGGATGTACCCTAGATTAAGGAGGAAAGCTCTACTTACTTCTACAATCAAATCTTCCATAATGAGAGGAGGGGAAGGGTATTTATATACCTACCCACAACCTTAGGTTTAGTTGGTTGTAATCCACTTACAAGATCAGTGGGTCTAAGTGATCCACGCGCAGGCAGATTCTCGAGCCTCCGAGTTGGAACCGAGAGGTTCCGAGATTGGCTTCTAAACTCATGCAGATAGATTATCGGAGCTTCTGAGTTGGTACTCAGGGGTTCCAAGATTGACTTCTGGACCGGGCTTCAATGTATATCTAGAGGATTCATGGATGTTCCGACATGGGTCCCGAAGGTTCCGAGATTCACTTCTTGGCTCTCTTATCAGCAATCCTGGAGGTTCCGACATTTATCCTGGAGGTTCTGAGAATGGCGGCTAGACAACCCCTTTAGGAATCTCGGAGGTTTTGATATTGGGGTTGAACCTCCTCCACATTTGGCTTGCTTGGAGCCTCTGAGCTAGCTATCCAAAGGTTCCGGCTAGGACTTGACTTGCTAGATAACTCATCTTTCCTTGCCTCCTTGCCTCTATGACGCTTGAATCTACAAACCTAAGAATGCAGAATATGGAAGCATAATGTAGCATACCATTCTTAGTAGGATTAGATGGACAGGAGAAGATTCATATTTTCAAGTTATGTCTTGGTAACGTGCCACTTGAAGTTTAATAGTTTGATGGGATATTATCCATAGAGCGATCTGCATCATGTTCTTTGGGATATTCCCTTTTGCTCACATGGATTCTGGAAGAAGCCAAAAGACTTTACGAGGCTGTCCTCCATGAAATTTTGCACTCTGCCAGTGGAGTACTTGGAAACATCAAAATGCTATAGTTTATGAGCGACAACTTCTAACCTAGCTCGTGGATGAGCATGTGGCCTAGTAGTGAGAACGGATTTGTTTGTTCTCACTCGTTCAGGTTCAGTCCACTTGATTAACAAAATATGCCATATGTAGTGAGAGTATATGCACGCGTATATATATTTAGTGGGACAACATGTGTCTGTGTTAAGTGGAAGGATGAAACATCTAATATTTTTCTAAGGTGTGTAATGAATACGTACATATGTGAGTACGGTGTACATATGTCTCGTACCTTCGATTTTTTTTTCTAATCTAACTCGACACTATCATGGAACGTCCCCGCTCAATGGCGAATCCGTCAGCAATTAGAAGCTGGCCAGGTATGCGTTGGGTCACCCATCTGCGGATTAATGTGAATCCCCTATTTCAATGCTAGTACATAATTCACCGCACGTACGAAACAACTGATTTTGAAATCAAAAAACCAGGCATCATTACCTCAACAGATCAAGTACAGTACAAGGTACAGAAATAAATTTTTCATGCTTCCATTAATTCTGTACCTCGTACAAACGGAGCAGATCTACAGTTTTCAATTTGGCAATAGATCTACAGTTTTCACTTTGGCAATCACAGAAGTGAACATGCTATCATAGAACCTAGCTGCCTCTCCAGTCTCCACCCAGCTAATTGAGATACCAGAAAACAATCTGCTCAATCAATACAGTACCCTGAAAAACCAATATAATTCAAAGATATTGTTCAGAAAAGTTTGGATCTTCCATATACTGTAATTCAAAGGGATTAAACCATGCAAATTGAAAGGGATTAAACCATGCAAATTGAAATCCAAATGGTTCCATACTAATTTGGTTGTACCCAGGCTTAATCCAGTGATGACCTTTTACATACCATAAAAGCGTGCAAATCGAACAATGGGAGTATCAAAACCTGGAAGATCTAGCAACATTCATCTGCACATTCCAAAACATTATCAGTGCACATCTTGAAATCTCAGAAGCATTCAAACCATTTAAGAGTGGACCTCAGATTGTTATAATTTACTTCAAACAAAAACCTATTGAATTGCAAGACATATATTTAGGTAACTGAATCTCCATAGAGCATAAAATTATGGATCTTCCATTTGTTATGCAACTGACAAATCACACAATTGTGAAGGACATTAAAAATACACATCAAATAGCTCAATATCTAGTCTCGCAGATTCTTCCATCGGTTTCTTGAGTCACAATGCGACTTATCAGTAAGGGAGGATTTATCCAATCATGCGGCATCGCCTGCCCGAAGGCAGGAGGCACGGCAAAGCTAAATCAAACTATACACCTAAACTGAAAATTTCAGTGACAGCTAAACAGAGGTTTATGTGGCTTCTTTCCACAGATATTTTGCTTGCTTAATGAGGTTATAGCTAGACAAGACTACAGTCTTTTGAGGATTACAATAAGTGAACTCTAATGCCAGGACAGTTATGCTCTTCTCGCAGCTCCTAAACGCTGCATTGATCATGTAGACTCCACAGCAGCTGGTCCTGCTACTGCAAGCTTCTTGCTACTTGAGCTCTTATCATCAGTTTTCTTGCCACCTTCGGCGGCCTTGCCAGATACCGATTTTGATCCTGATGCAGAGTCAGGCTCATCATCCTCTACAACAAGCTGTACAGGACGCTTGCGACCACGGTGCATATGGCGTTCACAATATTTCTCGTTTGGGATAGTATTTCTCCAGCACCGCCACTTCTTTCCATCTGTTCGCCGGCACCTCCCTGGTTCCGGCTCTGGGCTCTTCCCAAAGTCCAAGCAGAGTGTTGCCAACCCCATCACTGCTCAGTCCAGCAATACAAATAAGTTAGAATGCCTCAAATAACTCTGGAAAAGACTCATGGAAGAATTTCCAGCATTTCAGTTTTTGAATTATCCGTTAATGTTACTAGATGCATGAAATTGCATTTCATTGCAAAATTTTCTTTTCAATAAAACCATGAACTCGAGATGACATTAAGGACCTTATTGCATCGCTCTACATAATGCAAACAACTTAACATCAATATTATGTAAAATGCTTGGTGAAATCTACCAAAGACGGAACAAACTTTGACATGAGGAACATATAGATGATGGCATGGGTTAGAAGGGCATACAAGTAGGGTACTTCTGGGCGCCTTCAGATGATGCACCAGTAACACTCTTCCAGATGGGGAAGACGAGATGGGTAGGCACGGGCACACGGGCAGCCATATACTGGTAGACCCGAGACTGCTGCTCTAGTTCCTGCAGCTGCATCGCAGTGAACGACGCCCCAGCACCTTCAGGGACAGACGCGACAAGCACTCTCATTTCTTCCTGAAGTGCTGCGGTTGCTGCGGCTGCCAAACAAACAAATACAATCTTTTCAATGGCGCTCAGGTAAGAGCTATGTTCATGGAAAATAAATATAACTCCTGAAATTTGTAGATGCATGCATGAGTACTTCAGTTTACTGAACAGTAGCACACTTGACCTTGTACATAATGACAAAACAAAGAAAGGTAAGCAACCCCAAATTTCATGTTTAATGCATGGTCAGCATTAAGGAAAACTAGCATAACAACAAAAGGTAAAGGGGAGAAGAAAGGCGGGGGGGGGGAGACCTTCGATATCTTGCTGGATTAAAGTCAAAAGACCTTGCAAAGGAGTAAGACCAAGACTCACAAAAAAAATTTGCTTGAATAATAACTATCTTCTCAATCTTTATGTCTTGACTGTCTTCTTAGCAATAGAACAAATCTGTTCATACAGCCAAAAAGGAACAAAAAGAAAAACTACATCTCCTTATACCTAGCAACAAAAAACAAAAATCTGCAGCCAACGAACAACGCATATAATGTGGAGACACGGAACAAACTATTTCTGCCTTGCGATATTTGCCAAACTAATTGCTAAGAACAAGTTAGCAACAACCAAAACCCGCTATTCTGTTTCTTCTGCAGCTATTACTGCGCAAAGACGTCATACAACTTCTACTGTATTAATGCATCTTACAGCTGAACACTACCAACAGCAACAGCAAAATAACAGCACCTTACAGAAACGTTTCTTGCATGATTAACCATGGACAGAATAAGTTCTTGCATGCGGCTAAGAATCTGCAGGAGAAGCAAGCATACCTTCCTCTGGATCCTCGACCAGGACAGGGTCCTCTACGAGGACCAGATCTTTACACCCGCTCTCTTCCTTCCCCTCGTCGCCGTCCTTCCCCTCTCGATCTGCGTTCTCAGCCTCCTCCCCCTCCGGTTCTTGGACAGATTCCTGCCCTCCCACCTCCTGCATAGCTTCCTCCACCGCCTCCATGGAGTTCTCGCCGCCGCCGCCGCCGCCGCCGCCGCCGCCGCCGCCGCCGCCGCCCGCGGGATTAGTATCCTTCTTGGCCTCCCCCTCCGCCGCCATGGTTGGGAAAGGGCGGCGGCGCAAGAGGAGAGAACAAAAAGTATCTTTAGGATTGGATCGGAGGGGGGAGGGAAAGGCCGGCGACACGGAGCTCTCGCTTTGACGGGGCTGGGGAAGGGAGGAAGGAGGAGAGGGGCGTGCCGTTTGGGAAAAAGATGGGGGCAGTGGTGTGTTATCAGGTGTTGGGGTGTTTGGGAACCTCAAAATTGTTATGTGCACTCCTACCATTGGGTATAAGTATTGGCCATTGGATTCGGTATTCATAGGTTGGGCGTCGAGTCCTTGATATAGCAATGGCTAGGGCTTTTAAGAAACTACGTTTCTACTTTTGGGGGGAGTAGGAAATATGTGTAGGTTGACATGTTTATTAGTTAAACAATCTCGCATTGCCATGTTTTTAGGTCAACACATGGTTGAATTGGCTGTTTTTGGTTTTAACAATTCAGTGCACGTTATATCTGGTTTTGGACTTAAGCGCGGAAAGTCAGACTTTGGTCATAGTATAAAGGGCTTCGTACCGATTTATTAGTTTATCATATTTTCTGAAAAGTAATATAATGTTAGATTATACTCGATTTGTGTTATTAAAAGTGTATCTTGACCCTTTAAATGAGTTTTGATGATTAATGCTAAAGAATTAAGGGACTAATATGTACATAAAGTGTGAACATGTAATTTAGTCCCAGAAACAATGATATAGCCAGTGTTGATGACCTCCAAAAGTTATAAAGAAAGATGGGTTGAAGAAATGAATGTTAAGGATCATTTTCTAACCTTTATAGTGGTTTAAGGAATCACATTGAGTTTAGAGAAAGCCATACTGTTAAGAGGGCTGATATTTGGAAGCTGGTGAGAGTGTCTTGCTAATGCTCAGTTAGGAATCAAAATTTTTATTTTTAGCCAAAGTTAGAACCGTTGAGATCAAATTAAGAATATCCAAGTTCCGTATATGTGTCGAGAATTTGGGAGCTCAGGCCTCCGAGTTGCTCATCTGTCCGGGTTTCAGGATGTCGGACCATCTAAGTTTGGTTTCTGAAACCTCTGGGTTCGTTTCTGATCTCATCTAAGTCCCTTGAGCTCCAAAGTTGGAAAACTCTCGAAAGTTCCCCAAGTGTTTGAAATCTTTTGTGGACTTATCCTTTGAAATTTGGAATGCCGAGTCAGTATGTCGGAACCTCTGAGTTCGCTACTGATCATGCTCTGATGAATCCTTTGAAATATTGACAAATCCGAGTTGCTATGTTGAAACATCCTAGTTCACATACTGATCTCACTCGTTTGAGTACTTTAAAATCTCGGAAGCTTCGAGCACAATGTCTAACCTTTGGAATTTGCTCTGACTTTGCCTTTCTTAAGGCTTTCATAATTTCTGAAGGGTCTTGGTTCCAAGTCAGAACTCCCAACATCTTCTCATGTTGATGTGCTTTGAATGTCGGAGTCTCCAAGTTCTTTGTTGGAGGCTCCGAGATCCGTCTCCGATTTTGTTATACAGCCATTGTTTCAAACACCAGAGTCTCGGGGTTCTTGTCGGAGCCTCCAAGTTCCTTTACTGTATACATGATATAGCCATTGATTTGAAAAAGTTGGAACCTCTGGTTTTCCCGATGTTGCTATAACGGTGAGATTTTGAAGGCTTGGCAATATATACATCTACTCATAATTCTTGGCTAATCTATTCATCTACTCTTCTAAGTGAAACCCCACTTTTCCTCGAGCGATCTTTGTGAGGAAATCTTTGAGAGAGAGGCTGGTTTGTATTTGAGCATCATGTAAGAATTCATCTCCAAACTGAAGTGATCGAAGCATATTACTCTTGGAGATTGGTCTTCTAAACAACTATGGGTCGCTTGGGAGCTTTCGAGCAGCTTGTGAAGAGTCCCAATAAGTTTCTGAGGGTATGGGCTCACCTACCGCGCGGTGATGAGCTGCCATAAGTGTGAAGAGGTTTTGATCGGCAAACCCTTTGAGGGAAGCACACGTTTCAGTATCGGCTTCAATCGGATCAAATTTTCTCAACAGAGACGTAGAGTCTCGCCATAGGTCCAAACTTTGATAATAAATTCTTGTCTCATGTGTGATTGTGTTTTTCTTTGTATTCCTTCATACTTATTTCTTTGCATATCTTATTCACTAATATATGTAGAATATAAAATTTAAATTTAGTAGAAGTTTTTGATAATCTTCTATTTATGCTCTCTATTTAATAGTCCAGATCGTTTCAGTTATCATATGTTTGTTAATTTCCATACTCATACATGATATAATATTTCATTTAAACAATAGTAACACCCTTCAAAATAAGTTACCGACAACAACCTATAAATAAAATTATGGAGAGTAAGTATCTCTTAAACATTTTATGGAGAAGAGTTATTTCAGTTCACAGTTAGGACTTTCCTTGTATACACACATTGTACAGCAAGTGAAACAGCCGATATAATTTAAAACCTATAGTGAAGGATCTGCATTTTTGTTTAGTAGCAACATTTCTTCTGGGGCCAAATTCTGTAATAGCAACCTTAATTGGCCTCATTCTCTAGTTTTTAACTAAGTTCACGGGTCTTTGAGATTTAGTTTTCTCCTCTATGCAAATTTTATAGCAATTACTAACTTTGTTGGAAGCTTAGCAAAGATTCAGGCTTTTGCCACGTGTTGCCCCATTCGAGCGTTGCATTACACGTCAACATGTGACACAAGCAGTGATGTTAATATTTGGAATTAAGGCTAACTGATTTTGTTGCTTTGCCGCAGCCTCAACTTTTCTAAAACGCTTTAGGTTGTCCGATGGTTCAGACGGTGCACCACTATTCTTTCTAATGTTCCATATCGGAATGTCATCGATCAAGTTAGTTTGGCTGCAATTTCTGAGAAGGTGATCAAACAATTCAACGTCAATAAACTTATGGAGAAGAGTTCTTCAGTACCATTTCAGGAGCTGTAAATTGAAAAATATGATCCAATGTGGGGATGACATGTGTGCCCCAGATTGATATTCCACGCCTAGGCGATCTTCGAGATGGAAAAGTCACTTACATATAAATTCATGTAGATGAATATAATTCTCAAGACACATAGAAAAAATATACTATTTGAACTGTTAGGTACACCGGAGATAGGTTTCATCGATTTTAGGTTTAAATGAAAATTTTCAATTTATATCTGTTGCAAACCATCTTTAAATTTCTATGTACGCAGAGCTTTTTAACTGGCGTATTTCGTTGGAACTCAAGACTCACATAAAGACTCCACTTTAATGTTTGCAACTCGTTTGCCTTTGAATGTAGGGTTGTACGCAACGAGATGATCAAAAGCCAGGAAGAGGTCTTTTTTCATAGGCAGACTAACTTCTCTTTTCCCTTTTATTTGGCGTGCCCATAGTCAGATATATTACAACTTGGGTCTCTGCGAATTTTGGCCTCACATGTCAGGCCTAGCAACATATATTCATGGCCAGCCCTGAACCCGATAAAGAGATCCAGAGTCAGAAAGCCAAGGTGTAAACAAGAAGGGTTTCTCTCATATTTTGTTAAACAATTGTTTCCAAATTCTAAGCTCGGTTAGATATATTATCTCTATTTAAAATATAAGTTATTTTATATTGTTGGTACTCAAATATTTTATAACTTATCTTTTTTGCAAGAATACCTTTGCGGTTTTGACCTGAAAACACATTAAAAAAATTTAGAATCGGTACATTAGTCATGAAAAATAATTCAAACTATCATTTTTCATAATTTTAGTTAACATATATAAATAAATTAGTGGCATATATATGAACAATGTCTGTTTTGAAACGAAGGTAGTAAATTTTAATATTCATATATTAGTGTAGAATATTGAGTAAATTTTAGTATTGTTCATGCTAAATTAATTTATTTATAAAAATAAATTATCAACTCTTGTGCTCTCCCATATTTGTGCTTCTCCCGCTCGAACAATGAATAACAGAAACGCTGCACGTAAATTCTTTGTACATGGTGGACACACCGTAGTTAATACCACTACCTCAGAAAACCCCTTCACTGACGGGCACTAAAACCCCACTGCTGACGGGTTTCCAGCCCGTCACTAACGTCGCGTCAGTGGAAGTCCAACTTTCACTGACGGGCACGAGGCCCGTCAGTAGATGTACACTTTTACTGACGGGCCCAACTAGCCCGTCAGCAGAGATGTAGTTCAGGGCGCCTGGAAACATCCTGACAATTATTTTCACCGACGGGCACTTATACCTAGCCCGTCAGAGATGATACATTTCCACTGACATGTACGTTTATGCGCCCGTCAGTAGATGTCAACTTTTACTGACGGGCCCAACTGGCCCGTCAGCAGAGATGTAGTTCAGGTCGGCTGGAAACATCCTGACAGTGCCTTTCACTGATGGGCACTTATACCTAGCCCGTCAGAGATGAGATATTTCCACTGACGTGTACGTTTATGTGCCCGTCAGTGAAAGTATGATCACATTTTTTTTTAAATTCTTTTCTGGAAAGGCAATATGAATAATATACAGCAATTAATATGTCAAATATTAAGCATATGTAACATTTAATATCAGAAATATGAATCACATATACCAAATTAATATCACAAATAGTAAATACACATATAAAAACAAGTTTAGAACGAATTAAAACGACAAACAATTGAATTTAACAATGTTTATTCTCAATAGCCCTACTAATCTACGTCTACAACGCTTCGCTAGTACTTGCAGGGCGGCAGGAAGGGGGTAACTGGACTCCCGCGTAGAAATCTCCGCTTGGCCGGATGACTTCGTTGTTGATGACGTACGCGAAGGTCTTCTGGATGCGGGCAAAGTCCTTCCTCCAGTCGTACTTTTCCTCGGCCAGGTCGTGTATGAAGTTATTGAACTGCTCCGGCTCCACTGAGGGTTCTGGGACATGACGAACGAGTCCATGTGAGCGCAGACGTAATACCCACATGTAACACTATTTTCCGGCTGTTGCCTGCAAGGGAAGTTGAATTTGTGGGTCAGCTTCTTGCTCTTGCTCTCTGCTCCTCCCCCCCGCAAGTTGTATTCCCAAAAGGCGTCTTCCAGAACTTGCTTAATTCCTGAGAAGTCCTGGTTGACACTTCTTTGGGAATCAAAATAGTATATGAATCTGGAAGGCTTGTCGATGATGATGAGGATCCAGTGGTCGCTGCGTAAAAGGTAACAAAGGAATATAAACAGACGGGGATACGTGATTAAGAACAGCAAACTAGGAACGCTAGTAAGTAACTTACGGGGGGTTGTATGGCATGAGCAAGTAGTCCTTATCCTTATGGTATATCAATGAGGCGGTGATATAATCTGTTAGGAGCTGCTTCACTTCTCGTATATAGTACTCGTTCATGAGGACCGGATCGATTATTCCAAAAGCGCAGTTGCGCAGACGCCTAGTCTCTTGAGCTTGGTAAAGCGCCCATAGCCTGACGAGCATGGTGTCGAGCCGGAAGAGGTTGAACAACAGAAAGATATCTTCAAAATTGATGTCGAAGGTGTCATGATGTCTGTCCAGGAAGAAACCATAATCTTTAGGCACCTCGACCTTGAAGTGTTGCACATAATCATCCCGATTCCGTGCCCTCATGATGATCGTGTCATGGAGCATTTTCATCTGTGTGGGCAACCTCTGCACCTCATCATCTGGGAGCAAGGGCTCACCTGCCTCGTACACTATTCGTCGAGGAGGCTTCTTGATGGTTTCGGCAGATGTCTTGAAGGATAAGGCCTTCTTCTTGCTGTCCTTGCTTGCCTCCTTCACAGCGGTGCCGCCCCGCCTGTGTGGTCTTTTTCTTTTCCTCTCCGGCTCCGGAGAGGAGGCCCTCTTGCCTCCCGTCAACGCTTCGCCCACCGCGGCATTGAGCGTGCTTGGAGATAGGATCTTCTTTTCCGCTGCGCTCGGGTCATGGCGATGCTTGGTGCGCTTCTCACGGGGCAGCGAGTCCTTCTGGGTTGCTCCTCCTCCTGGGACGGAAGGATCGTCGTGTGCTGCTGCCCGCCAAGATCGTCGTCCCGATCATCGAACGAAACCGGCGTCCTGCACACGCCGAGCAGAGACGGGCCGGCTCCGGCTGATGGAGAGGGGATGGCTGACGTACTGGGAGATGACACCCCGAGGATAGTTATCTGGCTCTTCGGCCACAGGATATAGTACCCTTTGCAGTCTCCCAGCTTCGTGACATCCTCTTCAGGGGTGACAGGGACTGTGACGTCACTGAACTCGCCGACGACGCGGTCCACCTGCACCCTCGCCATGTGGGGAGGTATTGCAACGTTGTGGCATGTCGCGCCCTCCGCCGTTGGGAAGACTAGGCCGTGTGCAACCGTCTTCTTCACGCCAAGCAAGGGGATTGTGAGGTGGCATTTCGTGGGGTCCTGCGTAATAAACAATATGTCGAATTAGAGCATTGTTATCTGCACAATTCTATTAATTAGAGCCCTCATGTAAGTGATTCATGGTCGCGACGAAACTTACAGCGATGTCTTCGACGAGACTTGGCGACTCGGGGGCATTGTCGGAGGCTGAGGCGCAGCTGCTCCATGGGTCAGGATAGGAGCCCTGATGTCCATGAGGATGGACAGGTGGCCGAGACGCATCGTAGCCTTTAGACGCTAAAAATTCTTGGGCCGCCTTCTTGCCAGCCTCCTCGGCTGCCCTTACCATCTCCTGCATTAGAGATGTTTGCCTTCCTCTCCTCCTCTGGCGGGCAGCCTCGCGGTCCTGGGGAAACACTGCGTCCCAGATAGCCCCGCTCCCGATCCCCCGGACACGCCCTGTCTTCTCCTTCGTCCCTAGAGCCTTCGAGAGATGGTCTTCCCACCTCTGGCTCTGGACGGATTCCTGCGAGCTGGCAGGCTGCTGGGACAGCTGCCTCTGCAACGTACGGACCGTTAGCGAACTGGAAGCACAACAGTATATTCGAAGAATACATTGGATTTAGATTTTACCAGTCTTTCGGAGACCGCCTGAAGCTCAGGGTCCGTGATGATAGGAGTCCCAGTGGCTGGGTCCGAGACTGTGTGCACCCTCATCCAGATCTGGGCGCGTTCCTGCTCGATATCGGCGAAGGGAACCGGTTTCCCAGCCGCTATCAGCGCGGCGTCCTCTTTCTCCCAGACCGGTCTCTTCCCGGGAACACCTCGGCTGCCAAGGTGGTGGGGGAATTTGTTCTTCGCGCGCAGCTCCTTCGCCCGGCGACTCTTCTCCTTGAATTCATCACTCTTCATGTCCGCAACGAACTCCTCCCAGTGCTCGGGTTCTACCTTTGGCCATTTCTGTTTGATTACAGTATCGAATTCGGCGTCTAGCAGTTTCCTTGCTTCATATCGCCATGTCCTTAGCGCGGCACACATGATGCTGTTCGCTTTTCTTCGGACTCTTTCCTTGTCAGCCTCTGGGACAGCATACTTATCCCAGAGCTTGTCGAAGAGGACCTTTTTCTGGCCGTCCGTCATTTTCTTGAAGTCCTGGCACGTTATCCTGACATGCTCGCGGACGATGCACCCGCACGTGTTGCTGAACGACTTCGCTGCCTTCTCAGGACTTGCTGGAACACTTGTCACGCCGACCCGAGTGACGACGAACGTCTCGTTCGTCAGCTGGTTCCCTCCTCTAGGGTTGTACCATCTCTTCGGCTTCTCTGCTGCTGACGACGGCTCCGGCGCCTCCTGTTCCTCTGACCCTGACTCGCTTGTTCGAGAAGCGTCCGACGAGCTAGAGGCACTCTCTTCATCTCGCGCCATGGCTATTTCAGGTGCCGGAGGTATATTCCCCGCCTCGACGGCAGGTTCACTGGCCGGCTCAGGGGCTGTTTGATCGGTTAGGAGCGGGGCGTCAATAGGGGCCGCCACGGCTAGGGGCGCCGCGCTGTCATCATCTACGCGGGCTACTTCCCGGGTTGGTGACGATTCCATTTCCGATATATTAAGAAACTTTAAAAATGATCGTAGCTGCATACACAGTTAATATGAAGGGGCAATGATTAATCTTGTTGATTAAGGAACAAAAAAGGGATGGGGAAAAAGAACCATATGAAATGATCTTTGTCACGCTGTTTGGGTGCTTTCTCTGCCTACTCTTGATGTAATTCTTGCAATATTTCCCAACACACATATCAAACTTCACATATAGTATTTGTTCTTCAGTAGAATAGCTTGATGTGCATATATACTTAGGGTTAGCAACCATAGGTCTTAACAGAGGTACATCATCTGTTCTATACGTTAAAAAAAATGAAATGACATACACGTATACCCAAACGTATACATATATATGCATATCAATTTATTCCAATAGCAAAATTAAAAATGCATACCAACAGAACCCTGCTAAACATCAAATTAACCAATTTATCAAACATCATACAAATTAACCAATTAATCAAACATCATACAAATTAACCAATTAATCAAACATCATTCAAATTAACCAATTAACCAAACATCATTCAAATTATTCATCCATGAGCTAAATAGTACATATGCACAAGTAGATAGCCACTGCACTGCACACCTCCCATTGCCTCTAATTGCTCAAATAGTTCAATCCTCCCATTGCCTCCGATATGCATTAATCAAATTAATCATCGATCATGCTGCTGCTATTGCAAAGAGCTCTGTACCAGTCAATTTATTTGCAAGAGCACATGACAAAAATTCCCCTAAAAATGGTCAGATCTAGCACAATCACCGGACCGACGAAATCCTTGTATCCACATCCAAAACAAAAGCTAACCACGGGCAAAATCACACACCTACCGGAGGAACGGAGGAATGGAGGAATCCTTGAATCGACCGGAGGAACGGAGCGGAGGCGGCACCGACCGGGGGAACGGAGCGGAGGCGGCGGCACCGACCGGGGGAAACGGGGCGGCGCCGAAGGGGGCTCGGGGAGGCGGCGCACGGGCTCGGGGAGGCGGCGCATGGGCTCGGGGAGGGGGCGCACCGGCTCGGGGAGGGGGCGCACGGGCTCCGGGAGGGGGCGCACCGGCTCGGGGAGGGGGCGCACGGGCTCGGGGAGGCGTCGGCGGCGGAGGACCGGAGGAGGGGAGGAGGACGGAGCGGCGGCATGGACGACGGAGCGGCGGCGCGGACGGGGCTGGCGTCGGCGGCGCGGCAGCCTGGCGGCGGGGGCTCGGGTGCACTCGCGGCTGGTTCAAAATGAACACGCGGGCGGAGTGGTTGCAAATTTTGCTAAGTCCTAGCTTTATAGTACCAGAGAATCACTGACGGGCACTATATAAGAGACCGTCAGCAGAAGTGCAGGTGTCTCCACTGACGGGCACTAATGAATACACCCGTCAGTGGAAGTCCATCTCCACTGACGGGCGTTAGTTGCTAGCCCGTTAGTGTTGTTAAATTAGGGTTTCCGAGTACGTTTTCACTGACGGGCGTTGGTTTGTTGCCCGTCAGTGGACTTGAATTAGGGTTTTTCCGCAGGCTCCCTTGCAATGCGTTATTAGGCTGCTTGGAGCCTCCTCGCTTAGTAAGCCGCCTTCGGCCCTTCCTCCTTCTTACTCTGTTTCGTATTCGCTCGCGGGTTTGTTTCCAGGTTCTTTCGTTCTTGGTTGGCTCTCTCTATTGTGTTGTTTGTAGATCGTGCGTCCTGCGCATTGATCCGACAGCGAGACCGGCCCTGGTTGTAAAGCGAGCCGTCCTTCCTTTCATTCATTGCGAATCAAAGTAATTTAGTACAACATGATATTATTAATACAAAACCAAACATGCCTATTTCACCAAGTCCAAAACATATCCTCAATTAAGTATTTAATTCATCAAAATAATAGTATTACACATTGAGATACATAATCTGAATTGATCGGAAAGCTAGGTTTCGTAGTCTTCGATACGCTTCTCAATAGTACTTCTGATCTTCTTGGTGGTATACGTCAGGCCTTCGTCGTGGCTGCGTCTTATGTACGGGCACGCATCCTGCGAACTTTTGCGCCTCTTGCTCGTTCGATCATCAACATCTTCTTCTTCTGTGTCCGGATCGTCGAACTGGTCGTAGTCTTCTTCGTCAACTACGCCATCGACTCCGACAATACTCCTTTTCCCTTTCCTCACGACAACGCGCTTCTTATTCTTTGGGTCTGTTATGTAGAACACTTGGGCGAGCTGTTTGGCTAATACCCATGGCTCATCTTTGGGACTTATTGATTTGACTTGTCGTGACTCCATAGGGATCGGTGGAGATATCACCATGGTACTGGTGTTCATATCTTCGATTCTGACGTCTTTCGCCCATCTGACACGAAACATGGGGATCTTGGTCACGGTGTAGTCAAGTTTCCAGATCTCTTCGATCACGCCGTAGTACCTACACTTCTTGCCATGATGACCAGTTCTAGACTCCTGCGTTACACCGGAGTTCTGGTACGTACTGCGCCGGTCTTTAGCCTCGGTATAGAATGTGTATCCGTTGATATCATACGATTGCCACGTCACGACTTTGGTATCGGGTTCTTGTGACAACATTCGGACGGTTTCTTCTTCTCTATTTGTCGGCTCCCTTTCATACCAGTAGTCCTTTAGCCACCGGGAGAACTTTGCGTTATGTTCTTTCGTGAGCGCAACCGTGCCCTTTTTCGGATTGGCTTCGCGCAACTGTTTCATGTGGACCTGAATATAAGGCCGTACCACAGCCAAGTGTTGCAGCACCACGAAATGTGCTCTGTTGTAGTCATCTGATCTGTCCGATCGATACACATGTAAATTTTTATGCCCGATCACACCTTTACCGTCGAGCCTGCCTGTGTGCCGCGAAACTGGAACACCTATAGGTTTCTGATCACGCATGTAATCCTTGCAGAACTCGACGCCCTCTTCGGTAACATAGCCTTGGATGATGCTGCCTTCCGGATGCGCTCTGTTACGAACGTAGCGCTTAATAACCCCGTTGTACCTTTCAAACGGGTACATGTTGTGCAAAAACACGGGACCGAGGTCCAGTATCTCCGGGACGATATGGATCATGAGATGTACCATGACATCGAAGAATGCTGGAGGGAAATACATCACAAGTTCGCATACTGAAATCTCAAGTTCTCATACCGAACCTGATATTCCTCGAATCACTACCGAAATCTAGGTATTCGGCGTCGATTGCCCTCCACTGACAAGCATCGGCTGGGTGTCTCAACACCCCGTCCTTTCTTCTCCCCTCTTCGTGCCAACGCATCAGCTTTGCCTCCTTTTTGTTACCGAATAAACGCTTCAGACGGGGGAGGACTGGAAGGTACCATACAACCTTTGCAGGGGCACCACTCGTCACTTCTTCCTCGTCATCGTCTTGGTTTCTGCCCCGCTTATATCGAGATGTGTTGCACACCGGACATTTGTCCAGCTCTCTATACTCCCTGCGATAAATAATGCAGTCGTTTCGGCAAGCGTGGAGTCTCTCTACATCCAATCCAAGTGGACAGACCACCTTCTTGGCTTCCTCGGTGCTCGTAGGCAACACGTTTTTCTTTGGAAAAACCATCGCGAGGTAAGCCAGTATATCATCGAAGCTTGCGTCCGGACAGTTGTGGGCTGCCTTGATCCTTAGAAGTTCTAGCATGACTGACAGACGCGTGTGCTCAGGATCGCAGGTGGGATACAGCGGTTTTGTCGAGTCTTCCATCAGTTTCGCAAACTTCGCGACCTCTCTTTCATCCTCGAGGTCTTCGACCACCTGGTCCGCCATGTGACCGTCCCTCAACATTTCAGCCAAATTGTTCCCCGCCTTCCCCGCCAAGTCATCCCTACATTCCGAAATATGGTCTTCATCTTCTTCTGTGTCTCCATGTCTGGCCTCTTCTTCTAAACATTCACGAGTAGCTAAAATTTCTGTCTGCTCCTCACCGTGACTTGTCCAACGTGTATAACCTCCCATGAAACCTTTAGTCAACAAGTGTAGCTACAGCATGCCTCTCTCCCTGAACATTATCGTGTTCTTGCATACAGAACACGGACAACACATCTTGTTCGCACCCTTTTTCTCCCTATCTTCCTCGGCCACATCTAGAAACCCATTCAGAGTATTGACGAAACTCCGTGTTGCCCTTTCGCCGTACATCCAACTTCGATCCATCGATCCCTACAACAACAAACTGATTGATTATAATCTAAATTCATAAAGTAATCACAAAATTTATTATTTTCCTTCATGTATTATATCGTACCAAAGAGAAGTCGCTCGCTAGCCTTCGAAATAGGGTAAGGAGAGGGAGGACAAGAAAGGAGGAAATTAAGAGGGGAGGGAAGAGAGGAGGAAGGTTAAAAGAGCTAGATCTAGATATAGATTGTGTATTTAAGAGGAGGAGATGGGAGGGAGGGAGGGAGGGAGGAGGAGAGGGAGGGAAGGGAGGGAGGAGGAGAGGGAGGGAGGGAGGGAGGGAGGATCTAGATCTAGATGAGGAGGGAGGGAGGGAGGACAGGGAGGAGAGGGAGGAGGTGGACAAAGGAGCAGCAGCTAGCCGCAGCGAAATCGCCGGAGCTGCAGCTGGCCGTGTTGAGGCGCGCGAGCTCAACGGCCAGCTGCCGGCGAGCAGTGCTTTATAGCAGTATTATCACTGACGGGCACTACAAACTACACCCGTCAGTGATAAGCATGCCACCGAGGCATTCCTGGGAGCAAACAATCACTGACGGGCATTACTAATAAAACCTGTCAGTAGAGACTTCTACTGACGGGCTCCACAACAAGACCCGTCAGCAGAAGTACTTCTGGCTCCCTAACCCTAGCTACCACCACTGACGGGCCTCGATGAGCCGCCCGTCAGTGGTAACACTACTACCACAGGAACTGCAAAGTTTTGTCCCACCTCGCCGAGCGAGCTGCGCGCACACTTGTTTAAAACGGCAGCTGCGCGGCTGTCGTTCGAAATCCTCACAACTGTCACTGATACTTCGAGCCTCCGCCGGTCCCTTGCGCGGCCTGGGCTCGTGGGCCTAGGCGCTGTGCTCGGGATAGGCCTCTGGCCGGTCCCTTGCGCGGCCTGGGCTCGTGGGCCTGGGCGCTGTGCTCGGGATAGGCTGGTGTGCCAACATTTTTTTTGAAGTAAAGATAATCACTGACGGGCAGGACAATAACACCCGTCAGCAGAAGTACTTCTGGCTCCCTAACCCTAGCTACCACCACTGACGGGCCTCGATGAGCCGCCCGTCAGTGGTAACACTACTACCACAGGAACTGCAAAGTTTTGTCCCACCTCGCCGAGCGAGCTGCGCGCACACTTGTTTAAAAGGGCAGCTGCGCGGCTGTCGTTCGAAGTCCTCACAACTGTCAATTATACTTCGAGCCTCCGCCGGTCCCTTGCGCGGCCTGGGCTCGTGGGCCTGGGCGCTGTGCTCGGGATAGGCTGGTGTGCCAAAATTTTTTTCTGAGGTCAAGGTATTCACTGACGGGCCAAATAATAAGACTCGTCAGTGACATTACGTGTCAGGGGAAAAGACAGGGTGGACCACCATTCTGACTTCTACTGACGGGCGTAAAGTTGCCCGTCAGAGATATGGGTACCATCACGCACGGGTACTTTATAAAGTGCCCGTCAGTGAAGCTTCGCGTCAGTGGAGAGACCAGGTTGGCACTGCGTGCCCACTTTTACTGACAGGACTTGTTTGTGCCCGTCAGTAGAAGTTGGACGCCTCCTCCAGAGCGTGACCATCTCTGACGGGGCCGTGTGTGCCCGTCAGCGATTAATTTAATCAGCGACGGGTCTCGGTGTGCCCGTCAGTGATGATAGTGCAGAGAGTGTTTTCTGAGGTAGTGTACACACATTTGTGCATATCTACACATAAAGAAAAATATTAGTGGCACCGAGGCCAGACTTAATACAGGCACACGCTGTCCCACTGTGCACATATATATGTACTCACAATAAATAAGACATACACTATAAACGCAAAGGATGGGACCATCATATACTCACTCCTAAGACATATTTGTTTCATTGGAAAAATGAACTATCGTTTCCTGGAACAACAGCTACCATCTGTAAACTGAAAATGATACGAGTAAATTTGTCACAAATACTTTCACAATCTTATACTTTATAACTTCTATTACACATGGGGATGCCGTGGTACGAATACCTTTTTGTTACAAAAATGTTTCCTACCTTTTCTCTCCTTACAACTTTTGTTATTTCTCACTTTTAGGATCTCATAATTTCCTATTTCTCGCTTTAAGGATAAAAGGGTGCTTGTTTGGTACGACGAAGGGAAAACACGGGAATGCAGCTAGATGCATAATAGAATCCAATAGGAATTCGAACAACCGGATTTGGAGACAACATGTATTTCGTCTCACAAGAAACGAAACATGGTATTAGAGAATTTTTCTTAATATAAGAGAAAATGTGTTACTCAACTCTAGGCCCGCCAAAATCAGTGTCTTGGCTCCAAGTCATTGGGCTGTTATAACTACAAACCCAATCATAGAGCAACATAGCCTTATATATAAAAGATCTTGGGCCTTCTTCTTCTAAAAGAATAGCCTAATAGGTGGTGCCGTGGAGCTTTGCCTCCGCTCTTTTCAGACAATTTGATTATTCACCGGTAAAACAATTTGGAGGAAGATGATAGAAAAGGGAAAAAAGTCTAGGTAACCACTTGAATGACCAATTTTTGGGGCCATCCTACCCCAAACTTATAAAACTAGTGCCAATAACCCCTAGCATAGCTTTGGAGGGCAATTTTGCTCCGTGGATGATGACATGGCACTATGGGGCCTGGTGCGATGTGGCTGAATACGAAGCGACTACTCAGCAAATAGGAAGAAATACATCTAACCCCTGATCTCCTACTCTCTCTTTCCCATCCCCTTCGAGTAACAAATTCCCGACGCAGTCACTGACGCTCGACCATGCGACCGTGCCTGCGCTCCCCATGGCTCACCGCCTCCACCCCATCATCCTCTCCTTTCCCATGTACCCTATTGCCCAGCCCTTATCATCTTGGCCACACGAGTGCTACCACCTGAGGCCACCTCATCTCGATTCTATGGGGATGGAGCTTTGTAACAACATGAGGAGTCTGATGCTTGGGTTAGCTAGACTTTTTGAATGTTGAGTTGCCTGAATCGATGTCTCTTCCCTCATGCCAGCCAACCATCGCATATTTATGATCCACAGTCACAGTAATTCCTTCCGTGTACACGTTATGCATCATGTCCCCTTCAATCAATAGCTCATCTCCGCAACCTCAAGTGCAGTGACATGTGAAGAAAGGCTCGGGGGCAGTGTGGTCCCAGCAAACCCAACGTCCAGGTCATGTGGGAGCTTGGCTTCCATGGCCCTTAGGCCAGCCCAATGGTATAAAAGAGAAAGAGAGCTAGGGGAAGAGCCCTATAGGGTAGTGCTGGCTTTCGATTCCTATCGATACGATTTAAGAGGAGTAGAGAGAGAAGACCACTTCGGTTTGCTGAATCTCGGCCATGTCACGCCAGGCCCCATATGTTAGCACATGATCGTCCACATGGCAAAACCACCCGCAGAAACTGAATTATGGGTTATTTGCACCTGTTTTAGAAGTTCGGGGGTGTAGAGTAGCCAAAAAAGAAGTTGGGGGGGGGTGTAGAGTAGCCGAAAAAGTAAGTTTGGGAATCGAGGAAGTGGCTATCATTTAATACTTTGGGGGATTAAATGGACCTTTTCCGTAAAACAAATATTGTAAAGTAGATAATATACGTAGTATTTTTTAGATCAAGATAATATAAGCAAGTATTCTACGGGGGGACTAATTAGCGACCACGTGGTGCCCCATATGCGGTTGATTTGCAAAAGCTGGTGGGTATGGGAACTAATCCTCACGCAAAATTGCAAGATACGATGTCCCATTCCTTGCTCCTATCATAATCCGCCTTTCCACTTGTCACTCCCTACCTTGGCGTCGAGACCAGCGACTTCACTGGTGAGCGGCAGCACCGCCATCACCAAAACCAGAGAAGAAGACAAAAATGAAAAAACAGCCTTTAACCCCTAGAAAATCAACTATCCACCAAGTGGGGAACAACTTTCAACCTAATTGAAATCCAATTTGAACCAAAATCATCAACAACTTTCAATGCACATGATTAGGGCTTCCGACTTGATGCACTGCAAGATATAACCGAGAACATCGATGCTTCTAACCCTTAAACCATCAACTCCCAACTCAAACACCACCAACTTTTCGTTGAAAAACCACAAATTTCAAATGAATCAAACAAGAAACTTTCAATTCCATGAAAATTAGTCTTCCAATCCAATAAAACACAACTTCTTATTACGGAATCATAGCTTTTCGACCCACAAAATATTCGGCACCTAACTCCTCGCAGCACTCACACGCGGTCCATGGCAGCGGTGCTAGGCATGTCATTTTGGTGGTGGAGAAGATGGGAGCAGGAGGATGAGGCTTCTACTACGTTGTGTCATGGAGAAAGCTGGAGCAACATTGCACGGGCAGAAGACTTGTGAGAAAAAGAGAAGGAAAATGTAAATGTAAGGTACAAGAAAAGTATGTGTGGCCCACAACAAACCATCAATACAACCAAACGCGTCGCAGGCTCGTAGGTTGACCACTACGAGTTATGTTTTTCAGTAGTCTGCTCTCACATATGCCCTCTAATTTGGCCCTATTTAAGGCCACCCAAAGCTCAATTTCACTCAAGTCTAACCTAGGCCCAACCAGCTTGGGAAATTGATGTTTGATGCATAGTTGGATTACCCCCTACCCACCCGAGGGAGTACCTCGATGGTATCGCAGCTGATCCCTCTCTCCTCTTCTTCAATGTTCTCGCCGGCACTGAGTGGGTGGGGGCCCGGTTGATTTTTAGTAGTAATTTTAGATTTCTCCAGTTCATCTTTTTTTTCTTTCTAGATCAAATTCCTAGGTTTTATTCTTCTTCGGTGATTTCTTCGTCGGATTTTTGTTACCTAATGAATTTTATCGTACTAACTCAGTTGGACAATGATGGTGATGCCTACACCAAAAATGGGCACCAAGGCGAGTTTGTTGAAAATAAATCACCTCTCATTTTGTTACTACACATAGTTGATATCATCGACTATCTACTTCGCATTATCGCTGTTGTCGGAGATCAATGCAATGTTGCAAGGTATGGAGTCAAAGATGGGAAGATAAATAAGTTGGCCACGTTCATCAACTCATGGACTTGATAGTAGCTTGTTATTCATCTTTATTGTGCAATGTGAAAGTGGTGTACTTTTGTACTTTGCTCAGTCAATTATCAATATAAATTGAAGGATGTTTCTGAAGGGACCAATAACAGTACTTGGCATGCTACAAACACTAGACGATGTACTAACCATCTATGAGTAGGGATATCACAAACGGTTATTGCACAAAATTGCCTGTGATAATCTGATACCATAGAAGATTATTTGAGATAACCTCCTGTGATATGTCTATATCACAGTCAGTTGTAGGTCAATAACCATCTATGATTTTGTTTAACAGGCCTATACAATATTAACTAAGTAATAACATTAACATATATATTAAACAAGACATGGAATAACTAGGTAATAATTAAATAAACTAAAATAAAATAAAAACATAAAAGACTTGACATAACCTAGCTAGCTATTAATCAAAACATCGCATAGTGTTCTAGCATTCAAGGCATGGCAAAAATTATGCGCACAGAACCAATCTACTCAGTTTGAACCAAATTCACCCAATTAATAAATAGTGTTCTAGAATTTGGGAAATATCACATATCATCAAATACTCATAACAAATTTTGCATATATCAATAATCATATTTGAAAAAGCAGTGAGGAAGGGGGTAGGAGGCACGTACCTTGCTGTCTTCCGGCACGAAGGAGGTTGAGGAGGGTGTGGCGGCTTTCAGCATGGAGGAGGTTGAGGATGGCGTGGTGGCCGGCGTGACGGAGGTCGAAGAGGATGTGGTAGCTTCCGACACAGAGAAGGCCAAGGAGGGCGTGGTAGCCGGTGCAAAGGAGGTCGAGAAGGATGTGGCGGTCAGTGTGGAGGAGGTCAAGGAGGGTGTGGCTGCTTTCGACACGAAGGAGGTCGAGGAGGGCGTGGCAGGCCTGCCTTTCGACTCGTTGCCCTCCACCACACGAAGGCGGCCACACCCTTTGCCTCGTCACTGGCCCTGTTGCTAGTGTTCGTTATTGTCGTCCTTCCGGGGTCCAATGCTCAGCCACGCCCTCAGATCTGAGAGGAGTTGGAAATCGGGAGAAGAAGAGAGAGGCTAGAGGGGTGGTAGGGACTCAGGAAAAATCAGGAGAGGAAAAGAGCAGATGGGGATGCTTGGTTAAGGGGAGAGGTGGCGGCTTGGGAAGTCAGGGTTAGAGGATTGCGATCCAAAGGAAAAAAAATACTATTTGGTGTTTAATCCATAGAATTGTATCATATGAACTCCATAGGATCTGATATGATTTTTCTACAATTCATGTGGTCTTATTTCTTGTAGAATTTAACACGACATCTATTTTCTTGTTTTCCTATTTTGTATTTTTTCAACTTTCCATTTGATAGTTTTTATCTTCAAATTTCTTGCTACAGAACTGCTATATTTTTGTCTGCAAATAGTTCCATTTAATTCAGAAATTTGTGCCAAAATTTAAAAGAAGTAAATGGAAAAGTACATCTGCAGATTAGTTCCACTTCACCATAAGCCAAACATTTTGAGGTGTTTGGAACAAATAATAAATTTTAGAGGACGAACGGATATTTGCCATTCCTAGGAAATTTCCATTCTGTGATGCCTGGAAAGTCCAAATTCCACATGAATTTCGTCGGACTATGGAAGAAATTGATGGCGAGATTTAAGCCCTCTTTGATTTAGAGGAAAAATGCAGGATTTGAATTCCTAAGGAGTTGGTTGCTAGAGTGCCATTTGATTAGTAGGAATGAAGCTAAGGAAAAATACTAAAATATTTCATTGACATGCCACTTCAAAGAAAAAATATAGAAAATTTAACATCCATCAAAACCACTTTTTGATTCATATGCATAGGATGGAGGCAAAGCACTCTGCACGTGTCAGTGATGGGTCCCATCAAGTTAGTATTAGAACATAGTTAGTTAGGTTCATGTGCTTTTCATGATTCCTACGATTTAAACAACTCGTGTCATAGTTTTTCTATATTTTCTAATACTCAGTTTTATACATGCAGTTCTATTAAATTACTATGCTTTTTCTATTCTCGCGTTTTTAGAATTTAATAATCGGAGGAGGCCTTTGGCCTTATTTCAAATTTCATGACAAGCATCTGTGCCTTTACAGGTGGGTTCCCGTAGCTTCCTAGTCGCACTATATGCTTTGAGGGTCAGTACACTATAACCTTCTAGATTTTTACCTTTCATCTATCTTTTGGAAAACTAGAAAATATTAGGATTCTATCTCTTATCTCTTTACAGCTTGGAAATATTTTTCTTCAAAATTTGGCATGTAAATGCACATGTCATAAGCAAATCACACATGTACACGTGGCAAGACATTAATGATCTCTTTGGAGCACATGAACTGAAAAACACATGAATAGAAAAAAATCTTAAAATTAGATATCATGATATATTAAATCATACATGGACTGAAATACATGAATACGTAATAGAAACTATTTGGTTGAACCACATAAAACACTCATGAGTTTTCTTTAAAAGCTAGGTGCATGACATATTTGTAGTAGATATAAAGCAAAATTTTCAAGAGGTCTAGCCTCTTGCTTAGAATCCTAAAAAGAGGGTACATAAAAGCAATGAATATGGATTTTAGTTGTCTTATTCCTTTGATCCAAAAAGCATCCATAGAAAAAGCCCACATCGATCTAAATCCTACAAAATTCTCTTGAAATCCTTTGATCAAGGGCCCCTAATGATGAAACAATCCAAAAAGTAATTGTTTGGGGTTTCTACCCTTGGACCACCCGTGAGTTGCAAATCTCACACATATCTACTGCTTTGCGACATCATCTTCTTTGTCACGCCTACTCCCCTCACTCACTTAAGAATATTTCAATTCAAATTATTTGAACTTTCAATTTGAGAGATTTTCAATTTCAGACTTCTAAGTAGTAGATTCAGTGTGCGCCTCGAAGTTATAAATTCTCAACCCAAACATTTAAAATCAAAATTAATGAAATGCCAACTTAAAACAGAAAAAAGAAAGAAAATCAAAGTCGAGATTTAGGATTCTAGTGACCTAGCGGATGGTGGCGACACAGAGAAATGACATCATCGCTACAGTGAAGGTGCAGCAGCCGCCAAAGAAGGAGATGACGACAGTCAAAGAAGGGTACATGTCGGTGAGAGATCATAACTGAAGAGTGTAAAACTTGTAAATACGTTCTTCCTTTTTCTTCAAAATATTCTATAGCCATCGTAGACCTTGTTTAGAAAACATGAAAATAGTCTGTCATTTAGCAAACCGTCACTGGATCTACATATTTATGTACTCTTGCACGCGTGGCAGGGACCCGGGAGCACCAAACCAGGAGCCCTTTCCTAGAGCGGATGGCAGCAAAGGCATTTTGAGGGCCGTCAAATGCGACCACACTTTGTTGTGGCTAGAGAGTGGGGACACAGGGATGAGATGCCCCCACATGCCCGTGAGCGAGATAGGTTGTCTCACTACTAGACCACACCCACTTCAGTCTGTCGTGACCACTCACTCGCTCGTCAGCGGGTCATCGTCATTTCTGGAGAGCTCCCTTCATTCCATCGATACGTTACCACGCGCTCTCTCTCCCTCTCTCCCTCTCTTTACATCTTTAGTCACGCTTCCTACACGGTTGGGCGCGCCTTTGTTCCCATGACCCAGGGGAGCAGTGAGGAGAAGTTGAGAGTGACTCAGTTGTATGGACGTCCGCATCTACTGGTGCCTTCCGAAATGTTAGGTGGAACCACGATGTTTCCCATGTTTTAATGGTGGCACGGCAGACGGCAAGTGCATTTTACATGAAGCCTGTGATCCCATCAATAGTGGTGGAGGCATTTGAGTAGTGGCCCATTCGCCTGGCGGGCCAGGACCACATTTGGTCATACTTTGGCTTTATGCACAAATATGTTCCTTTCCGTCCTAGCTTAGTTGGTTAGCATGGTTCCCTCTTCGAATCCTCTCTTTTTTTTCTTCATAGAAACCGAATCCTCAGTTTCACACGTGGATACAAAGAGAAGATCATTGCTCCACACACCACCTGCTACCAAGCCATTGCCGCTGCCAAGGGGATTCGGGAGGAGCTCGCCCACGCAGAAAGGGCCAAGAAAGTACTAGGCTGCACAACGAACAGAGAAGGAGGAAGGGAGAAGGAGAAGGAACAAAGAGAAGAGGTAGAAGAAGAGAAACACAAAGGGATTTCATGGATTTCCCCAATATTCGTCAAATTCATCGTTTTCATCTTGTGTTCATCGAGGGTAACACCTTGTAGTCCCTAGAGCATGATTTGGGGATTGAAAGGTTGGAATTATTGCTCAGTACTGGATTAGGGTTTTGATTGTTCAGCAGCGAGGTTAGTTGCAAAACTGGGATTAGTTGGTTCATAGTTTTGAGTTGTCCCTAGAAGAAATTTTTTATATTATGTTCATACTTTTCAACGATATATAATATCATATGTGCGATCCAATGATAGGTGTGAAATTAGAGATAAAACAGTGCTGTTGACTGACAATTTTTAATTGATGCAGTAATCTGTTTATCAGTTTTTGGACACGTTAATGAATGAATTAATCTTTGATCAAAACAGCAAAGTTGTTGGAAATTTTGTATAGATATCCAAACTGGTATTACTTTATATATTCTCAAAGGTAGATTAAAAGATAAAGTCAAAACGGCGAGGACAGTTTTAAGCATGTTTGATGTGAGGAGCAAAAGTTGGATTTTTGGGAGTTTTCTACGAGGCTTAGTTGCAAGTTAGCTTATATTCTTTCTCTTATCATAATAGTGTTTAAGAGTGGTTTGTTCCAAAAGTTTTGGAAATTCTGGAGCCGAGGGTAATTCCTCGATTTGATCATCGGTTTAAGAAAAGTCCATGACGGGACAATAATCTTCATGATTCTCTTCACTAACTTTTATTGTTAATACTTGTTCTTAATTTGTGCACATGCTTGGATACGATATGGCCACGATAATGACGACATGTTAATGATACAGTTTGTTCATTGTTAATACTTCACTTCTGTTCCATATTTCGCATATCATCGTAATAACAATTATTGAGAGCTACTTCTTTAGGCCCGTTGAGACCATCAAGGAAAGGTTGAGGCCCACATGATAGGCACCCTCCACAAGTTAGAGTGAGTAGATGCTGGCAGGTATCTCCTCAAGCTATATCGATAACACAAGAAATGCAAATGCAATGAAAATGTAGACACGTAGGAGCAATAATCATGATGTTCGTGATAAAGTGAAGTTTAGTAAAAATCTTGTGTTGTGATTTATGTACCATTTATTTTGTCATATTGTACTTACGGAGTCTTTATAGTCACCCGTGTTGCTTTTATGTTTTTACGTAACCTTTGAGGGTGGCATGCATGGGGATGTGGGAATAGCACCCTCCTCGTCACTTTGCATGTATCACATATTTCATTTCGTTTAGAACCTCCATATTGAGACTTACTTAGAGGCTCTACTATATCATGCTGAGTGAATTGTTCTTGAGTCTTGATAGTTGTTTATTTCATATACTACTGAATTGGTAGCAAGGCTTAAATTGTGCATGGATGTCTTTAGTAGCTCATTATAATTTTTATTGCTTAGAACTATATTATGGTCTTGCGTTACTCTATCATATATCAATGATATTATTCTTGCGCTTGTGACTCCCAAATTGTTAGAAAATACAAAAGAGGCCCCGCTGAAAATTATAACTTTTTCAGACTATAGATTTTAATATAATGCGGTAGCATTATAGATAGAGTTGATATCTACAATGTTACAACTAGAGACTTGGGCTTTCTAGTCCGTAGATCGATTTGTGTTAGATATTTGTTTTGAAATCACCTTCTTATTGCAGATCACGTGGGGTTCTTCTTTTTCTTCGGTTATTCTTTGGCTTACTAATCGCGATGGTTATGAATAAGACGGGGTTCACATGTAGTTAATTAAATTCGTGTGGTGTTGTTCCTTGTCACGATTGTACGAACGTCACCGTGTCCTCAGAAAAACATCGTTCTCTTTTCTGCCACTACTGCATCCGGTGGCATTTCACTTTCTGCCACATCATTCTAGTCGAAGCCCTTTGATAGTATTCCAGGCAAAAAGGGCCCTTTGATAGTATTCCCCGCAAAAAGGGCCCTTTGATAGTATCCCGTGAAAACTACAAGATACAAATTGAAATTTGAAAAATAAATTGACAGGACAACAAATAGAAAAGGCTAACCAAAATTGTACAAATTCACAATTTTTTAATTCTAGGAACACTCGATAATGTTTAACAAAAGCATAGAAATATTGGAACATTCTGCAGCGTAACGTTTTTGTGATTATATCCTTGTTTATATTTTTTTGTGAAGGTTTAAGAAAATCTTCAAAAGAAATTATGGGTTTTCCCTAAATTTTATATCATTTTATGATAATTTTATTCATTCTGTATGAATTGACAAGTGACCCCTGATTAAGAAATATCAGAAAGAATAAGTACAAATACCATAATTTTTGGAACAACTCATGGATCACAATCTAACACGGGTTTTAAGTATTTCATAAAGGTGGGAATTTTTCTTAACAAATTTACACTAGGTACACTGCTTAAATATTTATAAGCTTTTATCGAAATGTTCCAAGTATAAGAAAAGTCTAAATTTGTAAATTTGTCTCGACAGTGGTCCATGAATCGCTTTCTTGACATTTCTAAATTTCTGGTATTTTCTTTGTTCGTCTAATATTTTTGAGGTTTTCTTGGCCTCACTAATAGTCGAGAGGTTTTGACCGGATTGCAAGGGCAAAAGAGAAAGCAAAGAACTACAGATCGGTAGTCTGATTTTCGTATACCATTAGACCACTATGAAAGCACCACAATCCAACTATTGCAATATTATTTTTCTATATATTCACTGCGGAAGCATGATTATGAGATGTTTAAATTTCTCACGATGAAAATATTTTTCCACAACGAAAATAATTTTTTTCATGCAATGAAAACTCGTCCTATAAACAACTACGATCAGACTACAGATATATATCAATTTCCAAAGTGAAATGGTACTGAATGGATTAGTGAAAAAAAGAAGATAAATGGGTGTTTCTTTGAGAGCGTTTTCGTCGAGCTTATGTGCTCCCATGGTGAATAGTGAATAAAAAAAATACTTTGAGGTGTCAAAACATTCCGATATGGCTGACACATGCGAATATTTGAGTCCTTAACACTACTACAGAAAAGGCTATTTTAGACCCCTTATCACAGATAGTTAAACAAAACCTTCCGCAATAATGATGATCTCAGATGATTTTATAAAATGGATATCTCATAAGGTTTTTTTAAAATTATTTATAATAAACAAGTCATCTCAGATGGTTTTATGTCTGTAATAAATCATATATGTTTTTTTTTACAAAACCGGCTATGGATTTCGGCCTGGCCTAACTTAACACATAGCTGGTATGATTTAGGACAAACTTAACCCTAATCGATCGATCCCCTCTGTCAACTACCACTCCCTGGATGTCCCAACGACGTCCTCCTCCTCTTTCCGATCTCTTGACTCCCTAGCGCTGCCTTCTCCCTCCCCGAGCCCTAGCCATCCGCCTCCTCCTACTCCCGAGCCCTAGCCAGCCGCCCTCCTCTCCTTCCTCTACAGGCATGACGTGGTGGCCTCGAAGGGGTTCGGTAGGGAGCTCCTCCACCAACGGCCGCCAACGTCGGATCCCGAGGTCCCGCCGTTGCTCGAGGTCCTCAACCAAGCTCTTGATCTGGCATGGGGACGACCTCCTCCTCCACCAATGGCCGCCGGTGCCGGGTTCCTAGGCCCTGCTGTCTCGAGTTCTATCTCCAAGCCCGGTGGTCAGTGCTCCCATCTCCTCCATCAACGGGGGTGACGGTTGCGAGATCAACAACATCGGTCGGTGCTCCCATTTCTCTCTCCCATCTCTCTCTCCCCTCCTAGTGCTCTCTCTTCCTAACCCATCTTGTTATTGTCGCCAGATCCAGAGAAGATGGCTCTGCCACCGCCGGATCTAGTCGCTCCAAAGCTCTGGGCTGCCAGATCTGGGGGCCTCGGCGCCCTAACGCTCCTGATGCTCACATCAGATCGATTCCTGCTGGGTTGGGTCACTGCTGCAGGGTGTCCTGGCGTCATCTGCACTCGAGCTTGAGGTGCTGGCCAGCGCCGTGCTGAGCAGCGTGACGGAGGAGGCGCAGTCCAAGCTCGTGCACCATCTGGGCTCGTTTATGTGCCGGCGGTTGTTGTTCCCTTTCCTCAATAAGATGGCCAAGACGGTAACACTACTCCTCTATGACTTGAATTCCCTTCTGTTCATGTGCTGCAAAGTACGTTTCTCTCATTTCGTTGGTGTTTTATGTGGTTCAGATAACTCAAAGCACGACTACTAACCCAAAGAAAGAGCTCAACAGATCTATTTTTTGGCGTCTCTCATTTTCTTTTGTTTATGTGGTTCGGATTGATTGTACTTCCTCCCCTATTGTTGTTCCTGTGCAGTGATGAGATGCTTGTACATATATCATGTGTTTGTACATATGGACTAAGTATTTTTCTCCCTTCTTGTCGTTCTCACGCAATGCTTGTGTTGATTCTTCTATCTTTTCTTGCGGCAATCCCACTGTTGATTAGCCGTCGAGGAGGCCTCGAGCAGGGGCTTCCATTGATTTTTTCCAATTTCCTAATCATAATCATAGACGGTTTATTTTGAACAACATATGTGTTGTAGCAAATCACAGATTACCTGATGTTATCATGGACCGATGGTTGCAGCCGGTTTAGAAAAGGGTCTATGATGTCATTTTGAGCCGTCTATGATGCCATGCTCTGTAGTAGTGTAATATGTTTGTTAATTTTCATGAAAAAATATCACTTCGTGCCTAGTGCAAAAAAGGAAAACAGTCGAGTGCTTAAAGAATTTGATGTGGATCAAACTTTGAGGTGAAGTCAAGGTTTGATCTGTTGTGGTAGTTGCGTTCCGATCTTTCACGGAACTGCACCTTTAGTCGCATAGATAATCACTGATTTATAATGGTATACAACGTGCTAATCCCTCGAGCTGAAAGAATAATGTGGACACGGGTATCTACCCTTAACACATCATATTTATTGTCAAACTCAAAACCTAACTTTTATGATGGACTGACTTGGCTACTTATACAAGTATAGATGACCCTTGAACTTGTCAACGAGTTGGACAGCTCATCCTTAATTCTGTCTCACGAACACAACTTTTTAATCGGATCCGGCCGGACTCTTAACAAAATATTCCAACTAATAAAAATAACATTGGCTCTTGATTGGATGCGGCATCTCTTGGTCTTGAACTGGTGGGCCCATCCGAGATGAGTGAGGGAAAGTTTATCACGTAGAAAACATCATATGTCCCTTGTGTAGCAGATTAACAAGCTTCTGTTTGGATCGACCCTCCTACTTTTAAACAAGTATTTTCTTTTATCTCTTTCCTTGCTTTTAGGAATCAATCCCAACTTCTGATCCTCCTACTTTTAAACAAGTATTTTCTTTTATGTCTTTCTTTGCTTTTAGGAATCAAATCCAACGAAAATCATAGTTCGCGGTGCACCGCGCCAGCGGTTAATTCCGACATCACCCATCCTATGAGCCCCATCCCTCTCTCCTCACCCTTATCCTCTCCCTCTCCTCCTTTTCTCCACCGCATGCAGCTCCTCTCGTGCCGCTCCCCGCCCGTCCGCCCGTCCGCCTGCTGCCGCTTCCCGTCCGCCCGTGCCGTTCCGGCCCGCTGCCGCTCCCTTCCGCCCCTACCGCTCGTCCGCCCGTGCTGCTCCCTCCCGCTCCATCCTCTCTCTCGCCAGCCCCCGCCGCCACCGTTCCCCATCCGCCTTCCTCCCGCCGGTGCCGCTGTCCTCCACCCTAGCCGTGCCCGCCCTCCTCCGTACCCCCTAGAGCCGCCTCGCCACCAGACCCGAGCTCCTCCCCCGCCGGCCCCCCGGATCTGCTCTTCCATGCCGGCTCGCGCCGCCCTCCTCCGCCATAGCCGGCGCCGAGGCCCCTCCTCCCCTACCTCCAGATCTGCTCGCCGGCCCCTCCCTCTGCTCGCCGCCCCTCCCTCCACTCGCCGCCCCTCCCACCGCTGCCCGAGGTCCCTGAGGGCTAGGGGTTCCAAAAAATTGGGTTGAAAGCTTTTAGAAATCAAGTCGAAAGTTGTGATTTTTGGGGGTTTTTTTGTGTCGATTTTTGCATCAATTTCATTTTTGTGTGATTGAAAGTTTGATTTGTTGTAGTAGGAAGCTTGCGGTTGAATTAGTAGAAAGCGAAAGCTCCAATTCTCGTAGCAGGAAGTTTTGCATGTGCTAGTTGAAAGCTCCAACGTTTTCTAGTAGGAAGCTTGTCACGAATTTTTGCTTTGATTTGTTAGTAGAAGTTGTTATCAATCTAGTTGGAAGCTAATTTTTTTGGTGTAAAAGTGTTGAACCCAGAGCTGGGCAAAGGAGCAGAGATGGCGGGGGTCATTCCGACAACCACTGTAGGGCTGTCTGAATTGACCGCTGTAGCGATCGACCGTAAATTACGGGGGCCCCAAATCCAACTTCTTACGTGACTTGCCTCCTGGTGGTTGTACACCTGAAGGAGTAACCGACTCGATCACTCGATCACTTTTATTGGTAACCGAATAGACGTCCTGTTCTTGGTCAGCCATACTTGCTCTAAACCTGTACTCCTCTCGCTCTGGTAGTCTTGATCGTGCTAAGACATAGGCACACATGCACATACCATGCAAAGCAACAACATGCTTGCATGTCGTCGCCACCAACGCCTCTGTTGCCCCCTCAACTTCCTTGGTGAACATGACGTAGTGCGGCACATATATATCTTTAATTTTCAGTGACGCAGTATGTCACGCCCCCGAAATTTGGGGCCGCGACGTATCGCCCGCGACTGCCCAGGAGTTTCTCAGTCGCAGGACGCAAAGTTGATACATCACCAGCACATCGATAAAACATCCAAATATATTACAAAATGGCAAAATAAGCTTAGCAGCAGTTTAGCTTACATTAGACTGGGGCATTCAAGCCCAAAGTTTGCATTACAAAATGGACCTATACCACAGGCATCTTGAGCGTACAGATAAAACCTAAAACTCGTACTCGTCTCCATCAAAATATTCTTCTTCGAATGGGCCTTCTCCTTTGACCTGCACATCTGATTTATATTGTGCAGTAATGAGTACGCGACGTACTCAACAAGTCACATCAGGAAATCCTAATACTTAACTATATGCATTGGAATTTCAAAGGAAGGGCGTAGGGCTTTAACACAATATCAGGTGGATGCATTAATCTAACTTCACCTTAGCATTTGAAACCACTCCGTTGAAACACGTTTGTATCAAACATTGAGTTTGAATACCATGCCAATTATACTCGAATGTCATTCAGTATCACAGAAATTCTACTTGTGCTTCGCATCGAGAATCACCTCTAAACACAACTTCATTTACCGGGAGTACGGCGTATTCAAATACCATTTAAAATTGACTCTGCAGAGTTGCTCAGCTTTACCCACACGACATCTATACCCCTTATTGTCATGCGCAATTAACACACTCCCATTGGTGTATTGACAGAGGTAAGATGACAAGGCTTTTTATCTGCTCTATCTTTTGAAGTTTCTACCCAGGAACACTTCATTACTCGCTCTCCCGAGAGCCGACGGACCAATGTCAACTTCGCGATTCGGGATTTGAGTGGGTTCCAGTTGTGAATTCCCATTAATCACCGAATGGATTATCACACCTTTTGCTTCTGCGGGCCTTCCAAAGAAGTGGAACGGCAAGCTAGTCTGTAGTTGTTCATCAGGTAGAGCAGATGTACTAAGCCAGGCTCGACGAGTCGAACATGTGGTTGAGCGACTTCTTATGTTTCTCACTATGCACAAGGGTCTAGTCCTTAACTGCCCTGAGCGGTAATTCTCCCGATTACCCTCACACCACGGCTAGGGTATGGCTGCACATTCAACTCGTGAAGGCCCCATCCTCTCTGACCCCTACCGTTGGCAACTTCATTTTCGGAAACCACATTCTCCGAGTTCAACTAGAGTACCCAATATTGTTATTTGCTGTAAAGACTAAACCCTAAGTCGGTGAGAAATATTAATATTACTTGTTTCTATTCTAGGGCTTTCGAGGTGAATATGGGCCTACAAAGGTTGACTGGGCTGTGTTGGTGGTAGGTTGTATCTATGTCATCATGTCATTCAAAAATATCACGTACGAAATTACTATGCGAAAAATAATAACTAAACTAACATTGTTACAATAGGTAATATGGCATGTAGGATCAACATGGACAAGGGATGTGACTTGCCTACTGCTTCGGGATCTGCTGAGATGAGGTCTTCCGGGAGTCCTTTGCCTTCGGGGTCCTGTCCTAGCGTCGGTTCGTTACTATCGTTTCCTAGTTGCAAGAAGATCCAAACAACAAACATATGTGAGTCCGGGCTCAACGAATGCGAGCTGGGAGCAAAATGTAAATAATTAGAAATTAATACTATAATAGGAAGGTGAGGTGTGCGTGTGTTCAGATATGGGTTTAGGAGTGGAGATGTATTGGGTGAGTTGGAATGCGGAAAGATGAACGATGATATACGTGGCGGAAGTTGGAACATTGAGAAGATACACGATCGGATGTATGGGATATTAGGGTTTTGGATGCGGAATAGGGGTAATAGGGTTTTTGTGGGTTTTGCACATTAAAGGGGAAGAATTAGGTCAAATGGAGTGGAGAATCGGAATCGTGGCGTCGAGATGATCAAAACGGTGTATAGTAGTGTTTTTAGGGTTTCGAGGTTTTCGGGTTGACAGGGTTGGGCTGGGCTGGGCCCACAGCCTGCTAGGGTTTCTAGGTGGATTGGGTCGGACTTGGGCTTGAACAAAACCTGGGTTAGGGTTGGGCTTGGATTGAACTTGGGCCTGGACATGGGCTCTGGGCTTTAATAGAAAAAGAAATAAAAAGAAAAGGGAATTCCTAAAGCTAATGGGCTTGGCCCAAAGGATTCGAGCCGGCCCAAAGAGGGCAGAGCCGCCTGCGGTTTGGGGTGGCTGGGCGGCTCGGCTCGGGGCTGAGCCGATGGGGAGCTCGGCTCAGAGGCAATGGCTCGGCTCAATTGCAAATTGAGCCGGCCGGCTGTTTTGTGGGAAAAACAGGGGAGGTTTGGCCGACGGGTGCGGCGGGGACAAATCCGGCGCCGGTGAGGCATCCCGCCGGAGGCAGAGGACGCCGGAAGACTCCAGAGGACGCGAGGACTTCATTTTTGCGATGAAAGGTGGGGGTTGTCACGGGAAAGGAGCTCGTCACCGCTGAGGGGATTCGGGCTCATCTCGCCGGAGCTAGAGGTGGAGGCGGCGAGGTTGCCGGAGTCCGGGGTGGTGAGGAAGAGGTGCGGGGAGCTTTTGGATGTGCTGTGGAGGAGCTAATGGAGCTCGGGATGCTGAGAGAGAGAGAAGGGAGCTCGGCATCGTGAGGGGGAGTTCGGCCTCACCTCGCTGGAGAAGACTAGGACGGTGGCGGTGCGGTCCAGGCTCGGGAGGGAAGAAGCAGAGAAAGGGATGGAAAGAGGCTCGGGAGGGAAGAGGAGCAGGTTGGGGAGCTCGCGCGCGGGGGAGAAGAAGCTCCGGGAGGGGTTCGCCGGGGCTTTATAGAGGGGCGGAGGCGGTGCGGTCAGGCGGCTGGTGCCCCGGTGGTGGCACGCGTGGCAGAGCAGAGGGGAGGGGAGGGCCTGCGGCTGCAGCACGTGGACCGGGAGCTTCGGGAGCTGGGCTGGGCAGAGGTGGGTCCCGCCCCAGCTGCCGACGTCGAGCGGTGAGCGTCGGCGGCACATAAGACCGGCGGTGACGGGAGATTAGGGATGAGGCTGCTCGGATGTGGGCTGAACGGGCCAAAGGAAAAAGAAATGGGCTGGAAAGGGAAGAATCGAGGCCCAAGAAAGATTTTGGAATTTTGGGATTTTTCAAAATTTGGCAGAATTTTAGGGGTGTTGCACAGTAGCTGCTATGACACTGGCGGTCGAGTCCGTGACGTTGTCAAGGTCGAGTCGTGGTCGATGTCGAGTAAAGTCGTGGTTTAGGTCCGAGACCTGAACAAGCATCCTTCTCAGAACTAGTAACATCAGTCGCCGTAACCGCATACGCCATATCAGAATGGTATTTATAGAGCAACAAAATCTGGTTTTATCTTTTACAGGGCGCGAAAATTTTCTCTTTTCTCATGAAAATATACAAGCATATAAAGGACTGTATCATTTACATGTGTCATTTGTTTTGAATTTTTTTGACTTTCAGAGATTAGTTTTTTTTCACCCAGAAGCATATGCTCTCAGTTGCACCTTTGAATTATTTGTGTTTTTGTGATTTCAGAATGTGATAATGGTGTGAACGAGTGGTAAATGATCTTTTTATTTATCCTATTCATGTTGTATAATATTGGATCGCACTTTCTGAATGTTTGCAGAGATCACACGTTCTCTCTCGTCAGGAAAAAAGAATATATAACTTAAACTACAGACATATCTGCAGGTGACCACGCCGGTGGTCGAAACTGATCATTGCAAGCGACCGAACCCACCTATTTCTCCACTGTGTAGGGTCCACTCGTTTCTCATTTTCCCCTCCTTTTGTCTTGTTCTTTCTGAGCTTGGTCCCTCTCTTTATTTCCTTTTCATCTTCACCCGAGCTCTTCCCCTTCTTCTACCTCCCTCTCCACTCACCGAAGTTCTCTTTCCTTCTTCCATCCTCGGCATCCCGGTGTTGTTGCGACCCTTTCCAACACTGGATCCGACAAATAGGAGAAGATAGGCGGTAATGATCTAGGGTTTCTTTGGCAACTTTTCTTGTTGTTTTTGTTTTTCAATTTTTTGAAGTTAGAAGTAATTGTTCTCGGAGTTGGAAGTTGGAAGTTGCAATTCAGCTAGTCATTAAGCTCGGATTTGGTGAACTAAAAGTCGTTGTTGGATGAGTTGTAAGCTAGGTTTTCTCTGGATCCAGTGTTATTTTATGTTTGGTTAAAGTTTTATGCACTTGGTTGAAAGTTGAATTTGTTTGGAGATGAAAGCTAATTTACATTTTTTGGTTGAACATTGTTGTAAAATTTTGTTAAATCTTGGATTTTCAAGGAAAGAACTTCAAGAACATTTGACCGAGAGCTATGTTTTCTTCATTTTTTGGGCTCCTCTTTTGACTCTGATGACGGAGCTCGGCAGCGCCAGAGCAGGAGTGGAAAGACGAACGATAGCCAGGGCTCCAAGGGGAAACAACAACGGGGGAAGAAGCGGGAAGACAGTTAGGCACGTCGGAGAAGTAGGGTTTCTCCATAGCTGTCAAAAATCAACAGTTCACATAGACATCCACCAAATACGGGTTAGGCCAGTTCACCAAGGTCACTGTTACTATTATTTTAAAAAAAACATTTGTTTCAAGAAAAAATGGGAAAATCAGTACGCTCAGACTTACACGGGTGAGAAAAGACAAGAAGCAGGGACACGTTTGCCGGACCAAACCAGCTCCATCCATCTGTGGCTGCCGCCGCTTGTGCTCGCCACACACCCCAAATCCTCCACACGCGGCCACGCCTACCGCCTACGTCTCAAACAAATATCACCAAACCAATCCGACCCCAAGAAACCCCTCAGGCCGCAGCAGAACTCCCACCAAGAACCATGGCGACCCCGTTCTGCGCAGCCGCCGCCACCGCGTGCCGCCTCTCCATCCCTCCCGCCGCGACGGCGCCCGGCCTTGGCCGCGGCCGGGCCCGGCGCGGCGTTGTCGCGGTGCGTGCGGAGGCGGACGCCGCTGGAGGCCCCGGGATAAACCCGGCCATCCGGAAGGAGGAAGCGAAGGTGGTCGACACCGTCCTGGCCGGGGAGCTCTCCAAGCCGCTCACCCCGTACTGCCGGTACAGCTTCTCGTCGTACTATTTACTTGCGAATGTTTCATGGTGATTTTAGTCGGCTGCGTAAGTTTGCTGTGGTTCATTTGCGCGGTGAATTTTGCAGAGCACGCCATTTCACTCATCATTAGTAGTTTATACTATCAAATTTTGTTCTCGCTAGAATCACTACATCAGCAGCATGTCGTGCAAGTAATCATCTCGAGACAATGTTCCAACATTGATGAGACAAACTTTTGTGATGATCATAGAATAGAATAAAAAATTTACTGGTTCTTAACACAAGCGGAATTCTGAGATATCTTATTTTCTATATCCCAGTTAAACAGGGTGCGGTCTGAGTACTTGACCATTAAACGTACTGTTTAGATGGCAAATTCTCATCTCTAGTTTAGTTGACTAGAGCCTTGAGTGGAGTCCAAGAAAACAGAATTCATGGATACAGCTTAGTTGATCACCTATGGTACTCTGATTTGTTATACTTGGAATTTCGTATTGGTAACTTGTTTATTTTTCTTCAATAACTGAACTGATCTTCGGATCAGTAAATTTAACCCTTAGAATGCTCATCTATTATGTTGGTCCTCTGAAGTGCGAAAGATACTATGTAGCATGGATGGTAGAGAGCCTGTGAACAGGATATTTCCTTGGAGCACATCTCCTTCAAAAGCAACTGCACTCATATCATTATGTCTGCTGAATCATCCTACTAAAAATGTGCATGCTGAACCCAGTCCGTAGATATTTTACACAAAAACGTACTGGTGTTTAACTGTTTATGCTGTGGACGTCTGCATTTGCAAAATTCTGCCTGGTTGAAGCAATTCGGATTACGAACTTCATCTTCGTTTGGTATTTGCATGCCATTTCCGACTATTACTGATCTTGAGTAATTTCTTTGCCACAAGGTGCTGGAGATCGGGCACATTTCCACTTTGCGATGGAAGCCATGTGAAGCACAACAAAGCCACTGGTGATAACGTGGGACCCTTACTTGTTAAGAAGTAGGATGAGTTCTTTTTCCCGGCTTTATGTCAAGTCGGACACTATATGTATGTCGTAGTTCGTACACCGTTTTTGTCAACTGTAATAGAGTTCCATCTTTCGGCAAACTTAATTGATCCTTCGACCAGAATGAAGCGAGAAATTGTCGTGTTAGACAAATCACTTTTCAGATCTCTTGATACCATGAGATATTGGTAATAATCATCCTTGGAATCCTCTGGATGCTATAAAAGAAATGCTTAACTTTGTCCGTCATATTAGCAGCCTAGTGGACAACTCTAAGGCAATGAGACTTATGCTGCCAACGACCAGAAAAATCTTTCGGAGCAAGTTTTCTTCAGATAATGAAAGCTTTACTTCTGACCTCTACATCAACTAAAGATGCACATGGCTATACATTCATTATAAAAGTTGTCAAAGACAATAAAAAATCAAGATAGAATGACATGCTATGACCATGCCTTGGTAGAACAACCCACCCGCAGTGACAAATTGCAATGCATACAAATAACGCATCCCGTCCGTTGGGGCCACCGGAACATCATCCACACAAGAATATCAATTGCACAACAACGACGGACATGATACATCATCGTCACCCGATCAAGGATTTTCACCATCGGGAAGCAAGTACCAGAGCTCCAAGAAGGGAATGCCGCACAAAATGTCGTCCTTACCAGACCCAACCAGTGAATAGGAAACTAGGGTTTTCACCCCGGTGACTAGGCGCTAAAGCACTAAAGCTCTAGACAACACCTTGACATGACCTTGTCGTTGGATCCACCCCAAACCACGTGTCGGACTAGATAGTAGCCACGTGACGTGGAGGAACCAAAAACCGTACAAAGCACTCAACATCACCGCCGGAACAACTCCTATCCAAACCATACCACAACTGCCTAGCCGTCGTCATCTCCTTCATCTTACCAATCTGTGCCACCCGCCACAGACATCTGCATATGAGTGTCCATCAAATACGCCTAGGTCGATGGTCGATGCTGCCTCCAACAACACCACCTCCCCATCTAGCACGCTTAGCCACATCTCATGCCGCTTGTCATAAGAGATCCGTACGTGGCACACGACCGAACCAGCAACCAACATCGCCACCCGAGCTAAGGCCACCAGCACCCAACCACGTAGGAGGAGGCGGTTGGTGACGCCAAGTTTCGTAGGAGACGCATCTAGATCTGGATGTAGATGTGTTGCCACGATTTTAATACGAAATTTACACATTTGCCACAAGTGTAAACTCTAACTCACATCCTGCCATTACTTTTGGGGACTGCTCAGACCTCAGATATGCCATGGGTCCATTAGTTGGCATTTCACATTTTCCATACCCAACCATTATAACCACCTTCCTCAAAAAGACATTTTTGCTCCTATCTTCCTCCTCACCGTGGTGCTCCGGTGATGTCCCTGGTTTCCTCCGCAGACTAGAACCCCTGACCGATAGCCTCTGTAGCCTTTCCTGTCTCCCTGAAACCTAGTGAGCTCCCACATCACTTCACCTAGCTCTCCACTAGGCCTAGAGGCCCTCTCGTGCCGCTTGTAGATCCATTGTCATGATCTAGAGGCGGTGCAAGGAGGAGCTCGAGGGACATGGTGGAGAGCTCGGCCGTCATGGTTAAGCTCGCGAGCACGTAGAAAGATAGATGAGCACTAGAAGGAGGAGATATGCATGATGGGGAGCTTGACTAAGTGAGGTGACATGATGCATCGTGGTGGTGAAGAACGGGGCGGGCAATAAGATCTAGAGAAGGCGGGGGATGAGGAGGTTGAGTAGGAGGAGGTGGTGGATTGGGAAAGATAGCAGGCTGGATAAGAGTTGGTTTGAGTGTAGACAGGTACACGGGAAGGAGACGGTGGATCCAAGAGAGAGAGGGAGAGTTGACTGAGGAACAAGCATCCAACGGATTGGTCTAGAGGCGTTTTGGTGTTTTCACAACATGCTAACTAAGGAAATTAAAGGAATATGAAATGTGAAGAGCTCACTGACAGGCCAGTGGCATACCTAATCAGTATGAAAAAGTAAGCTCCAGATATGCGTAAGATTCCATGTGGATTAGATTGTTCTTTAGAGGTTTGGATTAAATAGTTTGTCAGCCAGAGTGTAGACGGCAGCCTAGCCCATCTAAGCTCTGCGCCTCAACTCACAGGCCTATAGCAAGCCCATACACCCGGGGACCCCCCCTCCCCAGGTGGCGGATGCGGCCGCACAGAGACAGAGTGCTTCCTTAGCCTTTCTGGTTTCTTTGACCAGAGTCTGCGTATAACAGTCTGCTATGTCTCAGCCTCTCAGGTGGCTTTCTTGCAGGTGGTAGGGCGGCCGACAGGGGGCGAGACAATGGCGCGGCACCGCCTAGGTCTGGGTGCGGCGCAGGTAACCCTCTTTCCTCCCCTTGATTTTGGATTTGCCGATCTAGGAATCGTGGATTTAGGAAACAAAATTTAGGGTTTAGTGAAATATGAAAGATAACTACCATTACTAATTTCAGTTGTTCACCGGATCTTGTTGTCATCTTTTCGTTTAGAGCAATTTAAAAGGATAATCTTTGGGCTTGTGCATGAAGTATGCCCCTCTCGTTGAAATTTCTCTAGCTTCGCCACTGCCCTCCAGCCATGCATCTCACTCTTGAATTCGGGTAATATTTTCTTCTTTCAATTATTCTTCTCTTTGTTTATACTTGGTGTACGGTTTTTGACGGATTGAGTTGATGTGGGTTTCAGGGGCGATCTGGAGCTGCCCCTGGAGAAGTCCACCAAGGTGCACAAGGTGGAGGTCCAGCCCATGGACGACGAAGGCAAGGTGCTGCTCGATCGAATGCGTAAAACAACACGGCTGACTGCTTATCGCTGTTGCCATTTGGTCATTATAGCCTTATGTTGTTTTGTGAATTTATGGTATTTTTGCAGGCCACGATGAAGGGGTTGCTCTCGTGGGTGAAGTCCAATTTGATCAAGGAACGGCCGGAGATGTTCATCTAGGGCGATTCTGTGTATGGTTTCCTTTTTTTCCCTTGATTTGTGTAGATAATATGATGTTTCAGTTAGTAATGTGGCATGAGGGTGTGCCAACTGCCAAGTATTTTGTCGATCTGATTCGGGTGTTGTCATTTTGGTGTGGTGCTTAGATGATAACCAGTGTGAATTCTTTCGTGGGGGAAATGAATAAATGATACCATCCACTATTTGGAAACCATGACTTGCACCGCATGTGGTGCTTACGTTGTAGGAGCTGAACTGTGGACTCTAAAGTCGTAATTCAGTCAAAGTTTTGATTCTGCGGTGGGTTTGCATATTTAGGTTGTGTTCAATTTATGCCCAAACAAGCCCTATGTAGAATCTAGTCGGAACCTATACTGTTTCTCTACATTTCAGGTGATGAATATATTGCCATAGAGAGTGTGTAGGTAACTAGTCGGAACACATCTAGTCGGATCTTCTTTGGAACTCAACTAGTTGGAAGGGTACTAGTCGGAACTTATCTAGTCAAGAACTCATTGTCCTAGTCGGATCTTCTTTGGAACTCAACTAGTCAGAAGGGTACTAGTCGGAAGTAGTAGTCGGAACTTAACTAGTCAGGAATTCATTGTTTTAGTCGGAACTTATCTAGTCGGAAGTTTCCTAGTCAGATCTTCTTCTATATGTTACTGTGCTAAGGTTAAGAAGCCATGAATTCAGGACTAAGACCTACTATGCACTTTTGTGAAAGGCTTCGAGTTCTTTCTCTGGACTCGGATCTGTCACCGACTAAGTACTGTTTCTATGTACCTTTCGAGTTCTTTCTTTGGACTCGGGTATAAGACCGACTAGGTTCCGAGTTCTTTCTCTGGACTCGGGTATCAGACCGACTAGGTACTTTTTGAGGAGGCTTCTACTCGAACGACTAGGTGCTTTTGTAAAAGGCTTTGAGTTCTTTCTCGGTACTCGGACCTCAAACCAACTAGATGCTTGTTGTGAATCCGAAGATTCTGGTTAGATTTCTTATGTCCGAATCTAGTTATTACCCGCATCTGTTGTATAGATTCTAGTGGGAAGTCGGAAGCCACTAGTTGAAGTCGGAGACATCAACTTCTAACTCTAGTAACTCAAGTTTGGCTTCCGACCTCTTCAGTTAGATTGATGTTTTGAGTTTGCTCGATTTATCTCAGTAAAAATCGACGAGATAGGTTGTGTCAACTAACTTGGGTCAAGAGAAAATCTTGTGCTCGGAACACTTTTCTTGGCTCTTGATGTGCAGGTGCGAGTTGGGCGCAACGATGTCTGGGAGGACTGGCTTAAGGCTTAGAGGGCTGAGATGCGGTCAAAAGGTGACAATGACGTCGTGCGGCTTAAAAGTATGTACATACAGGACAAGGAAGTGGTTGAAAATAAGTCATGAAGACCAAGTTAAGACTCAATGTACTCACTAAGAAGCTTTTCATAGGACCACGGCTGAGATGCCCAAGGAAGTGGTTTCTGAGATTGCTTGGAGTGAAAGAAGGTGGGACTCTCCACTATAAATAGAGGGTAAGTGGTGCTTATCCTGTGTGTGTGGATGGAGAGCCATGTTGTGAATCTTTTGTAAAAACTGCACTATGAAGTGCTTTTGGCTTGGTATGAAAGGCTTGTAAACACGAGAAAATCAATATAAAAGATTTCCTCAAAATTTGTATATGTTTTTGAGTTCTTTCTTTTCTCAAGTTTTGTGATCTTCGTTGTTTTCTTCTCTCTTGATTCCTTTTGGCTATGGCAAGTAAGTGATGGGAATCATTTACAAACTGATCCCACCCTAACATACTCAAAGAATCGCTCTCCCTCATCGTTATCTGTGATTGGAGAAAAGTCCTAGATTTAATAGTTCTTCCGCCAGGCTGGCAACAATTTGTATTCCAATCCTCTATGACTCAGGTGCAGATTTTTGTATAGTAATTTGATCCCCTAGCATTCACCCCCCATCTGTTCGGAAGCCATCAATCCAACACCCTACTAAAATTTGGCTAACCAAAATTTTGGCAGAAGGTTTTCATTGACAAAGTTTGGCAAGAAAATACATAGGACATTACCAAAGACCATGGGCATGCCAAAAAACTGCCAACCGTAGCAATGGTAAACAAATGGTATGGTGATTTTGGCACAAATGAAACATCACCCTTATTCAACAACATCATGGAAGAAACTTCAATCATGCCAATTTAAAACATTTTTTAAAGCAATAGGCTTTTCGCCCTGTTCTATTCCAAAGAAATGAAATAACGTAGAGTGGTATCCTCAAGTGAGTTACATACCTTAAAAGGGCATCAAAATGAAACTGAACTGAGAAAGATAACAAGTCTGAAGATAGCAAACTAGCTAAAACTAGTCTAGCGAAGCGAAATGACACTAACTACTGCAGTTCAATACATTTGCAAATGAATGACATACGCTAGCATCCTAAGATATGCATTACATTCCTGCCCGCACCTTCAGGTCAATAACTTCAGGTGTCCCTAGCCACATCACTTCTCCAGCAAGCTTGCGTTTCTCTCAGAATCAACTTAGCAGGGGAACTAAGGCCCTGTTTGGTTGAGCTGTGGCTGTTGGAAAAGCGGCTGTTGGCTGGCTGTTTGGAGAAGCGGCTGTAGCTGTTGGTTTATGAGTCCGCGGTTTGAACATGTTTGGTTTGGCTGTGGCTGTTGGCTGTTGTATAAGGAAATGTCTGAAATGCCCCTACAGTGTGTATTATATGATTTCACGAATAAAAAAAATCTGAAAAACTGCAAAAAAATTCAAGAAATTCAAAAAAATTAGAAATAAATCATAAAAATCATAAAAAATTTAAAGAAAATCCAAAAAATCAGAAAAATCATGAAAATTCTAAAAAAAATCAGAAAAATAAGGAAAAATTCATAAAAATCAGAAAAATTTAGAAAAATCAGGAAAAATCAGGAAAAATAAGGAAAATTTCATAAAAATCAAAAAAAATAGGAAAAATCAGGAAAAATAAGCAAAAATAAGGAAAAATTCAAGAAAAATCAGGAAAAATAGGCATATGATTCCATAGTATGTGCTCTCACTCATATACCGCTTATACGTATGAGTTATACTCTGTTATCACTTTGGATATACTCCAATAGTAACTATAAGATATTCCAAAGAGAATTGCATGAAAATTTTCATTTCAGTCCATAGTTTCAGCATGACTTTTATATATACTCCGTTGTTGTATGGAAAAGGGTATATAGCAAAATCAAAGGGCTCCAATTATATCTTTTTCATGAGATTTGCAATGGGGTATGAAAGTATACTGAACGTGATAATATATTTACAACAACACAAGTGATAGCAACACTTCAACAGCTCTCTGCAAATGAGACAACAAAATTCAGATTCTTTCTTTCAGGACTCCATGAAGGTGCAAGGAGAGAGTGCATCAAAAGTTTTGTGCTTTCATATTTTTATATAGTCATATTATCCTTGTTTTTGGGACATGGCTTACATTTATCATTGTTCTTTTGAGTGATCTTTATAAAATTGTTGCTAGAATCAACGGGGTAATTATTTTTAATGAATCTTAATCCTGCATTCTTGTAGAATGACATTGTTTCTTGATTGGTAATTTAAATTGCATTTGCAGAATACCCTAGAGCAGAGTCAGCAGCAAAATTCATAGCAGAAGAACTTGGTTTGAAGCATGATTGGAAAGATATCACTTTTGAAGAAGCGACAGAAGAAGACATCAAAAGAATTCAGTTGGCTCTGCAGGACGAAGATGCTGAACCCGCAAGCAGTGACTGGGCAGTTAAAATGGGTATCAACATATATTACAGCGCAAAACAGAGCAAATCTCCACTTTACAGCAAGCAGATACCATATAATTCGATAATTTACAAGGCATTTGGCCAAGAAAACCCAGACAACTTGACAGATTACGGAGGACAAAGATCAAGCACAACAAAGAAAAGAGTAGCTAGATGGTGGTGTGGGAAAGTTTGGATGTCAAACCAAGTACATCCATTTTTAGTTCATGAGCTTGAAGAACATAATCATGCCATAGTTTGCAGCAAAGCAATGTTCAGTGCTAATTCCCATGACAAAGTACAAGATGAATCGTTGAGGACATGTACTACACTGACCAACCGTAGCCCATCACAAAGGATATCCAGAAGAAAACGAGGGGACACTACACAGCTGGATAAGAAGAGAGGTTCTGCCTCCGATGAAGCCGCTTTGCATTGCAACAGCCTTGGGATGAACTCTGAAACCATCAATGATCAGCCTAGAAACTTTGATCATCATGATAAACATGAAGAAGGAGATGAAATTGAGGAAGCACCAACTACTCTTCAAAATCAAGAACATAAATTGCAAAACATGAACAGGTTCAGTATACATACACAAATAATCTCAGTTCATACATGGAATAAATGCAAAAAATAAAAAGAAATTTGATCCTACCTCACGGGCCGAGGTAGGGGAGATCGGTGTGGCAGTGAGGGAGGGAGGCGGTCGGGGGAGGGCCGGTGGAGGAGGGGCTCGGGACCGGCGGGACGAGAAGCTCGGGACCGACCAGTGGAGGAGGGGCAGTGAGGGCAGGGACACTGGTGGCGGCAGCGCCGGGGGCGGCCGCTGGAGGTGCGGGATCTGGAGGGAGGAGGACGACGAGCCGGTGGTGGTGCTGGCCGGGGACGGCGATGTCGGGGAAGCCACGGCTGAGCTCAACGGTCGGCGAGAAGCTTTGCTCGGTTGTGGACGCGGCGGAGCGACGAGCGCCGGTGGAGGCTTGCGGGTGGAGGCCCGGATCTGACGCTGCGGGTGGACGGGCGGTGGAGGCGTGCGGGTAGAGCGGCGGTGGACGCGCGCAGCGGGGGAGACGACCGGCGGTGGAGAGGCGCCGGTGGAGGCGTGCGGGTGGTGGGCCAGATCTGCCGCTGCGGGTCGTGGGGCGGTGGAGGCGTGGGGGTGGAACGGCGGGGGAGACCAGCGGCGGTGGAGGGGCGCCGCGGGGGAGACGAGCGGCGGTGGAGGCTCTGCGGGTGGAGCCTTGCGGTGGAGCTACGGGAAAGGGGAAAGGGGAAGAAAGGGCATTTCGGGGCGGACGAGCATGCGACTGCGGGAAGCTGGGTCGCCCGAGCTTTTGCGCGTACGTTGATTTTGCACTGCGGCCGCGCCTGGACCATTGCGGACAGCTGGGGAGAAGCTGGGGGTTTGGTTTAGCTTCAGCTTTTCTTAGGGAAAAGCCCCAGCTGAAGCTAAACCAAACAGCCCCTAAGTCTAGATGGATCAAAACCAGAACCTCACTAAACGGTTCTTTCCCCTTTCCCCTGCTACAGTCAAGAGAGGCGGAAAAGCCGGCGCCCCTAGATCCGTTGCTTTCCCCCCGACGAAGCCGCCGTTTCTCCTCGCCTCCAGTCGCCTGCGGGCATCGCGAGGCGGGGAGAAATGCGGCCTCCGCCGGATGTGTAGATAGGACCCGGGTTGGTCCCCTTTTGTGTCTCCGCTCTGCCGTTGGTTCGTCAGGGTTTCCGGCGGGGGTTGGAGTTTTGTTGTCCCGGCTCCAACCTCGGCTCAACGTTGCCTCCGCCGGTGATGTTGAGGAGCTCGTGGATGTCTCATTTTCCTTTTCGTCGTTTTTGTTTCGTAGGTCGGCGAGGTGGAGCTCGATGGTTTCCATCGCAGTGGCTTCGGCAGCGGTGGTGGCGGCCCCATGGTCGATTGCTGCTCCCCTTCTTCGAGCTGCAGCGAGCTGGATCGCGGCCGTCGGTCCGCGGAACCTTCTCGGTCGCCTGCACGGATCGGGGCTTTGCCCCAGCCGATATGGTTTCCGCCGAGGCAAGGATCCGCCATTCGCGGCGGACGATAACTGTGGCGTTTCAACGAGGCAGTGTCCTCTTTCGTTCTTTGCAGATGGCGTAGCAGCGGCAGCTTCAGTCATCGTCGTCCTTCGGTCACATCGGTGCTGCGGCGGCGAGGAGACGTCGGACGGCGAAGCGGAGGTTGCTTTGTGCCCCAGGGGTGTCCTTGTAATTTTCTTTTCTTTGGGGGCTTGTTTGCAAAGTTGGGGGGCAGCTGTCTCTCCCCTGTGTACCTTGTTTTCCTTATCTTAATGCATCGCAGATATTTAAAAAAAAACTTAGTAGGGGAACTTCCACCATCTTGGCCTCCATCAGTATGGAGTTAAAACATTATTAATATATATGATTTCTGTAGTTTTTGTTAAGTTGACTAGTGCTATTGATCAAGTGATCTTTCACGAAAAATGAAACCTTCTCAATGCTGGCATAGTTATTTTTTATACCTGTTGATGTTTTGGCAGAATTATAGGAGTTACTCCAATACCTGCAAAAAAAAAGGATTACTTTATTTTTTTCTGGACTTGCTTACTTCACTATTGTTCCTTGTAGAGCAGTGCATGCTTTGCCAGTGCAATAGTCAGGTTAATTAGCCTCATGGCTTGTATCCTTCGTGCTTGCAAGAGGCCTGGGTTCTTGGGAAAAATGGCATTTATAGCCTCTTGATCGGGGTCAATTTCAAATCTAGCCTCTAAAAACTGGTAATGCCAAATTTATCACCACGATGGGCCTGACAGGCGCCACGTGTGACCCATCGCGCTGACGGCCCACGACACCAAGCTGTCGCGCCTGTAGGCCGCGACAGACCCGTATCGCGCCGCTGGGCCGTGGCAGCCCATCACTGCTGCTCCTCCACAAAAAAAACAAGAACAAAAAAAGTGCTCATTTTGGGGTTTGAACTTGGGTCACATGAGTGAGAGGTGAAAATACTTACAACTACACCACAATGACTATATTGACACCATAGAAAATTTATTTTAAATAAACTAATCGCGCAGACCAGGCGTGATAACCCGAGCGCACGGGCCACAGCCTGTCGTAGTCCAGGAACGCAATACGGGCCTATCGCGGCCTGCGGGCGTGATCGCTCGGCGTCGCGGGCCGGCAGCGCGATGAATCACACGTGGCGCCTGTCGGGTCCATCGCGGCGACAAATTTGGCATAGGAGTTTTTAGAGGCTAGATTTGAAATTGATCCCGGTCAAGAGGCTATAAATGGCATTTTTTCAGGGTTCTTATCCTTATAAATGACTGTGACTGGGAGCTGTGTGGCGGCCTTGATGCAGAGTTGGAAGATAAGGACGTGGTTGTGTTCGTCTCCACATTTCATGGTGGTTAGCTTAATTATTGAGACGATCAGAATTGCAACTATTATTTTTGTTGTGGAATGCATATTGTACTGTTGGAAATGGATGGCAAGATATTGTATTTCAGCAAGCTGTGGAAAAGAACTTAAATACCTTGTAATTTTCGACGCTACCGTATTTTTCTCCTTATTTGCTATCTAAGTGGAAGATCAAGCGATAATTATTCATAACCACTGTGGCCATGTAGCTAGTGCTCACTTTTGCGATTGTTTTGGACGTGGTGAGCAACCATGGATGATTGCACATATTGTTTAACATTTTAGCCACAGTAGAATTTCCATTGCTCTAGATCTCCATGATTGAAGCAGGGCAATCAGATCAACCCTGGAAAGAAGTGCATGGTAAACGGACAGAAAATACAAAGCAGTTCCCTTGTACGGTTTGATTCAGAATTCAGCATGTTCTGCGGTCGGTGATCTGTTACCTCATGCATGGCTTTAAATCCAGAGAGCTCTTTGGAGTGACATCCACGAAGGCGGTTCTGTTACAGCCTTACAGCAGGCAAGGTCTCTGAGGATGTCAGGTGAGAATTTCGGACTAGATCGTAGCTGAAGTCTGAAGTCAAGCTCAGTCTGATCTAAGATTTTTCGGGTCCACATGTCCCCGACATCAATTTCGGCAATTAATCTTGAGTGTATTAGGGCATCTCCAATAGTAAAAAAAATAGTCTTCTCTTATGTCTTCCACGCCATTTAGAGATAACAACAAAATCATGTTATACAATAGGTTATTTCTTAATGCTATCTCTAATAATTAATGCATGCATAAATATAAAATTAAAATTAAACTAGAAAATATGGGTCTAAGGGAAGACATATTATACAATGTAAAAAATAGTGATCTTTTAGGTGTGAAAGGATTATCTCTTCATCAAGTTAAGACAATATTCTTTTTTTTATTTCTCTTTCTTCTGACTTAATAAAAATCCTATGTGGCACCTCCAAGAGAAGGTTGACATTATCTTATTGGAGATGCCCTTATCTCAAAATAATTCAAATTTAGTTACTTCCGGTATTTTCAGAAATTGTTGCAGGCAGTCTAATTCAGTACATGCATGCGTGTGTGGAGAAATACCGGACTCTGAGTTCCGGGGCAATCTCAAAATACTAAAATCAGTTTGGGGGGGTTCAGGACTCCATGAGTCCCAGGAGTTCGAGCAGAATTGTAAGCACCCAATACGTGCGAATTGGTGTAATTCTAGTACTATAAACCGAATTATGCGGAATGGACTGATCTTAGCGATGTATGTGTAACCGGTAATGGCATAGTTTAATTTTATCCCGTAAAATTACGGTGTCCTAAATGGTGGAACTAAGATAAGATAGTATAAAACCGGTGCAATTAATCAAGTCTCCGCAACTGAAACGTGAGCAAAGAGTCCCATGTTATTACATCATCAGTGTTCCAAGTTCCAACACCTTAATGTCAACACCAACCCATCCTATAAATTGATCACCACCCCGTAGGTTCGTCGTACCCCAAAACGCAAACGCGAACGCAGAAAACCTCCGCATGCAAGAGATGGCGCCGTCCAAGTCCGCCCTCGCTCTGTTGCTCGCCTTCGCCGTGGTGCTCGCGGCCACGCTGCAGCCGTCGGTCGCCATCAGGGTTCAAGTAGTCAAGCCCACGTCCACCGCAGATCAAGAAGCACAGGAACGGACCTCTGCTGCCTCCACCGACGGCGACGTAGCACAGCCATCAACATGGCCCGGCTTCCCGAGTATCCCTGGCTTACCGCAACTCCCTCCATTGTTCCCTGGCTTCCCACCGCTACTGCCATTGCCTAGCTTCCCGCCGCTGCCCGGCTGTCCACCCCTGCCGCCAATCCCAGGCTCCCCAGTTAAGCCTCCTCAATCTGGCTCCCCAAGCTCACCAGGTAGCCCATCGCCTCTTCTCCCCCGTTCCCCACCGAGCTCGCTGGCTAGCCCACCGCCACATCTACCCGGTTCCCCACCGAGCTCACAGGCTAGCCCACCGCCATCTCTCCCCGGTTCCCCACCGAGCTCGCTGGCTAGCCCACCGCCATCTCTCCCCGGCTCCCCATCTAGCTCACAGGCTAGCCCACCGCCATCTCTCCCCGGTTCCCCACCAAGCTCGCTGGCTAGCCCACCGCCACATCTACCCGGCTCCCCGAGCTCCCCTGCTAGCCCGTCGCCGCCATCGCAACCGACAGAATGCCTCTCGTCATTGATGGGGTTGACGCCGTGCATGGACTACCTCACCAACACGAGCGTACCGACGCCTCCAACCGCATGCTGCGACGGCTTCAAGTCCCTCGTCGACAACGCGCCCATCTGCCTCTGCCACGGCATGAACGGCGACATCAACAAGATTATGCCTGCACCTATGGATTTCATGCGCATGATGTCCCTTCCGACATCTTGCAGCGTCCCGCTGCCACTGCAGACGCTTGCTCAATGCTCCAGTAAGTCATATCAATTTCTTCGCCATGTTTCTTGCAACCTGGTTCTGTTTTTGGTATTATTTTTGTAAATTGTTTACAAGTATGCATTACGATTAAAGTTTTGTGGATGATTTGACAGCGCGCCCTGTGCCACCGCTGATACCTCCTAGCCCTCCAGCTGCTCCATCTCCAAGTAATTATTTCCTTTTGGAAAATCTTGCCTTCACTGATTTGATCGTGCTAGTGTTAACTTATTGTATGTTCTGCTTTACGATGCATATCGTTTCTTTTTCTTTTTCAGAGCCATCACAGTAAAAGCAAGAGGATGCATCGCAGCTATAATGAAGTCCGGTCAAGATCTATTAGCTGCTTGATCACATACTCCAGTTGTGTTCAGTCAGGAAGAAAACCCCTCCATCGATCAGTTCTTATAGTACAAATGCCTTAGTATAGTCAGGAATAAGCTATATTAGAATATCTTCCGTATATGTGTACTGGTACAAATCCATACGTACCCAAAGTTGTATAAGATTTTTCTTTGCACTGTATATGAGGTCGTCGTTATATAGTTGGTGATTGATGAGTTTCTACGTATCTTTATGCATGTGCACTCGCGTGCGCCTACTTGTCAAATTTCTCAGTGATAACTGAACTGTTCCTGAGATTATGATATGATTGCTACCGTTGCCAACAAATACTTGTGATGTTTGTGCGGCATGGCGAAGTTCGTCAAGGCATGGACGCTCGTAGGATGTCGCCCATATGTTTTTCCTTTTTTTAAACGAGGCAAAACATGTGCCTATTTTCATTAATTAATAAGTGTTTATTAACAAGTTTGAGCCGACAAACGGCCAAAAACTGAAATGATACGAGCCCATTTTCCCGGCACGATATTTCCGAAGCAAGTGCCTTGCTCCCACGAGAACCCATCTTGCTGCCTCCTCTTTGATTCTCGCCATTACGACCGTCCGCATTGTTGAGGTGTGTCGAGGGTCCTATGATACGAGCATGACCACAGGCACGAGCGCCTTTTTTTTTGACGCCTCTTATCGTGTATAACCACTACTACAGATATATTTATTATAGGTGGTTTAAAAATCCTAACACATATGCTTTTTTAAATCGTCTGTAAGTAAGGATCTGTGATGACTCCTTGTCATCAAAGACGGTTATAGAACCATATATGATAAGTTTATATCATAGGCAGTTTATGGTGAAATCTCAAACGATTTCATGACTAAAACTATGTGTGATATGACATCATCACATGCGGTTTTATACAGAATCATCTATGATAGGGTTATAAAGGTCAAATATTTTTCTTGTTTATTGGGTAGTCTCAGGATATGCTAGTCATGCTCTATGAAACAACAGAATAGTAGCACATACTTATACATGTCACATTCATTCACAACAAATATAAACATCACATATTCATTCAGTTCACAATAAATCATTCATCCCTAAACCCTAAACCCTTGTAAGTTTACAAAAATTACTTGCATTTTCAAATACAATACTCTCAAGTTACACTATTTTGTGAATAGTACCATTCAATCCATAATGGTGACACCCTTCATGAGAAAATTTGATGGTACGATTTCACATGAAAGAGGATAGTAGTGCGACTAAATGAGACAATAGATTCTAAATTTTTATAAGCCTTTGTGAGAACATAAATGCATCCGTAATATCATAAGCCTCAGATTCTTACTTGCTCTAAATTGAATGTGTGCCTGCTTTTCTAGAATGAGGTAAGGATTCTAAATCATTCCTTAACACATGCTGAAAAAGCAAAGAGTACACTCATCATATAGCAAAGTCTTATCATCATTGGTAAATGGCAATTTTTTTGTTCCGAAGCAACACAATTGAGCGACAAGCCTGAGTTTAGAAAAAATTCTCAGAATTGCGCACTTTAAATAATTGCTCATCGGTCGACAAGGGTTTAATGATGTAGGGTTTAGATATAGGGTTAATGCAATTGTAGCCTTATCCTAAATCATGAATTATGAACCCTTGTAAACTATCATGCATAGTTTTAGGGAGTCTTATTCATCATTAGCATAATCAAAATGTAGCAAACTACCAGAATGTACAAAACTTGTACCACATCAGTCGGTCGTGTCAAATCAAAGTCTGGAAGCTCCAACAAGCATCGAAATTACATGAGAGGTGGGGATAATCCGATGAGATATCACCATCCCTTCTATGAAGGAGAGCATGAACCTCTTCATTGGAACAAGTTTCATCTCCTTCGCATGATGGGGGAGGTAAACCGTCGATTTACCACCATCTCTTTTGTAATATCGATGCTGGCTGGAGCATCCAGCCTAATCTGATGAGTTATCACCATCCCTTTTGTGAAGGAGAGGATGAACCTCTCCATTCAGAAAAGTTCCATCTCCTTCGTAGGATAGACGAGGTAAACCGTCGATTTACCACTACCTCTTTTGTGATATTGATGCTTGCCGATAATTGTGGGTACCGACACATTTTACAAGGGCTCAAGTGATTTCGGCCGAGTTCAGGGTATTGAGTTTAATGAAATCTAAAACAAGTACAGAACTCTACACCATTGATGCCTGCAAAATATTAACTATGCAGTCCAAAGTACAATATTAACTAAGTAATAATATTAACCTATGTATTAAACAAGACATGACATAACTAAGTAATAACAAAATAGACTAAAATAAAATAAAAGTAGAAAAGACATGACATAACCTAGCTACTAATTAATCAAGACATGTCATAATGTGGAGGCAAGACATAATCTACTCAAATCAGAATCCAAATAATAATATGAATCCTTGCTGTCCTAATTAACCATTTCCACAATAACATGAATCATTATAGAAATTTTTGGATCACAATCCTTGCTGCCCAAAATAACATGAATCCTTGCTGCCCTAATTAATCATTTTCCCTAATAACATGTATCGCAATAGCAATTGTCGGATCACAATCCTTACTGCCTAAAATAACATGTAGGGAGGAGGAGGTCCCACCTTACGGGGGCACGCTCAAGGGCAAGGTTGCGGTGGCTGGCAGTTGAGGGTGGGGCTACAGTCAATGTTCAAGGGCGGGGCCACGGTTGAGGGTGAAGTTGTGGCAGCCAACATCGAGGGCGTTGCCCACGCCACAAGAAGAGAAGAGGAGGAGGCCGCCGAAGGCCTGCCAGCTGAAGTCGTCGCGCGCATGCTGGCCAGCAACCTCTATGCTCACGTTGACATCTAATCCCGGGCACGCCTTGGCCACGGGAGGAGGCCACCGCTAGTCCTGCTCAGAAGAAACAGTGGTGGGGCGGGTGGGGAGGAGGAGGTAACTGGTGACTAGGCACACTATGTCACACCCAGATTTTCAAGACCTTGCATGTTAGCATAACATCGCATGTAGTTGGCATATTTCAAACCATGCTTGGGCTCAAAACAACTGAACGTGCCACACACATACACCGTATACACGCAAAAAAAAACCTAACGCGAAAGACTTCCCAACGCGGCACCTACACTAACGGCACCTTGTCACCGAGTAGCCCCGAATCAAGGTGAACAGATTTCCAAGAGTTCCCATGTTCCCTCCAACCCTTGCCGCACCCCGGAACCCTAGTTTCGTACCCGAAACCATTTCCTTCTATTTTATCCAAATTCAACCGAAACCCTAATCGCGAGACCTAACGACCTTCGGCCTTTCAAAAAATTCTAGAGAAAAATTCGTGGGGCAACATAATAATAACGCTCACTTAGATATAACATAAAATATCGATGCCCAGTTCAAAAAAATACCTAAATATAAAAATAATCAACTTTAGGGCAAACATGAGCATTGAACTACAACATATAGAAATAAATTTCCAAGAATTCTAATAAATTTCCACAATGATCCTCAAATAGCTAGAAGTACAAATATGTCATGGGCATGCTCAGTTCAAAAATTTCGAGGAACCAACATCGAACACCTAGGCATGAAATATTCCGCCACATGAAATCATGAAGAAATCCCAGCCAAAATTCATCCAAAAACAGTGAGGGACCCCCCTGGTTTTCTTCCCAGCATACCAAACCACGTGACACCTCTGGCCAGCCCCATGTGTCGTCCTTTCCATTTAAAGCTTAATATTGGCACATCATGGCATGCTATCATCTGACACAAGCGCTGTAGTTTTCGGTGCCTAACTCTGGTGTAGCTCCCGAACACATCACACTAATTCTACTGGCGCTCTGGAGACGCCCGTGCACGTTCACGCGAGCAGGGAAACGCGAATGCCGCTCGATGGCATGAGCTGGCCGCGCCCCGGCCTTGCCACAGTACGCATGACCGCGCCATCTGTCGTCTCCGTCGCCCCACCGCACGCTGCCTCGTGCCATGACCTTTCTCTTCGCCCCTGTCTAACTCACCACCCTCTGTTGACCCTCGGGAACGCCACTCGCCGTGAGCTCCGGCGATCGTACCGCGCCGCCCATCGCTGCCTCGCCGCATCGAACACCGACAACGCTGCGCCGCCCGACGTTTAGCCATGCCAAACCAGTCCGAGCATGCCACGAAGCTCCCTTGACTCCCTCCCCGATTCAGGGTGGCACTGTTAAGCATTCAAGCCATTCCGCTCATGAGCGAGCAAGCACCGGCGGGCACCTCTCAAGACCCTCGCCATCCGGCTATAAAAGGACAAGCCCGAGCCCCTCATTCTCCGCCAAGCCTTCCTTCCTCCTCTCTGAAGCAACCGGTAGCCACCGCTCTTTCCCCTCTGCCCTCACCCCCCACCATCACCTGCCTCCCTACCACCTCTGCCTAAATGAAATCAACCAACGCCGGCTACTTGGGGTTGAATTCTCCCCACCAGTAGACTCGCCAGCTTCTCCCGAGGCCACTTACATCCTCAATTAGTCCGGCGGAGTGCCAGCGCTGGAATCCCCAACTCCACTCCAGCGACGTCGCCGCCATCTGCTTCACTGGACTGAGCTGCGCAAGGACCACCCGAGCTAGGGCCAAGGAGTAAGTAGCGCCGGTCTTTGACAAGTGGGCCACGGGTAAGAACAAGACCACCAGCGGGTGCGTGACCACGCCCATAACCTTTCCACCTTCGCAGATCTAAAAGCGCAAATGCACCCAGTATAGGAAGCGTAAAGGGATTTAGTCTGGTTCGGTCCAGAACCGATCTGCTGCTGGTTCGGCCGGTTCAAGGGGAGTCCAGCCGGTTCTCTACCCCTGACGCCAGTTCTGAGATCCCTAGAATAGTTCCAATCTTTTGATTCAAAAGGATTTAAATTCTTAAAAACATATAGGTCCTAAACAGTGAAGATTAAAATTAGGGCATTTCTTTTCTTTTAAAATAACACATACGCTATATATGCATTTATAGAGTAATCAAGATAAATGTTCCAAACCTCCCGATATGTGAAAATATCTATAGCATCCGTAAGTCAATGAGGGTAATGGTTTTAAACGCGTAACCCTAATGACATGGTTTCTTCCGATTAAAAGCATCGTCATTTTATGTGACATTCATGCATGTTATCTGGTTTTGTTGGAGATGTTTTGGTCGCCTCTTATTCACCGATTTTTCGACGCGTAGTTGACGGAGTGAGGTACGTGTGTCAGGAGGATCCGGAATCACCCCCACGTCAGGAACAAGAGCAGGAATTGCCAGGCAAGCATTTCCACTTTGATCATGTTGAATCCCATATGTGTGAAAACTAGGTATTTTATTTGTAAACTCACATGCTATATGTGTATCAACGGTATTTTATGTAGACGTAGTTATACCCCTTTAGCTGCATAGGACTTAGGTCTGAATATCTGATCCTTGTAACCATAGATATATTAGTCGGTTGATCCACGACTGACAAAAGTATTACGGCTATATGCATTAGCCATGCTTAGACTTGCTGTAGTCAAAAACTAAATTTTTGTTCGAATTACACGAACTCCTTCGGGACTTGGGAAATAAAACCCTCGGATAGCATGTGTTATCCGAGGTGACATTTGAAAGAAATGTTTATCAAAACCTTAAAATAAAACTGGAGATGATTTTGATTCGGGTGAGAAGGCTAAGGGTAGCTCGGGGATGTAGAGCACCTGATGGTGGTATGGTCGTCAAGGACGACAATGGAGTCTCGCTCGAATCAATTAAGGACCGGGCCTAAGTGCCGCTAAACCAGTTCCCCACCGTACGTCCACATATCCTTTATGGGAAGGACTTGGCTTGGTACCCCGGCAAGTGCTAGAGTATGGACCCGTGGGAAGTAAGAAGCATGTGCTAGGTGGTTAAAGTCCTAGAGATCCACCACCGCTGGGCGTTTGGGTGTTGATGCGACATAAAGGTGGACAGTCCCATTTTTGGGGTCCGGGACGCAAAAGTTGGGTTACCCACCTAGCGGGTCCAGCTCTAGTATGGAAGCGGGCGAAGGGTCACGTTGTAATAGCCCTGCCGATACACCTCGTGAAGTGTATTTGTTAGCGCTCGGCAACAAGGGGGACTTACATCTTGTGGGTAAAGCCGTACAACCTCTGCAGAGTGTTAAAAACTATTCGAATAGCCGCGTCCTCGGTTATGGATGAACTGGCAAGGCCACACACTGGTTAGACTGAGTTTGTTTGTGAAAGCTTGGGAAAGGGATTAAGGACGTGGGCATGATGTGTCCACAGGGTGCAATTTACGCTACACGGCTGGTAGCAAGGAATTGCAGGAGAGGGAGGCTAGCCGTACTATCCGGGATAGTACGGGTTGAGCATTGAGTTAAGTGGAGGCTAGCCGTGCTATCCGGGATAGCACGGGCTAAGCACTGAGTTGAGGAGGTTAGCTGTACTATCCGGGATAGTATGAGCTGAGAAATGAAACGAGGAGGCTAGTCATACGGCCCGGGGTAGTATGGACTGAGCTATCACGAGAAATGAAAAGGAGGTAGCCGGGTCTACCTCAAGAGAAGATTTGTTGCTTTGAATTGCTCTGAATTACAAAACTGCTTTGGAATCTACTATTCTCATATTTAAATTGAAAACTTACATTTCTGCACAACAAGCAACTTAGGATAGAGCTGTTCCTTTGATACATATCCTGCATGCTATATTGTCATATATTCCTCCTGTGGGAATAGCTTGCGAGTACATTCAATGTACTCACCTGGCTTGTTGATGTGGCCAAATGAAGAAGAGTTCATCTCCGACAACGATGACAGTGACGAGGGCTAGGACGTTTCCCCAGTCAGTTGCCTATTGGGTAGGCATATTGATGGGCTATCTATCGCACTTTCTATTTCCGCTGCTGTTATAATTCGGCCAATAGGCCCGTTGTATGAATTAAGACCATAATGGCTATTCTGTAATGAAAGAACTAGGTATTGTATGACAATGTTATCAAGTTCTGTGTGTACTGGCTATTGATCATGGGACCAGTACAGGAAACACAGGAAAGTATCCGGCTTAAAAACCAGGTACGCCACACACTACAAGGAGGAGAGATTGAGAGAGGGAAGAGGTAACCGGCGGCTAGACTTTAGGCATAGTGGCACTTGCAACGAGGGTGCACGAGGAGTTTGGGTTAGGGTGATTGAATATATACCAGGATCTTGCTGGGCCTGATGGACCGATCCAATTTATGGACGATTTTGTTAAAGAAACTGCATGTGATACATGACAGATAGGTTTTTCTAAAGAAGCGTTTGCAATGACCTACTCAACACAAGCTATTAAAAAATCCATCTGTGATGTCAATTTTGATAAAAATTACCCGTGATTACTCTAATAACAGACGGTTTTTAGAACCACCTGTGATTACGGGTCTTTTATGACCTTTTCCGTAGTAGCGCACGCCTTCTGTCTCGACTGGGCACACCAAACCCCAGGAGGATACGATCGAGTTGCGTGCAGCAGGCGCTCTTTTTCCTGCTCACAGACCTCCTCTCTCCTAGACCGCTTGTGGCTACGTCGATTCCGATTACGACTCACACAACTGGTTTGGTCCCTGCACCTAGCTCGACTGCGCTTGCCATTCCAGTTGCTCCAACACCAAACCAACACCCCATGTGGACCCAGCTTCAAAACAGCATCCATCAACCCCGGCAACTCATTGATGGTATGGTGTTTTATCACCCATATCGTCATCAACATCATGCTCTTTTGTGCATCAGGGAGCCAGATCACCTTGAGGAGGCCTTGGATCATCCTGAGTGGAAAGCTGCCATGGATGCTACATTTGGTGCATTACTCAAGAATGAGATGTGGCACCTTGTCCATCCACCATCCGACGTTAATGTTATTGACTCCAAGTGGGTATTTAAAATAAAACGCAAGGCAGATGGTTCTATTGATCGCTTCAAAGCTCAACTTGTCACCAAGGACTTCAAGCAACATTTTAGACTAGATTACGAGGATACTTTTAGCCCTGTTGTCAAGCCTATCACGGTTCTCCTTGTACTTGCCATTACGATGTCTCGCGGTTTGGCATCGCTTCAACTCGATGTACAAGATGATTTTCTTCATGGGGTACTTGCGAAATATGTGTTTATGCGGCAGCCACCTAGATTTGTCGATTCTCGGTTTCCTCATCATCTATTTAAGCTCTATTCTTTTGTGATGTTGACATGTATGGTTGTTTCTTATGCACTATGCTTGCTCATTCTCTTATATCTTAATGCATCTTTTGTCATGATCATCTCTTGTGCATAGTATTCTTGTCATATGATTACCATATACACTATGAACGTCCTTGGATTCCAAGATATAAGAGGAGCTCTTTCACATTCTCCATGGCGCATGCATTTACATTTAAAATAAATCTCTAATAATGCACATCTTTAGAGGGAGCTCAATCTATATGTTGGAATCCAAAATATCTTATATACTTCTTTCTCCTAAGCTTTAACTATGTTGTTATCAATCACAAAAAGGGGAGATTGAAATGAACTTGCATCTTGGCCCCCCTAAATGGGTTTTGATAATTAATGACAAATGATTTAAGTGACTAATTTGTGCAAAAAGTTGTTGATTAGATTTTGAGTCCCATAAGCAAGTTGGAACAAACCTTGACAACCGCTAAAAAGATTCAAAAAGATACGACATGAAATCATGAAGGTTAAGAACTTTTTTCTAGTCGTTTGAGTGATCCAATGATCACATTGAGTATAGAACAGTTGTACTATAAAGGGGGGGGGGAGCTAGTCAACGGCAAAGAAGAAGATAACTTGCTTAGTGCTCAAGAGCAATCCTTGTCAAACTCTTTGAAATTCTCCCCACACCAAAACTTCAATGTGTATCCAGGATGTTCAGACCATTGGCCGGAAAGTCACGTGGACTCCAAGTACTAAGTGATCATTTTGACTCTCTGAGTGAGGTTTGTTCGGAATATCCAGAGTCTTTCAGTGGTTCTGTCCAGAAGAGCCCATGTAATCTGGAACCTCCGAGTGAGGACATGTTTTGTGTCCCAAAGGATTGGCTTCGTCCAGACCTTCCGAGTGAAGAGCATCTGGCGCCTCCGAGCCAAGACTTAGCTTTTGTCCCAGTGCTTTTCTTCTCCCAGACCTTCTAGTCTAATGCTTCGGAGGAAATTCGGTTAGCTCTAGTTTTGTTTGTCCAAAACCTCCGAGCGAGTATCACCCAGAACCTTCGAGCTAATTTGAATGTTAGGATAGAAGCTTGTGTTTCATTCGGAATCTCCAAATTTTGATGGTTTGGACCCTTCGGGTGATGAACTTTTCTGAGGGTTTAAATTGCTCTGCATGTTCGAGCAGCACCCTCCGAGCAGTGCTTTTTGCTATTATAGCCGTTGGCTTTGAATCTCAGAAGCTCCGAGTCCAAGACCTCCGAGCGAAGTTTCTTTGTGAGTAACAACTAGAATTTTGAGGGGTGCCTATTTAAGCCCACCACTTCCATGGGTGGAGGCTATCCTTTGCATTCCATCTCTTATACTACCCATTCGCTCTCCTCTCTCTTGCCCTCCTATGAGAAACTTTGAGAGGGGGAAATCTTGAGTATTTGGATTGGATTTCCATTGAGCACTCAAGTAAGGGATCACTTCTAAGCTAAAGATGAAGTTCTTGTTACTCTTGGGGGTTGGCGCCTCCTAGACGTTTAGGCATCGCTCGGAAGTCTTCAAGCTTGTGAAGAAGCCGATAAGTTTGTGAAGGCCAGATCTCGCCTGCCACAAGGTGAAGAGGTACCAAAAGAGAAGGAAGGTTTCACCTCGGCAAACCTTTTGAGGGATGTGCATTTTTTGGCGTCGGCTTTGATAATAGGATCAAGTTTTCTCAACAGAGATGTAGAGCCTCACCAAAGACTCCAACTTTGATAACAATTCACCGTGTTACTTTGTTTGCAATCTTTCATCCTTCTCTTTTTTGTTTGTATTTTTGCCGCAAGGTGAAGAGGTACCAAAAGAGAAGGAAGGTTTCACCTCGGCAAACCTTTTGAGGGAAGTGCATTTTTTTGTGTCGGCTTTGATAGTAGGATCAATTTTTCTGAACAGAGATGTAGAGCCTCACCAAAGACTCCAACTTTGATAACAATTCACCGTGTTACTTTGTTTGCAATCTTTCATCCTTCTCTTTTTGTTTGCATTTTTGCCGCAAGGTGAAGAGGTACCAAAAGAGAAGGAAGGTTTCACCTCGGCAAACCTTTTGAGGGAAGTGCATTTTTTGGTGTCGGCTTTGATAGTAGGATCAATTTTTCTGAACAAAGATGTAGAGCCTCACCAAAGACTCTAACTTTGATAACAATTCACCGTGTTACTTTGTTTGCAATCTTTCATCCTTCTCTTTTTTGTTGTATGATTGCTTAGACTACTTGTTTCTACTTGTGCTAATTTTTTTACAACTAGTATGCATAGGGTGTTTTAGTTTTTATCTAGTAGAAAAGTTTGATTAGTCTATTCACCCCTCCCCTCAGGCGTTATCTTTGATCTTTCACACTAAGAAGCCCTAAGAAAAACCTATTATACTTGTTACCAAAACAAGTAAGAAGTACTAAGGCACAAGTATGTGAGCAAGAAGGCAAAACCCTAAACAAGCTAGTAGCAGGAGTAAGAGCAAACAAGTAAAAAAGCAAGTATGGGGTGTGCGAAGAGACAACCACACGGGGGACACAAGAATTTGTTCTTGAAGTTCGAGCCTTTAGCGAGGTTCTACATCTCCATTGAAGAAGCTTGATCCTATGATCGAGGCCAGCACCAAAACGTGTTTTTCCCTCAAGAAGCTTGCCGATGTGAAGTTTCCCTTCACTTGTGGTTGCTCTTCACCTTGTGGTAGGTGATGCGTCAAAAACATATCAATATTTCTCATTCTTTTCATTACTTTTATTCATCTATTTGTTGGAAATAATTGCATTTGCTGCTGATTAACGTTGCTGACTAGTAAAACCATATTTTGTCCGATGTGTGCAGAAAACTTCATATTTTCGAGGAAAAATTAATTTTTTGGACTCCACGCGCAAGGGGGAGAACTTCCATTGAAGGAGGCCACCAGGGGGGTCCTACCTGGTCCAGATGGCCAGGGGGTGGCCCACCTGGCCGCCTCCCTCTATTGCCCCGTGGCCCTAGGTCTCCCTTGACACCGCTGCTTTGCCTATTTATTTCTCCGTACGCTTACGTTCTAGATATCTGACCCTTCGAGATGAAAACGGTCATTGTACCATCACAACGACATATTTTGTTTGCATCCACCAGAATTCAGATCACACACAGCTTCTTCATCTGATCAATGCCCGTTTCTTCACCCATCACCAAGGGAGATCATCATCGATTGATATTGGGGAGTTGCTACTGATGTACCTCTTTACGTTCATCATGATGATACTCATAGTTTTTTCATCCGTCTATTATGTTTAAGTAGTCCATCGTAGGCATACAACATGGACGAGAATTGGTGAATTATGCAGAGATGTTTTGATGCAATTTTTATATTTAATTTCAGATTGCTATCATATTTATTGGTTTATTATTTATCATTGGTAGCCTTAATGCTTGTTGTCTAAGGCTCGAGCAAACTGATTTTAGAACTATCGTTTGTATCCTATCTTAAATGATTATTCATGTCATCCATTCTACCGTCCATTGAGTGACAGTCTAGGATGAGGGGTTTCTGATGCATGAGTTCAATAAATCACATGTGCCACCATGCTTTATGCTTTAATCTAGTGTACCTTAATTGAGCACCTTAATATTGGACGAAAGAGATGTGCTTGAGGAAAGGACATCTATTTATGGGTACAAATCTGTATCATATTTTCACTATGCAATTAAATTGTTTGCATCCTAGTAAGTGATAGCTATCTCTTCACGATCCCATCAACCACTTCCCGTATTGCCTAAACCATTTTTATTTATTGCTTATCGTAGTTTGTCGCTCTCTTTACTTTTTTGTTTATTTTATTAGTTCTATTTTTGTTATAAAAAAAATCCTCCAAAAATTACAATTGTCTAGTTCAAGTGCAGGTGCAATTAGGAGTGACACCGTAGTTATGGGAAAACCTACTGCTTTCCAATAGCGTTCTCAGTGGGTTCGATATTAGACCAGAAATACTTCCAAAAAAATATGCTACTTTGATCTGCGCACTTGCAAGCCATCAGTAGGCGAGCTCCGAACCTTCACAAACTTCTTGGGGCGCTTCACAATCTCCTTGAAGACTCCCAAATGACTCATATCCATATAGGAAATGTCAATTTCCAAGAGTAACAGGTTGCAATCGATTTGGCTTAGAGACAAACTCTTGCTTGATTCTCAACTGTGGCTCAATCACTATATTTGGCTTAGAGACAATCTCTTGCTTGATTCTCAACTATGGCTCAATCACTATCTCTTAAAGATTTCCTCACAAGAATGAAAGCTCGGGCTTGAGGAACTGTGGAACATCACTTAGGAGAGCAGAGGAATGGAATTAGCAAAGAGTAGGCGTGAAAAGAGACTTGGGAGTATATATAGCCAACCCCTCAAAACTAGCCGTTAGTGCAAACTCGAAAGTCTCGATAGGGAACCCAAAGCTTCCGACATTTGAAAGCAACATCTACTTTGATTATCTAGAAATAGATCTCAAAACTTCCAGCAAGAGCTCGGAGGTTCTGACTTTCAAAGCACAGCAAACAGAAGCAAATGTCAGTGGTTCCGACTTGAACCCAAACCCTCCAAAATTTTGAATAGCCTTATCAAGGCATAGATCAAACCAACTATTGGAGGTTCTAACATTGCTCTCGAAGCTTCTAAAATTTCAAATGACCTCAACTGAGGGTGGAAAGAATGCATTCTCAGAGGTTCCAACATTCTGACTCGGACATTCCTAGATTTGAAAGATAAGTCTAGAATTAATAGATCTCAGAGCTTCGAAAAATTCTAGCAACTCCAACTTTCAAGGTAGAATGACATATGCATATTCAGAACTAAAACCCAGAGTTTCTGGGAAATCTTGGATGTTCCAATATCCAAAAACGTGATAGGAAGGGTAACTCGGAGGTTCTGACACTAAACTCAGAGGTTCTAACTTTTGTAGAAAGTGTGTGAAGAGAGTGTTTTCAAAGACTTCTTTGGATTTGAAATTGACTTATAGCTGAGCATTAGAAAGACACACTCTCCAACTTCTACATATTAGCCCTCGTTAATAGCACGGTTTTTCCTAAGCTCAATGTGATTCCTCGAAGCACCAAAAGAGCTAGCAAATTGTCCTTAATCTTCATCTCTTCAAGTTGTTTTTCCGTGGAACATTTTAGGGGTTGCCAATGTTGGTTATACCACTACTTTTGGAACTAAGCATCTGATCACACTTGATGCGCACATTACTCCCTCAATATTTTTTATCATTAATCACCAAAACCAACTTAGGCGACCAAAATGCACTTTCAGAAAGGTCAATGGCCACCCTCATCCTAGTCCTAACTAAGCTCCACCCCTAATTGCTTGTCTACTATTTTGTTTTGGGAGGGGGAGGAGGGAATGGTGAAATTGGGAGGATATTTCCTGCCCTATCCAGAGCCAGATTCGAATGGAGCTGAGTTCAAGAAGCAAGTTCACTATCTGGTCTGATCTGGCTTCTAATTCGGATTTGGCGCAACAACTATCCATCGGATATAGATATTTCCCCATTTTTGTTGCATAGTTTTCCGGATTTGAAGTGCGAATATCTAACCATAAGGCCATTAGACCCCTCATCTTTATCTTTATGTACATGTCATACATTAGCATATTTTTCACACAAGTTTGTAGTCACTTAGAGTATCAAAATATGTACTTGTGTTATTAATTGCAAACACATGCCTTTTATTTAATGAATGAACAGAAGCAAAACTTGGCTACAAAAAAGGAATTTATCACTTATGTTGAAATTGTGTCATTTTACTGTTTATATGTAGTTGCGCTACTGTGACTACCATTTACATTTGCTTGTTAAACCGCTAGAATATTGATGTATTTTGGACATATGGATGGTTGGTCTACGTTATAACATGCATTATTAATTTATGCTTTTGACGTGATTATCCATGATTATCTATCCGTTTTTGACCTGAACCTAATTGATATTCGTCCCATATCTGAATCCTAGATACTCTAGATTCACACTCGTATTCTCTCTGACCGTATTCGGATCCAAATCTAAGTTAGAATACAAGATATAAAATATCCGCTCGTATCAGCTCTGTTTTAACCCCTAGGGTGGTGCACGGTTGATTCACACTTGTATTCTCTCTAACCATATTCGAATCCAAATCTAAGTTAGAATACAAGATAGAAAATATCCGCTCGTATCAGCTCTGTTTTAACCCCTAGGGTGGTGCACGGTTGGTTTATAGGCTTCCCAGGAAAACCCATGGCTAGTCTGCAAGGTCTTTCAGTAAAAAAGGAGAGTAAATAAAGACAAAATTGCAAACTTCATGTAGCCCCCATCGTCTCTCCAAAGAGTTGCCACGGTTGCACATGAACTGTCCTTCCTATGTGCTCGCAAATCGCAATCCCCTTTCAACTGTTCCCTTCTCGCTTTCCTTGCATCATGCAAAAAGTTCAACCCCTCGGCTCCCTGATTCTTGAGATAGAGCCTCCTCCTCCGCTCAACCCCCTTCTCTGCTTTTTTCATAGTAGTGGCATGGGCGGCAGGAGACGTGCATGGTGAGTTACGCATTTTTTGTTGGGTACTGAGCTTACCATGGACAACATTTGCAGCCAAGCATCGCTTTAGTGGCAGATCTAGGAATATTTTACTAGTATGCATAAATATAAATTAGTTACTATGGAATCATTATCATGTTACTAGTGCTAATCTAAAAATTTTACATTGTACGATGAAAATCATGTCTTAAATATATAAAATAAGTTTAAAAATTAATTATTAAAGTGTAAGTTTGTGAAGTTCATCGATTATATATTGTGATTTAATAAACCCACTAATATTTGAGCACCTACATTTCTCTCGCACATAGAGAAAAGCGATAGATTTACTTATATCAATTTCTACATCATCACAACATAATAACAAGGACAGAATTACTACCAGGGGCTATGTATATGTGCGTGTGGGTATGGTATGACTTAAATGTCTCAATAGATGGTTCTAAAGTGTATGTGCATCAAGCTGAGTTGTAACTTACTAGAGGATCGTATAATGTTTGAGTGTCTAAGTTATGTGTAATTAATCACCAATCATATTTTGTGATTATTAAATGATATTTTCTATTACTTTCAACGTGCATGTTTCAAAATTCCATACTATTTGTAATTTTTAAAGATAAATATATATTAAGACTTGTAAACTCGTCTTCTTTTTCACTTGAACTTCTGAATTCATTTTACTGTCAAGACTTAATAAATTTACATCCATTTGCACTACAAGTCTTTCTTGCTTTTAGATGACGGAAGATGCTGATGTGAAAACACACATAACAAAAAAGGCTACTTGTTAGAGAAAAATCAAAGAATAACCCATCTATTTCTGGGAGCCTTTTACTTTATTCACATATGCTCTTTTTCCTATCTTCTTTTATTTTGCTCTCCTTGCCACTGCATGCGCTTTAGTGTCACACCAAGAATCATGTATTGTGGCGTCATCTGGCTCCAACGAGAGCAAACTCTTATTAGAGACTGTGCTGGGAAAGCTCGTAGGGCTCTACTAACAATATTGTTGAGCTGTTTACTTCAAACAATACACCAATGAAGAATGTCGATACATCGTAATAGTGAAATGTTACAATTACGATGACGACAAGCTCCGTCAACAAAAAGACCCCAATGAAGAACACACAAATCACACTTGTACACGACAAAGATTTCAAATTGGACACTACTTGTACACGACAAAGATTTCAAATTGGACACCTACCCTGACGTGGTCTCCGGAAAGATAGCAATAGCGGTAAGGGTGCAATCGGTTCGGATAGTATCCGGACCGAAAGGTTCGGATAGCTTTTCGGATATCCATCGAATATGGTATCGTATACGGATAGTATATATCGGATACGGATACAAATACGGTTTGGACAGTATCTGACCGTATCCATATATATCCGGTTATTATCCGAATACTAATCCGGATAGTATCCGGTTGCACCCGGCCCAACAGCAACAGCCCACGGGCCAACCGTTAACTTGCAAAATAAAAGAAAATATTGTGCTTGTGTAGGATTTGAACCCACCACCTCTTGATAGAGGTCCAAGCTCACATACCATTAGGCTACTATACCCCTTATGATTTAACATGTATGTAACTCTTTATTTATAAGTGTTAATAAGAAAAGTCCAACCCAAAGCCCAAGGATGAGATGATGAGTCAGTCCAAGGAGGGGAGCAATTGAGTGGTTTGCAAAGAAGCGGTCATGTGAAGAACTACAATAATTTTTATCGTATCGTTGCCACTCATGATCTCATGGAATTGTCTTTTTGTCATTTTGGGTGAAATAGTTATATATCGTACTTCGTACTATTGTATATTGTCAATGCACTTTTTGAACTTATCTTTTGTTATTTTGTAATATATCAGCCCGTATGGTTGGTTGTGCTATGTCTTATATACGTGTTATATGAATTCTATCTTTCATGCGATGTCCGATAAAATATTCGCTACCGTATCGAATTTGATAGGTATTCGTATCGTATTTGTTACCGATGTTATTCGTATCCGACACTATCCACTCCGATATCGTATTCGGGTAAAAATATGAAAACAAATATGGTTTACGAAGTATCCGATCGTATTCGATCCGATTACACCCTTAAATAGTGGTATCAATAATAGTTAGGTGATCTCATTGGTGGCTATCTTGCTAAGCTCTATCAAGTAACCGTTGTGCATAACAGCCGGAAAGTGGATTTAGGATTGGTGGTCAATTTTTTTTTGAGATGGAACATGAGTGATTTCTATTAATTTGACAACTTAAATTAGATTATCGATGATAGTTGTTGGTGAATCTGATCTTGAAAAATACTTGGTCACACTAAATTCTTAATCTTATCATTGCTAGTTTCACGTTAAAAAATAAAAAATAAAAAAATAAACTTTAACCCAACATAATCTATACCACCTTATAATATTTGAGTTTGATTGATGGTGGTGTCACACTTTTGATTACCCTTTTTACCCCTCTACTGATAATAATAACAACAAACTAACACATCTATCTATCCGATCACACAACAAACTAACAAACATATCTTGTATCCAATCCATCCCTTTTTATTCTCAACAACTGTAACAAATTAATTACACCCTCCTCTAACCAACTCTCCAACTCTCAACAAACTCTGTTAAACAGACTCCAATCTTTACGTAACTCTCAACATACTCCGCTAAACATATTCCAATTTTTATGTTCTGAGTTAGTTTTTTACTCTGCTGAAATTTATTATCTTACTAAACAATAGGATCCAATCTTTACGTTCTGAGTTAGCTGGCTTGTTGGTGCTGTTCCTTCCCTCATACATGTGCGTAAATTTTTTTTATTTGTGTGTATCTGTATTGTACGAGCACTCTACTATTAGATAGTTGTAAGGCAAAATAATATATTTTATTATAGACTTATGGTTTTAGTCAGAACATAAGATGTTGTTCTACTATTTGAGGTTCCGTTGCAACGCACGGGCATCTTGCTAGTTCTTATCCATTTTTATGAATCCTGTACTTTAAACCCGAAGTTTCCTTGAAAATAAAACTACGTGCTATAATCGTAATCAAATCTCCGTGATCTCCATCAAGCGTCAAGATCCATCCTGTCCACCGTATCGTGCATTTCTACGCCTTTCTTTTCCTCTTCCAAGAGGAGTGCGGCTCTAAGGGCCCGTTTGGATATTGGGATATGAGAGGTGGGATAGGGAATTGTTAAGAGGGAAAGCACTCTGAAATTGATGAAATTACTAAAATACCCCTTGTTTGCTAGGTTTTTTCCCTGCCTCCATCCGTCCACCGACCCGCCTCCTCCCATCCGCCTCTGCACCGGTCCGTCTCGCCGGCTAGGGTGCCAGTGCCGCCCCTCCCTCCGCCCTTTCCTCCGCCCCCTCCCTGTCAGGTCCTGTGAAGACACACCTGAAGACTTATTCAGTTAGCTAACGGCTGGATATCGAGGAGGAAGCTAAGGCGCTACGGCTGAGATTCGACGTCACTGTTTACCGTCATGTAATGCCGTTACTGTTTGCCGTCTTGTGTCCCATTGTAACCGAACTCGACAAGCTATAAGAGTCTAGCTATCGTGAATGAGAAGTAAGAAGGGAATTAAGCATATCATAGCTCTTGTAGTTAGGGTTCTTCCTGCACAACTTTACTCTTCTTCAATTACCGAAAATTACCCCCCAAATCCCCTCGATTTCGTTCCTGAGTTCCCTCGGGTCATACAAGGGTATCAGAGCCAACGATTCTACGGCGGCGATTCGAGCAGAAGAGGCTGAGAGGTTGGGTTCTCTCGTAAAATCCCTCCCACCCTCCCTGTTCGCGGCGGCGGTGTGGTGTTGCTGGAGGCGTTTTTGTTCGACGGCGGAGTTCTTGGAGTTGTGCCATGGCGGAGAACACTCGTGCTAAAGCACAGGCGGCGGTAGATTGGTTGGATGCTGAAATCACGGAAATACGCGCTGACATTTCTGAACTGAAGAAGCTGCGTCATGATGTTCAAGTGCTGCAGTCGGAAATGGTGACGATGCCAAAGATGGAGGTTCAGTTCACCGCAATCCAGTCTTCTCTCTAGTCCACTTTGGAGCAGATCTTGGTGAATACCATGCCATCACCCCCTCCTTCTCAGGGGTACTCTTCTTCACCAGGCCTTCCGGATCAGAAACCTTTTGTGTCGATTGCTCCTGTTGTTTCTCCGACTACCACTCTCCAGGGTGTCTCGGGGACTGATTTGAGTGAAGCTTTTCGTCGAGCACTGCCCGAACCTGTATCACCATCCCCAGTTTCTGTTCCTGCTGCTCACCCATCTGCCGTTTTCTCTGATAGTACTAGTGTTTCGATTCACCGTGTGGTCGATCCACCTGTTGTGCCTCCATTCCGACTCATCTCTTCTCCCTTGCCATATGGGTCGATGCCATCCCATTGTTCTTCTACTATGCCACAACCAAGTAACTTTGGGCATTTTCCTCCTGTTATTGCACCAGTTATTCCTGTTCCTTACTCGTACAATACAGTAATTGGTCAATACATCCACGGTAGGCCTCCTGATCCTCACCAATCAGCCTACCAGACTCGAGTACATATTCATGACGCCCAATGTAATCAAGTGATCTCCCAATTGGGCGGGCAATCCTACTATGCTGAAGCTGTCATCAAGGGGCCACGTTTAGAAATACCTTTATTTGGTGGAGATGATCCAATCGGGTGGCTCATTGCTTGTGAAAAATTCTTTGACATGTCGGGGACTCCGTATGATCAATGGGTGAACTTAGCTACTGGGCATTTTCAGGGTCGAGCATCTACTTGGCTGAAGAATATTTGTGTATCGTGGCAAATGGTTACATGGCAGCAATTTTGTCAGTTACTTGCTGACCGATTCACTGAAGCAAATGTACATGAGGCCGTGGAGCAACTGAAAAACATCAAGCAACTTTCTTCTGTTAAGCTCTACATTGACAGCTTTGAGGAGTGTGTGGCTTTGGTCAAACGCGATCATCCTTTTCTTCAGGAAAATTTCTTGTTGAGCTGTTTCATTGGAGGGTTAAGGCCTGATATTAAACATGATGTCTGCGGACAACGCCCCACTGGGCTCATTGAAGCTTATTGGTACTCAAAGGTCTATGAAAAGGCTGCTGCCTGCAGACGAGCCCTTTCTTTTCCTCAAGTCAATCGCCGGCAATAACCTCCTCCTACTCCTGCCCTCGGCCTGCTCCTCTGACTTCTGAAAAGGGGCCACCCCAGGGTTTTCCAAGAGAACCAAGACCTTGCTGGTACTGCCGGGAGCCTTGGACTCGGCAGCATAAGTGCAAAATTGGTAACACCATTCATATTCTTCACGAAGTAGAGGAGGAATCAGCACCTGCAGATACACCTGAAGACACCCATTCTCCTGAGAACATTTACCACACAGCTCCTAACACTCCTGATCAAGAGGCCGCTCCTCCACAACTTATGCAATTGTCTTCCCATGCTGTTGAGGGTACTGCAGGCCCTGCTACTTTCTCTCTTTTGGTGCTGATTGCTGGTAAACAAGCTGTTGCTTTGGTGGACAGTGGATCTTCCGACACTTTTATGAACTCTTCCTTTGCTATTAAGCATGCTTGTCCCATGCATAACATGCCCTTGCGTAAGGTAACAGTAGCAGGTGGCGGGCTGCTCCTCTCCAATTCAGTGGTACCTTGGAGCTCTTATCAAATTCAGGGCAGGACATTCCACTCTTCATTTAAAGTCCTCAATCTTCAGAGCTATGATGTTATCTTTGGGGCTGACTGGATTTTTCAACACAGCCCTATTTGTTTGGACCTTAAGCAGCGCACTCTTACCATCACTCGCAATGGGCAGCCCATCTTATTCACTGATCATACTGCACCAGTAGGAATTGCCTCATCAGTGCAATGCAGATGCAGAAACTAATTCCCAAGGGCATTATGGGTTATGTTCTACAGATCCACCACATTGTTGCTCAGGATCCTCTTGCCCGCCAAGATATTCCCGAAGAGGTTGCAGCCTTGCTTGCACAATATGAGGATGTCTTTCAAGAACCTACAACCTTACCTCCTCACCGTGATTGTGATCATGTTATCACTTTGAAACAAGGTGCTGAACCTCCTAACTTGCGTCCTTATCGTGTCCCTCATTATCAAAAGGATGCTATGGAGGATATAATCACCAAAATGCTTGCTAAATCTGAAATTCAGCCTAGCATGAGTCCCTATTCTTCTCCAGCTGTAATGGTTCGGAAAAAGATGGAAGCTGGCGTCTTTGTGTTGATTACCGACAATTAAACACTATTACTATCAAGAACAAGTACCCTATGCCAGTTATTGAGGACCTTTTGGATGAATTACATGGGGCTGTGGTATTCTCTAAACTGGATTTACGCTCAGGATACCATCAAATACGAAATGTCTACTCCTGATATCCCTAAGACAGCTTTCAAGACCCATATGGGCCATTATGAGTATGTGGTCATGCCATTCGATTTAACAAATGCCCCGGCCACGTTCCAAAACTTAATGAACACCATTTTTGCTCCTTATTTACGCAAGTTTATCCTTGTGTTCTTTGACGATATTCTAGTATACAGCTCTAGTTTATCGGATCATCTTACTCATTTGCAATTGGCATTGAATGTATTGAGGGATAGCAACTTGGCTGCCAAGCAAAGCAAATGCTCTTTTGCCACTCCATCTGTTGCTTATTTGGGCCATATCATATCAAGTGCTGGTGTTTCTACCGACCCTAACAGGTACAAGATATTCTGAACTGCCTGAACCAGAATCTGTGTCTAAATTGAGGGGTTTCTTGGGTCTGACTGGTTATTACCGGCGGTTTGTCAAAGATTATGGCAAGATATGTCGCCCTCTTTTTGATCTTTTGAAGAAAGATACCTTTTGTGGCAACCAGTTCACTCTTCAACATTCCAACAGCTGAAAAACATTATGACTTCGTGTCCAGTTCTAGCATTAGCCAATTTTCACCTTCCATTTACTATTGAGGCTGATGCCTGTGGTAATGGTTTGGGGCTGTCCTCATGCAACAGGGTAGCCATTGGCTTTCTATAGCAAAACCTTGGGTCCAAGAGCAGCAACTCAATCTATTTATGAGAAGGAGGCTTTGGCCATATTGGAGGCTTTAAAAAAGTGGCATCATTATCTCTTAGGCAATCACCTTATTATCAAGACTGACCAACAAAGCCTTAAGTTCATGACAACGCAGAAATTGACTGATGGTATTCAGCACAAATTGCTATTGAAATTGTTGGAGTTTGACTACACAATTGAGTACAAAAAGGGGAAAGAAAATGTTGTTGCTGATGCCCTCTCCAGAAAATGTGCCCCTGCCATCTCTTGTCATGCTATTGTTCAAGTTATCCCTGAGTGGATTGAGGATGTCAAGGCTAGCTACCTCTCTGATCCGGATAGCTCCACCTTACTTCAGAAACTTGCTGCTGATGTCTCGGCTGACCCGGCTTTTACTCTGTCCGACGGTCTTATCAAGTTTCATAATAGGTTGTATGTGGGTGCAACTACTGATCTGAGAGCAACCTTGATTCAGACTTTTCATGATTCCCCATTGGGTGGGCATTCAGGCACTCGGGCTACCTACCACAAGTTGAAGAAAATCTTCTATTGGCCTGGGATGAAAAGGGCTGTGGAGCAGTACATTGCGGTTTGCCCCACTTGTCAGCTCAGTAAGATTGAACACACCCACCCTCCTGGCTTGCTTGAACCCCTGCCTGTTCCAGATTTGGCTTGGTCACATATTTCTATGGATTTTATTGAAGCCTTGCCGAAATCCCACGGTAAAGATGTTGTATTGGTTGTGGTTGACCGTTTGACTAAGTATGCACATTTTCTAGCCTTAAGTCATCCCTATAGCATCTCCTCGGTTGCTCAAGCATTCATGGACAATATTTTCAACTTACATGGCTTGCCGGCAGTTATCATTTCTGATCATGACAGAATTTTTACTAGCAAGTTGTATCAGGAACTTTTCGCTAGCTTGAATGTGCAACTTCGCTTCAGCACTTCCTATCATCCACAGACCGACGGCCAAACTGAGCGAGTGAACCAATGTTTGGAATCCTATCTTCGCTGCATGTTTTTCAGGAACCGAGGCAATGGATGAAGTGGCTTTCTTTGGCGGAATGGTGGTACAATACTAATTACCACACATCTCTCAAGATTACTCCCTTTGAAGCGCTTTATGGCTACAAACCACCACAGCTTTGTGAGTATGCTAGTCCTAGCACTTTATCTCCACCTGCTCAGATCACTATTGCTGACAGAGAACAGCAATTGAAGCTCCTCAAGGAGAACTTGCATCAGCTCAACAGCGTTATAAGTTTTATGCGGATCTTAATCGTTCGGAGCGTACTCTTGCTGTTGGTGATATGGTTTACATCAAGTTACAACCGTATCGTCAAAATGCTTTTGGCCTTCGTGGATCCCTCAAGCTCCGTTCCAAATTTTATGGTCCTTATCGGGTGTTGCAGCGTGTTGGTCAGGTTGCTTACCGCTTGCACTTGCCTCCTGACGCTAGAATCCATCCGGTGTTTCACATTAGTCAGCTCAAGAAGCATGTGGGACACAATGCTAATCCCTCTTCCCCATGTGCCGTTGGTCACTCCGGAGGGCAAGATCAAGACCCAGCCTTTTGCTCTCCTGGACAGGCGCATTGTGCAACGTAACAGCAAACCGGTAGCTCAATGGTTGATACATTGGGAGGGTTTGGGTCCAGATGATGCTACCTGGGAGGATGTCTCATTTCTCTCCTCCACATTTCCATCATTCTCACCTTGAGGACAAGGTGTCTCTCAAGGCCGTGGCATTGTCAGATCCTGTGAAGACACACCTGAAGACTTATTCAGTTAGCTAACGGCTGGATATCGAGGAGGAAGCTAAGGCGCTACGGCTGAGATTCGACGTCACTGTTTACCATCATGTAGTGCCGTTACTGTTTGCCATCTTGTGTCCCGTTGTAACCGAACTCGACAAGCTATAAGAGTCTAGCTGTCGTGAATGAGAAGTAAGAAGGGAATTAAGCATATCATAGCTCTTGTAGTTAGGGTTCTTCCTGCACAACTTTACTCTTCTTCAATTACCGAAATTCCCCCCAAATCCCCTCGATTTCGTTCCCGAGTTCCCTCGGGTCTTACACTCCCTCCGCCCCTCCCGCCGCCCCCTCTCTCCGCCCCTCCCGCCGCCCTTTCCGCCACCCCCCCTCCGTCCCTCCCGCCGCCCCCTCCCGCCGCGCCCTCCCGCCGCCCCCTCCCTCCGCCCTTTCCGCCGCCCCCTCCCTTCGTCCCTCCCGCCGCCCCCTCCCGCCCGCCCCTCCCTCCGCCCTTCCCGCCGCCCCCTCCCTCCGCCCCTCCCGCCGCCCCCTCTCTCCGCCCCTCCCGCCGCCGCGAGCTCGCACTGCACTGGAGCTCGCCTCCAGATCCCCGCCGCCGCTGCCGTCCTGCAGCGGAGCTCGCTCCGTCCGTCCGACTGCGGCGCCGCACCTGAGCTCGCCGTCCCTGACACCGCGCCGCTGCTCGCCGTACTCCTCCAGAGCTGCCCCCGGTGGTAAATTTGTTATCCCTATCCCATCTCAGAACAAACGTAGGAATTGGAATTTGAAGCCATTTCCCAGCTATAACGCATCCCACCACATATCCCTATCCCTATCCCACCCCCCATTTCCATATATCCAAACGGGCCGTAAAATCTCTCCTAGCCGACCACCGCTATGCCCTAGAGCTGCCGCCGTGCCGTAGCTTAGCGTCACCCACCCCCGACGCCTCCCCAACCCCTCCGCCTCTCAGCAGTGGCGCGTCGCCGCCATCGCCGTTCCCGTTCTACCTTATCGCGTCCCTGCTGTCTCCACCCGGTCCGCGATCTTGGACATTGGTTTTTGAACATTTTGGGTGTGCCGGTGCACACCCGGAATACCATCTAAATCCGTCCCTGCCTCCATTTCGTTTTTTCTTCTTGTTTTCAGTCAGATCTTGCCCCGCGTCAGGTTTGGTAGGATTTTATGGCCGTCGAGGCAGCAGCACATGAGGCGTCCTCGCTGCTGCCGCCGCCGGCAGAGTCTGAGGAGGAGAAAGCTCGGCGCAGCTTCTTGGATTTCATGACCAAGTAATTACTGATCCAACTTGTTCTAAAACATTGCGCACCTTATTCACTATCTGCAGCAGTTATAGTGTATGGATGGAGCTATAAATAAAGACAATTCATTGTGAATCAACATTTGTTGGCGACGAATTTGGCACGAATAAAGATCAATAGAAAGATAATTTTTTGCAGTCTTGTTTCAGTATCAACATACACAGTTTTAATTGGTGCAGTAGAACATTTTTATACCACTATTGCAAAATTCTCTTAAACTGTTTCAACATTTAGTACTGACATTGGATGGTTCAAATTTGTAACTTTTTGCCGAATGCTCCAAAGAAACATCATTAAGTAACAATTTATCGAATGTGAGTATTAGCTATTCTTCAAACATGATGCTACTTTTTAACTGGAAACTTATCAAACTTTAAATATGTTGCAACTTCTTTTACAACTACTACAGCAAAAATTTGCTTGAACTTTGGAGCAACAATGTGATGTTCAAGAAGCATCAGCCATCTCGTGTAGTCAAGTCTAGTATTTCCCTTCGATTTCTGGGTGAACTCTATGCCATTAGTTTCAAATTTGTCACTTGACTTGAATTTAGAACAACGGAATATAGTACTCACAGTTTTGTACGTGTTTTGGAGTGTCAGGAGGAATAGCAACTTGATCTATTCCATGGGCTCTAGGCCAATATATATACATGTACAAGAGAAGAGATAAGGTAGGAATACAAAGGCAATACACGAGTCGTACTCTAATACAACTATCTCTCTAACAGGAAGTACTTGTTTTGCTAATTTATGCCTAGTATTTTAGGAGATAACTCTTACGTGGTTCCTTGCTCTGCATAGCGTTTGGTTGAATTTCTGATTTTCTACTTTTCATGTGGTTGTGGAACTTTAAATGTTCATATGCGCATGTTGTTGCCTTTGACAGGGTCACGCAGTATGAGGAGCTAGTTGATGCAGGACAAAGGTTTCTTGTGAAATATCAACAGGAACTAGGTTAGTTCATTCTTTTCCATGAAAAGCCCAATATTGGTTCGTTAGCTCTGTAGTCTGTATTGTATTTTTGGACCAAAATTTTGAAGGCCCCATTCCTGAACCTTCAGTAAGACCCCTTCTGTATGTTCCTACAATCCTATTTAGATAATCAATAGGTCTAGTGATTCCCCAATTCGCTGACATGTCAGACCTGGATGAGCATATCCATCTGTCAGTGACACAAATGGGCTTCTTTTGGAGCACTATCAATAGTTCTGGACTTAGAGATGTGTGGAGTTAGGGTCTTAAAATGAGCCAGAGCTTACTGAAGTTATTGGGTCAAACCACTAAAATAGAAACCTACCCATCATTGTTCTTACAGGGGTCAACGTTTTTTGCTAGCTTTCTTGGATGGTAATACTGAACAAAATGGTAAATTGCTTTCTTATCCAAATTTCTTTTCTAAGCTTGGGTGCATGATAAAGTTTATGAAGTGTCATTTCCTAGTGAGCAACTCATGCACGATGTAGTCTTTCCTGAACAATATTATGTTGATAAATATTGTACAGTTTACTATTAATTTTTTGCACTTTATGTTCAAATTCAGTGACTCACTTATTACAGAACATTTTCGAAGACCAAAGCTTCCATAGAATCAGATGCCGTAAGTGAATTAGTTAAATCTAACTACACTGACAGAATGAAGTCCTATCTTGAAGCTGGCTGCCACCTTCAGCACCAATGTATCCGGAATATTAACCAGTGTAAGTTAAAAGTCACTTTCCTATGCCCGAATTTATTGTATAGCTTTGTTCTGGCTATACTAGAACACTGCCGTATATAATTATTAATTCATCGGATACGTTTTTCCATTTGGATTTCTTCCTTGTGCTCTTTTTATCTAGGTAGTTAGATGAAGTAGATTGCTTTAAGTCTGTAATTCAAACTCCAGAAAATGCCTTGATAAAACACTTTCCGATGTTTCAATTTTGTTAGCATGCTGGTGGGATTAAATGAGCAGGCCTTCTGCTACCATTTTCCTTATTTCTAGCCCTTAAAACGATCCAGTTTTTCTGATATTTTTGTTCCCTTTGATCAACTATTCTAATACCAGACACATGATTATATGGTGTGGATGTGGATCCCATCGCCAGCAGCAGATGCACAGCACCTACTACAGTATTGTACTGTAGCACACTTAAGCACTATGGTTGCTGTGGCAATAGGCAGCAGCTGCTGCATTAGCTACTAGTTTGTTTTGGTTTTAATCCATCAATTTGGTTAGAAGGTTATCCGTAAGAGCTTGAATTAGATTGAATTGGTAGAGATAGTGTTTGAGCTCAGTGACAGCTCAATGATGGAAGATAGATTCGTGGATTGCTAGGGCAAATACCTGTTCTGTTGAAAATCAGCCAGAACTCCCACTACCAGAAGATACTCTCGATTCTAATTACTAGGTACGGCATAGCCCTTTGTAACACTAGGATGTTAATATAGGTCCCTAATTGTTATGCATAGCCAAAAGATAGTCTATTCTGCTGAAACTAATGACTCTCATTTAACAAGCATATTTATATTTAGTCAATACCTCAATACCTTTGTAACTATTTCTGTTTGATAATAAAGTATTTTGTTGCAGTACAGTCTTGTGAGGAGAAACTTGAGGACCATATAAATAAAGGTAGCTTCATCTCTCCATCCCATGTCACATCATTCCTACTCTGAACTTATTCCATGTTATCAGAAAAGGTTTTGTTATTTGTTGCACTAAAACAGCTGTGATGTCCAAATTTACTCCTTCTCTTCTTTATGAAAGAACTTATCACTGGAAGCATTTTATTTCACCATCATGTCCTCATTTTGTCATGTACACAACGATGACCTTCACTTCTTTTTTATCGGAGATCATGAATTGGGATGTTCATTTCTGATGCCTTACTAACTGGCCCATGCCACCTAATATTTCTGTGTTTTCGATTTTATTTCGCTCAGCTAAAGTTTTGCTTGAAGAACTTCAATCTCTGGTCGAAGATGTTTACAGCACTACGCTAACAGCCAGCCTTAGTGTTTTAAGAGCTTCAGATGATTTTCATGGTGATAATAACCTGACAGATGACTGTTATGAGGTGTGAATTCTCTTTGCAGTCTCATCCCCTCGTACTTTATTACGTCAGCCTTCAGTTGTTCAATCGGCCGAAGTTCAATGGCCTTCCTCACCCAAAAGGCTGAAAGCCGTGTGACATGATATTTCCCTGTACTAGGATGAACAGAAGCCTGAGGATCAGCTGGACCGTGCAGTATCTTATTCAAGTGTTATGATTCTGGTTCACAACATGTTAAAGCTTGATTATACAATGCAGGTTAGCAAACAAGCATCTACATGCTACTTTTTTTGTTTGCTTCGGTTTACTACTTTTATCACAGAAGTTTGCTATCCTGCAGGAAAAGATAGTTAAGGCACTGTGCCTCAAAACATCATCATCAGAGCTAGAGGGCTATTGTCTAATGTGGGATTTGCGGCCGTATATTGATGGCAATGTGATGCAGCTTGCCTGGAAATTTGTTCGATAGACGATGATTTTCCTGCGAGCACCCCTCTTTGATACCTCACGGGGCGGCAACATCATTGCTTTGCCTCTTAGCTTGGTAACATGGAGTTGTTGATGCTTAGTACTCCTACATCAGAACTGTACCTCCACTGTGTATTGGTGATGGATTAGTTTTGGGATCCAGCCATATTTATCAAACTGAATCAGTATTTACAGGGCCAGCCTACTGCAAAACTCCATGAATATCTTCTGTGATTGAGCTGTTTCCGATCAAGGTATGGAAAGAATGAGGATGTTTGGGGCCATGCTTGTACCTGTCAGCTAACGCTGTTTCGTCCTAGCAATGATATATAAGCTAGTTCTTTTGTACTCATTTTGGACATCGGTACGGTTCCTAATACATGTGTTTGACCGCTATTTAATAATTATATGTTGGCAAAGATTATTAGAAATATAATGATATCTAAGTACTTTTTGGTGAAAAATTTATTACTATCATTTCATTTGACAAGACTAAACACTTTAAGCGGTCAAAATGGTCGAATGTTTACTGCACATATTCTAGAACGGCAAATGTGTTTTTTTAGCGACTACTATTTGTAAGTCATGTTTTTGGCTGTGCCTCCTGTTACTCTTCCCGTGTGTTGTGTCCTGTCTCAGAGGATTTTATTTCTTAGAAATTTTTTCTATAGAGCCTTTTGATTTGTACAATTGAAAACTATAAGACTATATATTTCGCATGTAATTTTAAAGGAAAATTTTCATTGATTTCAATCTTTTGGAAATTTTTATTTGTTTCTATGATAACTATGACATACATCAAATCCCTAAAAAAATTCTTGTATTTTTCCTGCGGTGTAATCAAACAGTTTCTAGTACTTATTTCTGTGTTTTTAATTCATATGAGATACGACATATTAGGATATTTAATCTCTACCTTTTGATAATCTTACGAATCAAAGAGGCCTTAAATATTTATTCGTGTGGTTGGATACAAACTGCTACCCTTTAACTGGATGTGAACAGCTACAATGAGATTATTTCATGCAGACGGTCGAACATGTATTTTTCAGTCTTCGTGATATCTCTCTTATCCTTTAAATCTGCTTTTCTTCATTTGCAAAAATTGCTCTTATAATAAGATCTCATACAATTCACAGTTTCAGCTTTCATTCTATAAATCTTGCCTAAATAGCATTTTGGACATTCAACAATGGTGTCTTGGAATTACTTTTGGCTTATCAAATGATGCTCTTTTCTGATTGGCTAGACCAACAGTAAGACATACGACCAGGTAGTCGCGTGAGGTTCATATGCGGTGTTCGTTCGGTGTTGGATCACCTTAAAGTGGATGCATATAAGGTAAGCATATGTCCTTGTTACATGATTTTTTGATCTTTGACGATGCATCATCCTCTAAATTAGTTGTGATTTCGGACCCAACATGTATCCTTGTGGATCAAAGCGATAACACGTGTCAACATCTCATATTTCCCAATGGTTGGAGACGTCTTGATAGTTCTTGCCAAGACAGCAGATGGCGCCAGAAAACTAGCAACCGTAGTTATCGGTAGTATGTATACCTGGTCGGCGCGCCATGTGAGAGATATTCGTAACATTTAGAACACACTCCTACGATCTATAAAAGATTTCATGTACATTCTATATCGATCAATATGGGGTTCTTATTTTTTTCATCCAACCAAACGCATTCCGAGTGATCCCAGCTGTGTCCAAAATTCTTCATTTAACAAGTAAGTTTGCTACATCGATCTATGGGACGAGAGCCCCGACAGTTATGTTACATGGGATTGGGTGGTGTTGGGAAAACAAATGAAATTGAAGGCACCACAGTGTGAGTACGAGGGGAAAACATACGTCTCTGGCGTGATCTACTTCGTAGAAAAGTCGAGTAGAGGGCCGCACGATATGCAATCTTAGCCCTCGATTTGACAAATTGTTGTAGTGCCTCAACCCCTAGCTGACCGAGGATCAGACAGAGCCACAACAGGAGGCAACACATGCAAGATACCCTCGAATGACCTCTTGAAAATTTAAGCGGAATTGATCAATTTGTGCTTACACTAGTAAATTGCTCATCGATGGGGAAATCAAGTGCCAAAATTTGCAAATATAGAGCTATCCTGAATATTAAGAGAACATAGAGCCTAATTAGTTTGTGGCCAAAATTTGGCGATGCAAAAACTTACCAAAAGTTGGCAATTTTTTAGACTATCTAAAAGATCCGCAAGTCAATTTGGTAGTCATTTAATTGATAGCCAATTTTTTAGGCTTGGCTAGGTATTGGCTAGGCAAAAAATTTGACAGCAAACTAAGGGCATCTTCTTTTCAGCTTCTTGGGTGGCTTATGGCCCCCAGAAGCTAGAAGCTGAAAAGAAGGGAGGACAGTGGGTTTAAGCTTCTCTGAAATCGCGTTGGTACCAGGAAGCTGGCTCTCCTCAGCTTCCCGAGCTTATAGCTCGACTCGGTCTGAAAATGCCCTCCAGATTTGGGATAGAATTACGGAGAAATGCCACCGCGGCCTCATCCTTCCCCTCCGGTCCCGAGCCCAGACACCCTCACCCCGAGCCCGTTGCGCGGCGCCCACCCTCATCCTCTCTCCTGCGATAGCACTGCCCACCGCCAGCACCCCCGGCGCCGCCGCCCGCCGCCAGCACCCCTGGCGCCGCCGCCCGCCTCCAGCCCTGCCGCAACCGCCGCCCTCCAGCCCCGTCGCAACCGCCGCCCTCCTCCACCAGCCCTCCCCTTGGCTCCACCCGCCGCCTCCACCTAGGTCCAGACGGACCCGAAGGTCGCCGCCGCCCCATCCACGTCCGGGCCGCCCCCCCCCGGCTTCGCCCACCGCCTCTGCCTCAACAGCCCGTGGACGCCGCCGCCCATCCTGCCACCGGTCTAGGGTTCGTCCCGGATCCGGTGACCTCCCCTCGACCTCGCCCCGGACCCGAGCTCCCCAGCCGTGGCCGACGACGAGCTCATCCCCTGCTGGCCCAGTCCTCCTCCGCCCCTACCGGCCCCGGCCCTCCTTCGCCCCCATCGGCTCCGACCCTCCTCCGCCCCCGCGGGCCTCGCCTTCCTCCTCTCCTGTCAGCCCGCGTCGCCAACGCCGCCAGCTCTCCTTCCCCGCCGCCTGCGCCGCGCTCCCAGATCCACCATGGCCGCCGACGAGGTCGTCCCCGGCCGTCGGTCCTGTGCACATTGTGCATTTTTTTTGTGCAATTTTTTTTTGCATTGTGTTCTTGTGTATTTTTTTTTGCATTGTATTACTGATATTGGATGTATGTACTGATGTGATGATATTTGATTATATGAGATATGATTATGTTGCTTGGAGGAAATGATTTGATTATGTAACAGAGATTAATTGGTGTATATAGCATATATGCTTTGTTTTGTATATACAAATAAATTATAAGATGCATATATGTAAATATTTAGAGCATAAAGTCTTAAGGGTATTGTAGACATTGCACTAGTTATCACAAGGAATAAGCTCATAGAAAATAAGCTGAAAAGAAGGGAATAAGGGCTTCCTCTCACCGGAGCTTTTCTGGACAGTTAAGTTTGAGTTGGCTTATGCACAAGCCCAAGCCGAAAAGAAGGGGGCCTAAGTAGGCTCATAAACCACTTAATAAACAAAAACTTACTGTTTTCCTTAAAAATAATACCCTTGAGTTGAAGGAAAGGCCCATACCATAAATAAATAAAAAGTCGTTAATGGGAGGACTACCATTTCACTTTTCTTGTATGTGTCTGTAAATTTCGAGGTCCAAGAAAAAGGCTTGTAAGCAAGTAGAAACTATTGAATGGAAATTGAAAATAAATATGGCCCCAGATCTTTCGGAATTGGTAAGATGCAACTAGGGTGTGACCTATATCATCTTGACTTCCTTTTCTTTATAAGAAAAATGAGTCGCCTTCAGCTCCCACCAGTTTCGAACAACATGCTGACTAAAACTTCATCTTAGAACCTGATCGGTTTAGATAAGGAAAATAACACATGTTCTGTGAAACCAACTGTTATGGCTCGGATCATGTAGTATACCAACCAGACTCGCACTAGTTGTTCCCGGGTTGGTAATAGGGGAACAATATCCCTATGGTATTTTGTTTCTTCCTGGGTGTATATATTGCCACAGAAAAGATCCTTCAAATCAGCAAGCAACGCATCGCTGAGGAGATTGCAACTTGGCCACGCAATAAGCAAGCATGCAAACAAGCAAACGTCATATAAATTGTGACTCAGAGACGACCGAAATGTCGACGCGAAGCAATAACGATCGAAGTACCCAATCTGCTCGGAGTGACATAACTAGATAACAGAGGACCTGGAACATTGAGCTAATCCACGTGAAAAAGAGAAGATAAAGTCCGATGCTATTACAACAATGTTCAAATTTCACCACCTGCCACCATATACGATTTTCCCTTCAGGGAGCCATAGGACCTTTAAGCCTTGCAGACTCCATCGCATTCATTTTACACCAGCGAGTAAAGGATCAGAGAATAACTTCCCAACTACCATCAACTCTCTATGTATGGTGCACCTCTCTTAAGGTTTTCTATCTAAAAAGACTCGGATTGTTGTCAAAACTCAAAGACCTTGTGGTATTCAGTACTCACACTCTCAATTTCCTTTTCAAGAGGCACAAGTTGGACATAAATGAACGAACAACCAACTGTTATGGCTTGGATCATGAAGTATACCAACCAGACTCGCGCCAGAGAATCAAGTGGCAATCCCCACTAGGCTGCATGCATAGTGGCATAGGCTCATTTTGTAGCTTTCTTTTCTAAATTCTGCAGGAATTCAACTGACTCATGGGAAATTCGTGACGAATCCTGTAAAATTCCTGCGGTTCTAAATGAGGCTTACCATTTGGTTCATAGTGACTAAATTCGCACATATTTGCCTGGAGATACCTAAGTTTAACACATATTTTTACATAGCTCGCCAAACTCGCCAAGGGAGTCTCACCAAGTTCAACCCGTCTGTCCCTCCTCCCCTCTTGGGCATGCAAGTCCTTTGACTGATCCTGCCAGAAAGATGCTTCAAATTAAGCACTGCATCCCTAACGAATGTACAACTTGGCCACGCAGTACGCTGGTCTGCCATACAATTTTAAGCAAACCGGGAAAGGTTGGATAAACTATAACTCTAAGACGTCCAAATGTTGATGCAAAGCAACACTGATCGAGAAAAATGAGACTGGGGGTGGGTGATGGCGTAAAACGATCCAAAGCAACTGTGGATTATAGAGGTTAACGGTTGGATCGTCTAGTGCTGTTAGTCCTAATTAGACAAAAAGAAAATCTCGACGTCGTAGATGCAGGGTCTCTGCAATGTATCCTCCACTTTACATTTAGCACGTCTCTTTTTCATCTGATGTTGTTAGACTCCTTCACCAGAGTGATTTGGGTGCGCTCGGTGTTTGTGCACTAGATTTCAAATTCACATTTAAAAGTTATGAAAATTTTCAGAAAAAACTTGACAACAATCACACAACAATAATCGACCATGTCACAAAAATTCGAAATCAGATTTGATCCACATAGCAAGAAACAGAAAAAACAAACTCATATGTGAATAGTACCAAATCTAAGATGAACAGTGTTATTTATAAAATTTATAGTCAAGTTTGTCTTTTTTTATTTCTTCATGCGTGGATCAAATTTTAACCTGAAATTTTATGACATGGTTGATAATGTTATATGAACGTTGTTAAATTATTTTAGTTTTTTGAGACTTTTTGAACGACGAGCAAGAGACTTAATGCATGAGTGCATCTAAAATCCTTAATGCATAAAGTCACTATCCTCTTTCACCGATTGATGATTGGAAGGATCCAATTTGCCATTTACGGTCCTACTCATCGCTTACATTTTAGCCGATTCAACTAGTCTGAGATATTTCCAATTTTTGGCTAATGTTTCCTTTTCACCTATGATTTTCATACGACTGCTTGCTGCTGAATTTCGTTGCCAATATAACTCCACCAGAACTGCAGGATATTCGGGCAGTGGACTCAAATAGCGGACGCCTCGGGTCTGAAACACGTTTCGGACGTTTCTTTCGGGAGTTTGTTCGTCACTGTTGTGCGAAGAGCTTCTTTCGACTTTGCAGCACCCTCTTCTTTTATACTCATTCAAGTCATCGAAGGATAGCGCAAAAGACAGCATTAGATAGCCCTACTTTTTCATGTATCACTTATTTTTAGTACATAAACCCTCTCTTAACCATATTTTGATGAAGGAAACGTAAACTTTTTCTCTTCGTTCTCTTTTCGATCTCTAGGTCAAAAAATTTATGTGGCATCACTGAGAGAAGTCTAACATTACCGTATTTTTTAGCATTTTTTTATAAAGAAAAGATAAGACTTCTCTCTTCGGGTCCCGTCTCTCTTCAAAGTCAATGATTTTCCGAGTCATCCATCTCTGACAAAAAAACCGACATCATCCCGTTGTACTTAATTCTCATTACTAATCGCAGTGATACGATAGGGACAAACGCCCAATCCATACACACGCACTATTGTTGTCAACAGGCTATGGATTCAGACGAGTCCTCACAGTAAACATACAAATATATGCTCCACAATAAAATAAAATTTTCTAGTCAGAACATGGGACTAGCCAATGGACCCGTAACAAATGGCATTGTTTCAACCGTGCAGGATCCTTAACTTTCATCGTACACTGGTTTTACCTTTCCTAAAATTTTGAGTCAACTAGCATAGTAGACGGCACAATTTGTACAGCTAACTTTATTGCCATCTATCATTCTTTATAATTTATTCTTCTATATCATTTTTATCATATTTTCGACCGGTGTTCTCCTGAAATTTTGAGTAAACTAGCATAGTAGACGGCACAATTTGTACAGCTAACTTTATTACCATCTACCATTCTTTATAATTTGTTCTTCTATATCATCTTTTCGACCGGTGTTTTCCTGAAATTTTCTTATGAACTTTTGGTCTAGGCGCTTCCTACTATAGTTTCTCTTTCATCTTCTTTGATCATCGTGAATGGGATTTTGATATCTTTCTTGATATACAGATGACGACTGGAAACCGCGGTTTCCCAAGATGAGAAGACCTCAAAGTAGTATATATGAAGCTTGTATTTTTATTGTTTTTTAAGATACATATATATATTCACTATTATAGAAAAGATTGTTGTCTAATCATAGATAGTTCACTAAAAACCATCTATGGTAAGACTGTTTACAAAAATTGATATCACAAACGGTTCTTAGAAAAAACTGGTTGTGATATATTAGTTACCACAGGCAGCTTTTATAGACCATTTGTTTTTCTAAAAAAAACACCTGTGATAACTAGTGTATCACAGCCAGATTTTTCTAAACACCGTCTAGAAATCATATATCGATTTGCGTCACCCACTGTCGTCGTCATCGCTCCTCTACTCCGAAATCAACCTCGACTCTCTTTCAGCTATCCCTTCTTCCCCTACGTCTCAGTGGGCATCAGGCGCCCCGTCTCGGGGACACCAGAAGGGACACCTTCAAGCGTCGCTGCCCGACTATATTGTCTACATGTCGCCTCCACACTGGATGGTCATCGCCATCATCGAGTGTGTACGCTACACCATCGAGCACAGGACTGGGGCTGCGTTCACCCCGTCGGGCTATTGCCCATAGTCACCGCCATCTGGCTGACGTCGCGCCTCTCCAGGTGCGGCACCTCCGCTGCATCACAATCACCACCGCGCTCCATCAACTATTCATGCTACCGTAGCATCACCTCCCTCAGCGTGGCATCATCGCCCATTGACGCACATGCACGGGTGCTTCTCCACCTAATCTGAGTACCACCGCCGCGTCAACACCTCTTCCTTGCCTATCGTTCGTTCTCTAGTCCAACACGTAGATGTCTACAGTGTCATGGTCTAGTTTTTTTGCATGCTCACATGCACTTTTTTCTTCTTATCATCTTCGCACTGCAACCGCGTCGCATCGCTAATATCTTCTCCACTGCTCTGCGCGCTGCAACCACCATCGCGTGCTCTCCCTACTGCTGCTGCTTCTACAACCTTCCAAATACTATTGCATTACATGTGTTGGTCCCTATCTTGGTGCACCCGGTTCTGGCAAAATCAATTGTTCATCTAACGCATCCTCAGTTCTAGCAAAACCAGTACGGTGCTTCGTGTACAACGCTTCGACTGTATCGTCTTCCGCATCGACTTCTTCCTTGACGATTGCCTCGATCACATCACTATCTTCTTCATGGCGTTGTTTTGCACCTGCGACTATCTCGTCTATGGCAACCTGACTTTGGCTACGTCGACCGCGGCAACCTCTCGCATGGCTACTACATCATCGCTCTTGTCTACCTCAACATCGACACAAAGGGCTATCAGCCGCTTGAGCAATTTGTCAATTTTCACTCTAGTCTGAGCGCCCATGATGCTCCTACTCTGACTGCGGGGGATGTTAGAGTATATCCGATTGTTACGAATTACATGAGATATGTTAGGATTTGTTGTGATTTGATTTTCTCTAAAAGCTTCTTGTACTCTAAGTCTTGTAACATATATACTTTCCTTCGAGACTTTATACAATCATCCAACATATTACTCCATACTCATCATCTTACACACGTGATCAGTTGCACGTAATGAGGCTAACAGTTTCAAGCCTCTTGGATATATACGAAATAAATAAACTAGCCTAACATGACCATGATAAGTTGATGCGCCGTCTTCGATTTGTCTTGGGTTCTGCAGGTGACCGCCATCCTAGCTACCTCCTTCAAGCACTTCAATCTCCACGACAGAATTAAACCTCTTGTGTGTGTCTCCCGTCCACAAATGTAAGGCGTGCACGAAATTTTAGGTTTAACTTTGACCAACAATTAAGCCAATAATATTGAATTATATAATACAAAAGTGATACCATTTGAAAATACGTTTGAATATGAATCCAATAATACTACTACTATGTCATATAATTCAATAGTATTGGTTTAATTGTTGGTCAAAGTTGAACCTAAAATTTTATGCACACCTCACATTTGTGGACAGAGAGAGTATATCTGTTGGCCGTACATAACAATATATAGTAATAGCAGATACGATCTCCTTCTGCTATAATAGAACAGATCTTCTTATCTATTTCGGTTTTATCTCCTTCGAACCTGGGTGATTTCCTTTTATCTCCTAGTAATTACGTGTAAGAGGAAGACTTTCTTTCTTATCTGGTCGCATCAGCCGCACAGAATCCCAACTTCTTGGTAAGGATCTCATACAACCTTGCAGGTCAGCCCGGGCATAAAAACCGAGAAACCGAAACCGAAACCGAAAAAAACCGAATTTACCTTAATTTTGGTTAACCGAAATAATTTCGGTTTACATTTTCAAAAAACCGAATTATATTCGGTAAATTCGGTTTTGGTCCTTGGTTAACCGAATTAACCAAATTAACCGAATTAACCAACTCGGGCCGAATTTTCTGGCCTGCCCGGTCTCCCCCTCGGCCCAAAGCTCGGCCCAAAGACCAGCCGGTTAGGGTTAAGGCCTTAAGGGGCAGGGGCTCCCCTATTGCCCGACTGGCCGACTCCCCATGCCCGATCCGGCGATCCCTTGCTCCCTCCCCTTCCTCACCCGCTCGGGCGCTCGGGCGCTCCGCCGCTTGGCTCCCGCTCCTCCCTCAGTCCCTCTCGTGCGCGGTGCGCCACCGCTGTCCTCCTCGGCTCCGACGGCCCTCCTCCGTCCAATCGCCGCCGCCTACGGCCTCCCGAGCGCGCACCGCCGCCGCCGCTGCCCCAAGCCCCCAACTCGCCGCCTTGGCGCCTCCTCCTCGGTCCGGTGCGGCACCACCACACCACCCGTGCGGCCGTGCCTCCGCTCCTCCCCCTCGCTCCCCAGTCCCCACCGTCCCATGCCTTCCCAGTGCACCGCCGCTCGCGGCAGCCACCGCCGCTGGCCGGCATCACCACCTCATGGTCCGGCGCGCCGCCTCCTGCTTGCGAGGCTGTGAGTCATCCCTGCCTCGCACACGTGCGTGACCGCGAGCCACCGCCCCTGTGGTCTCCGCCCCGCGATCCCCGCACTCCCGCAGCCCCCGCGAGCCGCCGCCCCTGTGATATTTCGGTTTAAACCGAAAATCGAAACCGAACTTCCGGTTAACCGAAATTTCGGTTTACAGACTTGCAAATCATATTTCGGTTTCTGTTTTTGAAAAACCGAAATCTTCAAAAACCGAAAAACCGAAACCGATTTTTCGGTTAAAACCGAATGCCCACCCTGAGGGACTCAACCAAACGTGCATAAGCTAAACTCCGTGTTGGTTGCGGGTGCGGCTCCTCCTAACCAGCAGATGAGTCTTGCAGGGGCTCAATTTTATCTGCAGTATCAAGAAAAGAGAATAGGATTACTCAAAGTGCAAGGATCAATACTGAAAGTATGTTTTCATATCAAACATGAAGAAGTAACAGGGAAAGTCTAGTGTACCTCAACTATTGAACTGTTTCATTCTTGATGTAAGTGCCAAAATCTGAGGAGAATGTTGTTCAATTATTTAAGGTTAATCTCACCAATGCAGGAGGACTCGAATTGATGATTTTATAACTTTGTAATCATGCCACGAAACTATCTAGGTCTTACGATATGATACAAACCATTCAATTCACAGCAGAGCAGGATTTACTGGCAGGGCACAGTGGTGCATGATGCAATATTCGAGAGGTCATGTCAGGATCAAGTAATAAGAGAACCAGAAAAGCAGTTTAACTTTGGAATTCGGCTATTATAAAATCACAAATTCATTTTTCATAACTTCTGTAAGTGTTCATGCGATAACTTTACAGATAGTGTTTTTGTCCTAATAAATTTACTTGGGATTCCGCGGATTGACGATCATCGGAACCAGATTCTAACGACCGTCGGCTCTTATCCAGACAACTGACACGCCCAAGCGCGTTTAGATCGATACGTTCAAAAAATAATGCGTGTTTAGATCGATCTATCTGCACGCCAGAGAGCTACTATATAAATCTTGACCGCCACATGCATGCCTCCCACCTCCCACAACGCCTCCGCAAGCAAAAAATTAAGATGGCGCGCATCTTCACCCTGTTCCTCGCCTTCGCCCTAATCACCGCCACGCTGCAGCCTTCGGCAGCCATCAGGGCCGACGTGTTGAAGCCCACCGAAGACGACCAAGATGCGTCGGAGAAGATCGCTGCGTCCTCCACCACCAACAGCGATGTAGCACAGCCATCGTTATGGCCCGGTTTTCCACGTTACCCGGGATTACCGCCGTTCCCGAGCCTGCCACCATGGCCGGAATTTCCACCCTTTCCTAGCTTTCCGGTATTCCCCCCACTGCGACCATGGTCCCCAAGTGCACCAGCTCCAGGTACTCCATCACCGCCATCCCCGTCGACGCCGCAGCCAACGGAGTGTCGATCGTCGCTAATGGAGCTGATGCCATGCAAGGACTACCTCACCAACACCAGCACACCGGTACCTCCAAATCCAGGCCCATGCTGTGACGGCTTCAAGTCACTCGTGAACAACGCGCCCATCTGCCTTTGCCACGCATGGAACGGCGACATCAACAAGCTCATGCCAGCGCCCGTAGATTTTGTAAACCAGTGGCCTTATCTTCCGATAGCATGTGACGTCATACTGCCGGTGGATATAATTGCCAATTGCGACAGTGAGTTATGACTCCGGTACTTCATTTCTTGCATTATTATGCATTTATTTGCCAGGGATTTAAATCGTTTTGATGGATTGGACAGCGGAACCAGTGCCGCCGCTGATGCCTGCACCTACTCCTGAAGCTCCTACTCCGCAAGCTGCTCCATCCTCGGGTAAAAAATTCTTTCTAGGAGAGTCAAGCCTTACGATGTCATATCATACCTTCATTAACTTCTCTTCTGTATTCTAATTTAAGTTTGTCTTTGTTTATGTTCTGCAGAGCCATCATCGTAATAGCATTACAGAAACCGAATGGAATCTAAGGCGCCGTCAAGTTCCATTAATTAGTAGTTTTCCTTGAAGATATTTGTGCATTAATATTCTTCCTATATCTTCTAGCTGCATCCAATTACTTATCAGAAATAACAGCAAACTATTCCAAGATTCCAAGTGTTAATCAGCTCACACTAAGCCGGAAACAAATGTTGTGTTTTTCATCACTGTAAACATCGCACTTGATAAGAATAGGGACAATACAAAGTGACGTGAAGTATTCTTTCCATCATTTATTTGAGTCTCACCTTTGTTACATGTATTTCACAGTTCATGTATAATCTTGTAAATCGGTTACAACCTATCGCCTTTGCAATATGTATTTCGTAAATCGGTTACAACCTATAACCTATGGTGTAGTGAGAAAGCACAAAACAACAGGGACAATACAAAGTGACGTAAAGTATTCTATTCATCCTTTATTTGAGTCTCACCTTCGTTACATGTATTTCGCAATTCATGTATAATTTCGTAAATTGATTACAACCTATAACCTCTGGTGATTTAGATACCTGAACGTCTCGTGTGCAACAACAAATGTTAGCAAGGTGTTACTCAAACGCGAGCCTCTGTGTGCCTACAAGTGATGCGTAACTGCCTCCCTTGGCAACCAGTTCAGCATGCGTCCCAAGTTCCATTATCTTGCCATCTGAGCAGACAGCAATTTGATGTGCATTTTGCACGGTGCTCAACCTGTGGGCGATCACCAGAGAAGTTCTCCCCTTCATCAAGAGATCGAGAGCTTCCTGCACAAGCCGTTCACTAGTTGTGTCCAGTGCACTGGTAGCCTGTAAATAGAACATGTTAAGAGTAAATACAAAGCTAATCATCCTATCAAAACTTTATGAAAAAGGATGCTAATTTTCATGTGCAGCCTGTCCTATTCAACGACATTGAATGAAAAGCCGAGCACACCTTGCATGTTATAGAGATTACAATTTTCACCTTTTTGGGACAAAACCAAGGTTCATTTTTTGACTTATCGACCAGATGAGAGAATCTGATGCGAAAAATTTGATGTGCACTGTTTTGGTGAATTGCTAGTATGATAACCTATGACACTGGATTTTTTTTCGGTGGGACATATTTCACGAGAGCAATTTGATGTAAAAGAATTGACGAGAATAATTTGATGTGAAAAAAATTGGACTCCTTGCATCGGGAGAAATACAAGAACTTCATTTTTTTTGTAAGAAAGAGGTACCTCGTCAAGTATTAGAATAGGAGCATTTTTCAGAAGAGCTCGTGCAATTGCAATTCTCTGCAAAGCAACAGAATAAGTGTACAGTAGTTAGGATAAAGCACCATCGATGTAATTCCTTTATCAAAGTAACAACGATGTCATTCATTCATCAAAGTACATACTAAGATAGCAAATTACCTGTCTCTGTCCCCCACTTAGGAGACTGCCCCGTTCACCAACAAGTGTGTCATAGCCCTAAATTGCAAATAAATGAGCAAATGGATTATGGGCATATCATTGGACATCAGAGACAATAACTAGGACCAATCAATGGTAGGCTGAAATGTATGAGAAAAGCTGGCCCAACCTGTGGAAGAGAGATGATGAATTCATGAGCATTGGCAGCTTTAGCAGCTTTTATTATCTCATCCTTTGAGACAACGTCATCCGGTAGACCATAAGCAATGTTTTCTCCAACAGACGCCGAGAATAGGACAGGGTCCTGAGTTTTTCATACAAAAAAGACTTACAGAACTAATAACTGCGAGATGATATATTTTATATCCCTTATTCATGGTAATGATGGAGTGATTACCAACAAAGTCTAGCAGTTCAAATGTTAACAGTAGGACAAACTGATACTTACATACTACTAGGAAGTAGGGATACATGGTACAAAAAGATAGATAGTTTGTATCGGTATACCGTATACCTGATTCACTAGGGATACAACTCGAGACCATTCTCTTTTATCAAATACACGAATGTCTTCCCCTGCCACAGTGATGCGACCTTGAGTAGGCTGCAAGATTGGAGCAAAACTGAAACATTGCTACATTTATGAAACACAACAGTAATGTTTACTACTATGCCACGATGGATATACAGCAGTACCTCATAGTACCGCGCTAGAAGTTGCACAACCGTGCTTTTCCCAGCACCACTAGAGCCTACAAGTGCTGTGACTTTTCCACACTCAATTGTAAGATCAAGCCCATTTAAGATCTCCACATCAGATCTCAGTGGGTAAGAGAAATGAACATCTGCCAGAAATATAAGAGCATCAGTTGTATGCAAGCAGTCAAAGAATGTGGTATATTAGTGAAGTGTGGATTTTGTGCTAGCAGCAAGAAAAAATTTGGACATTTGCAGAAACAAACACAAACGGAAAATTATTAAACTGCTCTCATTAAAATAAAACATAGAAAGTTTCACAGTTCATAACTATGCACTTCAATATTCATGAAATTACCAGAAAACATACTCTATTAAATTAAATCTTTGACACAAATAAGTGAAACTTGAGGACAGTACAGTGAGCTTATTACAGAACATAAACTAACTTACTTATAATTTCAAAAAATAAGTTCCATATTCACAATATGGAAAAAATAATAATGGAGTATAGCAGATGGTAACATATAATCTGGACAGAATATGCATCTGCATAGCATGGAGGGAACTCCTGCATGTATTAAATTAAATAAATATCAATAATGGCAAACAGACCTTCCAGGTGAATGTCACCAGACCAGGCTAGATTACTACAGCTGCTGGATGATTTCAGTGCTGACATATAATGTTTGTTCGCAGTGCTATTTTCATGCACTCCACCATTGGAATCTTCAGGTTCTTTGTTGTCAAGTTCTTTGGCTAAACCATATGCAAGTGAATCATCAATGTCCTTTGCTGACAGAATAGAATTTATTCTCTCTATAGAAGCCAATGTCCCACGCAGATCACCTAGGGTATTAACAGCTCCTTGAACCTGAAATGCATGTTTTATCACCTAACTGTATATATGCAATAAACACCACATGAAGCTACCATGAATACTCAATAAGCAAGATTTGCTACTTACAGCAAAGGTCAATGTGAATGTGTAACCAATAAAAGATGCCATGGTTCCAATAGACAACTTGCCCTGAAATAGTTAATTTAATCATATTTTTCAGATTCCAACCAGACAGTACAAGCCTCATGGCACAAATGAAATTCACAACACAAATGAAGTATTACATGCATGTTGATGAGTAAAAGTATAAGATCGAGCTGTTGCATGCAGGTGAGGCTTGTAAGCAAATGAAGTATAATTGTGTTCCTAAAGTAACATAAATGAAAGATTGTGTACATATTCAGTTTCAGTGGTAGAAGCCTACATGGTGCCAAGGCACTCAATCGAATCAATTTTCCACTGAAATATTTGGATGAAGTAAATCATGCTTATTGGTGAACTTATATATTCCAACAATGTGAAATTGAGGCCAATTACTATGGGCTTTTTTGGCTCCCTGGGTCACTCTAGCCTGGCCCATATCCCCCAGCCTGGCTGTATTGGTCCTGGCTGAGTGGATGCAAGAAGAGAAGGCTGTTTGGTTGCCTCTATGCTATGAGACAGGCTGAGCTAAGATGTTGTTTGGTAGGCTGTATCTGAGATTGTATGAGGCATGCTATATGCAGCACATGTTTGGTAGGTTGTATCTGAGTGGGGTTCGGTTACCTCTTCTCTAGGGGGTGAGGATACCACCAAAGAATGAGAGGTGAGTTGGATTGGATTTTTGCTAAGTCTGTTGTCTTGTTCATACACGTATCTATTAATTGGGTGGTATTTAATTTATTGTTATAATGTTTTCATAGATTGTGTTATGCATTTATGAATAAAAACTGACATATTAGGCAGACATGACCCACTCTCACTTGCATTTAAATGCTTGATATTCATACATAGACATCTCTTGTGAGTTCCACCATGGTGAAAGAAATGGAGATTGAGAGTTTAAAGATATTTTAGTTGGCAAGCCATGGAGTAGTCAAATCGTGTCGAAGAAGGAACTCTACCTCCACAAATGGCACCACCGCGCCGGACAAGTGTCCGCCACACCTATATGTGCTCGGAGGAGGAAGGGATGGACCAACGCCATGGATTTACAGCGGGGCAATAGCAGATCTGGACGGGGCGAGAGAAGCTTGAGACAGGAGAGGTGAGAGCGAGAGGCAGCGGGGAAACTGACGAGTGAAACGGGAGAGGCAAGTAAATATAGCGCTCTCTCCTTCGCATTGCGTGTGTAAGTTCGCTGTGTTGCAGGTGCAGGAAAATTGCTCGCGCGAGCCTGCACAAGAAAAATGATCGATTCTTGCATTCCTCTCAGCCTGGCTTGGAAGGCCCTTTTTGCATCTCACAGGCCAGGCTGAGGAGGCCACCCAGGCAACCATACAAGGCTGATGTGGTATCTCGGGTGCGAGCCAGCCACGACGCAAGGAACCAAACAGACCCTATATAACCCATCCCAAATCTAAAAGGTGATGAGAAACTTGTTTTTATTTTATTTTTCAAAGTGAAGGGGAAAAGGGAAGAGAAGCTTGTAAACATTGGTCCTAAAATCTAGCGCTGCACTATGCTTGTTGCCAGTGGTGTCAGAAAAGTTCTACTAGTAACCTGCTCCTTTTCTTTTAATAACAAACTACTAGTAACCCACTCAATAACAAAAACAGCAAACAGATGAGATATGGGCCATATGGTTTAGGCTTCAGTGATGTAGATGATCTAGTGTTGCATACAGGGAGAAGTTAGAGACATTGCTGTAGATGATCTAGTGTTGCATACAGGGAGAAGTTAGAGACATCCTATGATCTGCGTTAAGTGGCTGGAACCAACAAGAGATCTGTGAATAAATCCACATTAGATAGTTACATATCCTCAGGGTTGACCATGGTTGCATCAGATTACATCCTGTAGAGCTAAAAAGCTGTCCATGCATCTATTAAATTTTACATGTATGGAACCCCTCTGCCAAAGCTTGGTCCTTCCATGCTATACAAGCAAAAACTACAGGATGCTTCAGAGAATAGCATGGAACTTATTCTATATAGACCTAAACAAACTCACCACAGCCTTCTGACAAAGCATAGTCCCCCCATGTTCTACACGTAAAGACTACAGGGTGCTTCACAGGATGACATGGAATTTACTGTATGACAGAACTAAACAGCACCAGTTGCAGTCTTTAGAAAAGGACATTGCATGTTAGAACATTGTAATTAATATCTTATACAAAATCTATTCAGAGGCTTACCGCATTGACTTTGCTTCCACCAAGAATGTAAAGCGCCATTAGGGAAACATAAACTACCACTCGAGTCAATGACTCATTGGCAGATTTCAGCACTCCGAGTTTTGTGCCGCTATTTTGAAAAGCAAGTGCCTACCAAAAAAATGAGTTAACAAGGTAAGAAAATCTGTGTGACCTGTATAATCTTGGTCAAAGAAATGCACCTCAAAAGGGGTATCCAAAGATCAGAAAAAACTAAGGAAAAGAAACACCCTCCAGTCCTCCACCGAGAAGTCTGTTTGTTTTGCTTGTTGAGTTTGGTCGGGTTTTAGGTTAGATTAGTTCAGTCTTATCTATTAGTTGCATGGTAGGCTTGGGTATTCAAAGGACTCCTGTCCCCTTAGTCGGCAAGCAAAAAATAAGAAAGGTTCCGTACTCACGTAATCCTTAGTCAGCAAGCAAGAAATAAGGTGTAAATTTCACAATACTACAGGAATATTGACCTAACTAACAAATAATTACATATTTAAGAAACTACTTCAAGAAGGTACAGTTTATCACTATTTTGTATCAAAGAACTACTGGTTTTAACCTTATCGTTTATTGCAATAGGTCTTGTAGTTTCATGAAATTGGTATTAAATCTGTAGCTCTTTTATAGCTATGTCAATATATCAATAGTTCTATGAAATTTACTCAATAAGAGAAGCTCATGGGTCTCTCTAACTCTTCTCCAACGAGGTGTCCAAGCTTTGATGGATGGCATGGGGAAGGAGTACCCAGCCAGCCCATCAAGGGTGGGTGCCTACCTTGGGTCCTCGGACCTTACCCAACCATTAGATCTCATCCTTGAACCTATGTAGGATAGTTGTTTTACCTGATTGTTAGGTTTGATTTTCAAGATGTATTACAGCATTAAATCTACAATTTTAGAATATCCATCGTTCGTATACACAAATTGGCAGTACTCTACTTTAAGTCTTCAATATGCACTAGTAATCAGAACCATCAATAGAACGCCACAATGTTTGCTACACACTAGCAAAATAAACATTGTGAAAGTCATTATTCTAATGGTTGTACTTTCCATTTTAATCCTTTCTTTGTAGTTTGTAACTTTTATATATTATATATATAATCCTCACTAGTGCCCTCTCCTACTGTTTCCGTGAAAAAAGAAATGTGCGGGTGGCAAGACATACCAGGTTATCAAACATAGAAATTTGTCGTTTTTCACCACCAAATGACCTAACCTGCAAATTTATTTTTGAGTTAAACAAGGATAATCGCAAGCAGTTGAACATGTGTCTAGCAGAAGAGAGGAGATTATCTTCAGTGACATTTATGAATGAAAAACTGAAGTTCAAGGAAGCTGTAAAAGAGCAATCTGAAAGAAGAATTGTACTCACAGTACGGATGGCTGAAAATGTTTCTGACGCACAGTCTGATATATGTGCTTGGACAATTCCGTAAGATTTAAAAGTGGGGACAGTTGACCTCTTGAAAATAGCTGGTTAAAAAGAACTATCTTGTCAAAGGATAACTAAATAGTTATAAAGGCATGCCAATATAACACAAAATGCCACTTGAGCAAAGCATTTCTTTAGAGCACACAATATGTTTATTTATCAAAGCTTGTGAACTACAAACTGAATCACCTACCTTCAACCCCTAGGGAAAAAAATATCTGGAGAAAAAATTTCAAAATTATTTAATAAAATTGCCTGGAAAACTAAATTCACTTGTTCAAGATGTAAGAAGCATTCCCGTCAACCAAAAAAAAAGATGTAAGAAGCAAAATCTAGGTAGTTTGCATAAAAAGTTGTGATGATCTGTAACAAAAATAAAACATCAGCAATAAAAAAAGATAATTGTAAATAAAGCATCAACAGAGAAAGATGATGTCTTATTGCAAAGTCCTTTGTTATCTCATAGCTGTCTTAGAAGACCAAATAATTCAATATATAATTAGTTGACACTTCTTGATAATTCATGATTTCAAGAAAAGCTCCAAATTAACACGTTTGGAGAACTTGTTGAGAATGCATAAATAGAAAGTATTTTCATTAGCTAAACACACAGGGCGGTTGAGCTTTTCAGCATATGACATGTTGTTCTTCAAGACATCCAATACCTTCTCAGAGAGATCAAAAGTCTACTACCAAGATTATATTCAAGCTCACTTCAGAGGTTCAAAACCAAATTTGAAATGTATAGGATACGAGGGATCAGCCTCCAAAATTAGGTGCTAACAAAACTAACGTGCTTCAAATATACCACAAATATCAGCTTATTTTTCAAAACATATTGTAACATTTCAGAATGATGAAAGGCACTCTTAGCCATCTGAAGGAAATGTAATATATAGTATGAACAACAAAGGATATATCCCATTGGCACAGAAGGCTTTTAGAAAATTACCAACTAGCACAGAGACAGAGACCATGAGGAGCCCTAGAACAGGAGCAAGCTCAGTGGATAATGTGAAAAGTATACACAGTGTACCAGTGATCTGAAAAATAAAATATGAAAAATGCTTTAGAAGACCCTCAGGCATGAGATAGGGTGCAAGTAATTGTGATTACTAAATTAACCAAGTATATGATCTGAATGGAATAACATGTTACAGGTCCACAATTGTTATAACTGAAATCAGTATTTAAGGAGCATTACTAATAGTCCTGAGAGATTATGTAATTATACTGATCAAACTCTTAGCACTTAGCAGCATCAAGCTTACATTCTCATAATGTAAAGTTTCTTGCCTCAGAGAGTGCCCTTAGCCCACGATCTCTTGATATGTTGTCACTTACTACACCCTTCAAAGAACCCAAATCAGATGTCAACAAACCAGTTAACTCGCCAACCTGCCATCAAATGATAGTAAGATATTTGCATCAAGACATGATGCGGACCAATTCTTGCCAATTGGTTGAGACAATAATAAGAATACAGCACCACTCTCCTATGCTCTCATGGAAGATACATAGAACTAAGTATCTGTGACTGAAACTAAAGTTGAGTAACACACATCCGAAAAAACATGATGGTCTAACTTGATAAAGATGAAATCATGAAATAGCTTCTTGGCATCTACTAACTAGTTCATCAGAACTCAGAGCATAGGCATATCCATCAAGGCATATTTTGATTTACATAATTTTTACATAATTTTCAGAGAAGTATACCTTTCTACGAAAGAGTATGCTATATAATATTCTGACATACCAAACTAAATCAATGCCATTGTACAAGGACTTCTAAACACAAAGAAGTAAGATAGTTTCTCTTTTTTCTTAACTATATTCACAAAATGTGTAACAAATAAAGAAACAAACCCTATGGAACATTTTTCTCAGTAACCTTACTGAAATGTGGTTCTTATTTAATCTTGAAGAAACCATGTACTATTCTTCAATACATTCACACAGATCAGCCTAATTTTAAGTCCATTTCTTTCATAATGGAATAATAGTCACATGTCAAAATTTAACATGTTACCTGAAGTTATATGAACAAGTGATACTTAACGAATTTCCATCCACTGCATTATTTAACAGCACACAGGTTTTGAATTGCACGGGAAACATGTATGTTATGATTGACGTCATTTTCTCTAAGTAATAATTATGAACATTGTACGGCAATTGGTATACCTTGTGACGATCAAAAAATACCATCTGCAGAAGGCCAAAAAAATTTATTAATAATTTAAATAACAAAATATGAATATGAGAACTAATATATATTTGTTTATTGAATGCCAAATTGGCACCAGACAACCTTGTACAAAGATGTAACCATTACCCGAAAGAAAAAGGGCAATGAAATTGGCATGGCAAAAGGAGTTTAGCAGGTTATGCACTAATGTATCACTTCCCTGCAGAGTAATTAGATAGTTACCCTCAAGGTTACATAATTGACAGGTGAAACCATATCACATTACCTCAGCATGCACCTGTATTAATTAGTACACAACAGGTTTCTAGTCCTTAAAATTTCATCGTGTAAAATCCCTAAAGCATAGTTGACTCCACGGAAATACTTGCAACTAACTTGTTGCTACCTGTAAAATACATAGTTTGTTGCAGTAGAACCGTACTAAGTGCTGGTTCAACCTAGGAATGGAATAGCATGCATGAACCATTTCATCATAATACGAAGACTAATTTCATACAACGTGTATTAAAAAATTAAAAGTAACAAAGCAATGTTTGAGCAACTTGGCAGCATTGGTGGGCAATCTACATATTTGCATATGAACAGAAATCACTAGCCCCTTAGCAGTTACCAAGTTTCTCATCATTGAGACATGAACGGTACAATGGCATTTAATGCTTCCAATTTAGCACAATTACGAAGTAACTCAGCTCCACAAACCACGGGCGTGATAACAACAGAGGCCTTATTGAATTGCATGCACCGAACCAGTTTACCCAAAAGCTCAAGCCGAGGGAAGAGGGCCGGACATTATACTCCAATACGCCCCCTCACATCTATGCTCCTTCAAAGCTGTGACATGCGCAGCGGAAGCGGGGCAGGCTGCAATTATTTATTGCGTTAACTGGGTTTTAAACCCAAAATCTCTTAGTTGCAAGTTCTATGCACCTAACCAGTTCATCCATCCATCCAAGCTGTTTGGGAGAGGTGGGCAATATATTTCAACACTCACCCGCACGTCTAGACCCCTCAAGACCTTAGACATGGGATCGATATAGGCCACAACTATTTTTTTTAATAGTGCATTGGCCAGGTCTTGAACTTGAGATCTCCAATAGCTAGAAAAGAACTAACAAGCACACTAACATGCTTATCTAAGTTCAGGAACAAGATAACAACAATACACCAAGCAATCTAAATTGTCATACGAAGTACTTCCACGTGCAACCTTAGCCGCAGCAACACCGTTCCAACATTTACCTTTTGGATCAGAATCCTTCGAAAGATCTGGCTCCGCAGCCTCGCCATCACCTTCTCCCAGATCACGGTCATGTTGATCACAAATACGATGGTAAAGATCGGCTCCAGCGTATACAACAGCCCTATTTTGGAAAGGAGCCTCGGTAGGGGCTCGGACCCCCTCCCTATCAGGGTCTCGAAGAACCTCCCTGCCATACCAGAAACCACCACATTTCATAACCAGGGCAAGCATCCATCGACGCCAGGTACATGAAGGCTGAGAAGCATATATGCATACCTGAGAAGAGCGGCATGGAGAGGGTGCATGTGGTGCACGCGAGGAGCGCTGCGACGGAGACCGCCAGGCGGGCCTTGTGCTGCGACAGGAGGGCCCAGACACCGGCCCAGGTAACGGCGTTGGTGGAGGAGATCGCGGAGGCCACGTCGGCCGCCGCCTCGGCGGCGTCGAGGGAGGGGGACTGGTACGCCTCGGGGCCGGGCGCCGGCGCCGAGATGTACGCATGGGGCGGGTGGCCCAGGCGGAGGCAGCGGCGGCGGCGGACGGAGGCGGGGGAGTAGGAGGTGGTGGGGAGGGAGGGGAGGCGGCTAGGGCTAGGGTTTAGGATGGGGCGGGAGGGGGTGAGGAGGAGGAGCGAGCTCCAAGGGGAGATCGCCATGGCTTCCTCGGATCCCCTCTTCCCGGTGGAGCTTTGGTCGGTTTGGGTGGGTGTGTGTCGTGGGTGGAGATGTGTGGCGCGGACAAGAAAGGTGGGGTGGAGAGGAGAGCACCGCAGATAACGGATAGTTCGAGTTCCAGAATACTCTGACTCAAACACGAAAACTTCCGAAAGAATTTAGGCCCGCTTCGATGACAGGAATGCAAACCGTAAGAATGTAGAAATAAAAAAGAATCGAGGTAGAAAATATAAGAATGAAAAATACAGAAAATTAATTTTAGTTTCCTGTTCGGAGCCTAGAAATCGAGAAACATAGAAATGTACGAATCAACTTTAGGAGTGAGTAATATATCTCACTCGAGCCAAACCAGCGAAGAAAAATGATTTGCTTTTACTCAATGACACGTAGGACCATTATAACACATAACCCACTTACCAATAACACCATTCTTATCCATGGATTAACCATCAGAAATAAATTCACCCGTGAGAAGATAGCTTCCAACATCGCTTCTCCCCTTAATCGATCGCCAATGACGGCGATCTCTCTCCTCATCCATCAGCCGCTAGCCTAATTCCCTCCCTTAATCATCCGCTCGCCTCGCAACTTTCCCCAATCAACCACAGCGACGGAAGCTTGGAGCGGTGGCGAGCTTCGTCAGCGCATCCATGTTAGTTGTGGTGGGTTTCGACCGTGTGCATAGAAAAGTATTGGGGGATTCTATTTATAGGCTGACGTTTAGCCTTAGACGCTCCCAAAAGAGAGCTAAGACGGCGTTTATTGGGTTTTGGAGATGTCGCTGGGGTTAATAAACCTCAGAAAGTTAACTCGAAAAGAATTCTTTGTGAGTATCATTGGGGGATTTAAACCAAACTATTCAGAAGAGCAGTTTGAGCGATAGGGCTTATGACTCCATAGCATTTTGTTTAAAAGAATTCTAATATTTATCGTGTTGGCTAAATCTCAGTTGCCTGAAATTTTTGCAAATCTCAGTCACCTAAAATTACAGTATTAAAAGTGTGCAATTTTAGAAAATTGCACACCACTTGGCCTAAAATTGCAGTATTTAAAAGTGTGCAACTTTAGTGAAAATTTAGTGCAATTTTTAGTTTGTATGTTATATATGGAGTGAGGCGTGGATGAGATGGTTGGATGTTGATCCAAAGGTCTAAAAAGTGACTGAGATGTAAAAAAAATTCAGGCAACTGATAAATAGATATTCCCATACTTTATTAGGTAGGATGGCAGAAAAATATATTTTGTTTGATAGGGTTATAGATTAACAAAAGAGACGTGAAAGAGTAATTAAATATTTGCCGGCGAAATCCTTATTGAATTAGAATACTTTGTCAATAAGAGTAAAAATAAGAAATTATTTTAAATAGGTATTACATTATGCTAATATGGGGCTTATACTTAGGGTAAAGCAAAGCTGGCCTAGGGTCAATCATGTTATCTCTAAACGCCAGTAAAACCCTTTCCTGACGGCATTTTTAGTATAAGATAGAAGTACCATGAAAATGTAAAGAAAAACTATCGCAAAATTATTTTAGAAGTACCATGAAAACGTAAAGAAAAACTATCACAAAATTATTTTTTACATAACAACATAAAAAATGAATTGTCAAAACATTATTTTTTGAGATATTTTCATGTAATGAATTTCATGTGATAAGGATTTTTTTTTCATGCACTAGAAACTCTACTGAAAGCAAGATGTATAACATTTCCCGCTTATAAACACCTCGCAAAAAAGTTTTAGAGGTGTTTATAGGGCTTTAATCGGGGGAGTTTACAAATGCAACGCGTTGTAGTGTGCTTTATTTCTCTCCTGCCCACATATATTATTTGGGCGAGAAGTTCAATCTGTTTGCGAATCCTCTAAAGTAATCTGCTTGGTAGTACAGGCTAGCTTGTGGCTCCATAAGAGCTAGCATGTTTACCCTGCAGAGCTGATTTGATACCTTTCATAAGCACCTGACAATTAGACATGAACCATATGGGTTATATATTTTTTTTCCTGCAGAACGAAGAGCTAGAGCGAAAGTAAAGGGTTTTGCATGAAGAGCTGACTCAACATTCAGAGCTTTTTCTGATTATATTTTTTCAACTTGATCCGGTGGCTCTGTTGAAGATTTAGGCCCCGTTCGGGACTCCTCCGCGCTCCTGGGATCCGCAGATCCGCGCGCCAGCTCCGCGCTCCGCAGTCCAAATCGCGGAATCGGGTAAGCGTTCGGCACGCGGCTCCGGCTCCCAGTGGCGTCGCGACAGATCGGGCCGGGGGAGGTGGGGAGGAGGCGGCGGCACCTGCGCCTGGATCCGGCGAGCCCAGCTCGCGGGGAGGCGGGGCGGCGGCGGCGGCGGCTGGATCCGGCCGGGGGAGGCGGCGGCGGCACCTGGATCCGGCGAGCCCGGCTCGCGGGGAGGCGGGGCGGCGGCAGCGGCAGCTGGATCCGGCCGGGGGAGTCGGGGAGGCGGCGGCGGCACCTGGATCCGGCGCGGAGCTCACCGGGCGGGGCCAGCGGCACCTGCGGCAGCGGCACCTGCGGCGGCGGACCCCAGGCTGCGGCGGCGGATCGTGCCGTGAGGAGCGTCGTCGGGGTGCGATAGAACCGAACCGGTACGCGAAATCGACTTACGGGTGGCAACGCGGGTAATTTCCCTCGAACTCCGCCGTTTGCAGATCCGCGGAGAGGCAACTTGGTCGCTCCGCAGAAATTGCCTGCGAGCCGCGCCGCTCCGCGCCCTCCCGATCCGCGAAATATTCCGTTCGGGGTCGCTCCGCCAGCTCCGTGTGCGGATCTGGGAGCTGGAGGAGTCCCGAACGGGGCCTTAATTACTGCCATCTTGACTCCAAGTTGCATCAAATAAATAAGCACCTATTAGTATCAGTAAAACCGGGCACCCTCCGGGCCTCCTCAGTGATTTGGGATTTTATTACGTCGGATCGCGGACGGACGGTCCAGATGCGCGCGGGGTGGCCTCACGGAGGCCGCGGCCGCTTGCCGGGCGCGCCGGTTTCTTGCGGGTATCGGGCGCTCGTATTGGGCGCTTGTTGGGAGCGACCTGCCTTATTGGGACAAAATCGTTGGCCGCTTGTTGGTCCGGGTGCCGGGTTGGGGAGTGAGGACCCGTTAGGTCGCGCTGTCTGATGTGTTGGTGTCTGCTCTCCCATACGCTTTGCGTCGTCTCCTTCCTTCTAGGTTTCTATGGTGTTCCGTGGCGGCGGCGGTCGCGCGAGATCATAGCGGTCGTGCGTAGCCGGGCCGTAGAGGAGGGCACAGGAGCGGACGTCCTCGTGCTCGCCTTTCCTGGCGTCGTTCGCGCCGCTGATTGGCTGGGCCTGGCTCACTGCGGCCTGGTGGCGGCCATGGAGGCAGTGGAGCTGGTGGGTGTATTGTTCGGTGCGGGTGTGCCTCGTTGAGTGGCGCTGTCGGATGTGTTGGTGTCTGCTCTCCCATATGCTTTGCGTGGTCTCCTTCCTTCTAGGTTTCTAGGGTGTTCCGTGCCGGCTGCGGTCGCGGGAGATCCTAGGGGTCGTGTGCAGTGGGGGCGTAGAGGACGGCACGGGGGCGGACGCCGTCCTGCTTGCCTTTCCAGCCGTCGTCCCCGCTGCTGATTGCCCGGTCCTGGGTCAGTGCGGGCTGGTGGCGGCCATGGAGGCAGCGGAGCTGGTGGGTGTATTGTTCGGTGCCGGTGTGCCTCTTCGTCTGCTGACAGGAAGGGAAGTGGACCTTCTTTCTTGGCTTACTTTGATTGTTGAATTTTAGTAAGAAAAAAAAATAGGTGCTTTGATGCTAATTATGGAGTTGATGTTCATTGTGGGAGGTCGCTATTGTCCTTTAGGGGTGTTGTTTGAGGTGCGATTGGTGGATTTGCTTCATATATACTGATTGATTCGTTTCGTTGCCGATTCTGTCTCTGGCCGGTGCTTTGATTTTGGTTTTGCTTTGTATCTGTCTTTGTTGTTCAGTGATTTGACATTGCATCATCGTTAGTAATGTAGAGATGCCTGCCTCTGTATGTGCAGCGTTCTTTCCGGATGTAGAGAAGAAACCATTGCCGTTCTGGTTTTGATAGCTGTCGACCGTGGTAATTGTGGTTCTGCATTTGTTAGTACATGGTCGGTGTTTTAGCTAGAGGTTGATTCGTGCTGCTTTGTTGCTCAGACTGTGCAAATTGATGGTGTGCATGCTTGTTCTTGCTGACCTGGTAGAGACCGGTGATTGCTTCTCCTGGATTTACTCATTGAAAAAGAAAATGTTGTTCTTATTAAGCCGGTAGAGACTGTTGATTCCTCTTGCCACGCTTGTTAATTCATCACAAGATCCTTGTAGACACGGCTATAGCCATCGTCGGCTTTTTTTTTGGCTGCAAAACGGCGCAGTGTGCTCCAGCCTAGCTTAATGTATGTGTACGTATTGTGCTACTTATGGTTACTAATAATTAAATATAAGTTGGTCTACTTATTATATAGCTGCTGAGCATTAGATTTTTATGTTTTCCTACTAACATGCGACCCCTACTGCTTTCCGGGTGGGCTATTGTTGGTCATGTGTCTGGTGCTTCCTGGGCTGTGCCGTTTGGGTTTGCGTTCGGTGGTAAACAAGAACGCCTCTTGGTCTCCTTCCGGTTCGTGTGATGGACGTCGGCGATTGTGTGGATAGTAACGAGTAGGCTCAGTTGAGTGCGCTTGTCAGAGTGCTGCTCTCTTTGATTGGTCCAGCGTGGTTGCTCTGCTGTAGCAAACGGGCCCGGCTTGTGAGGTAAGCTCCGTCTTTGGTTTTTCCGGCGATGTGTGGTATTGATATATTCATTCATATATATTATTACTAGAGACCTGCTTGTATGTGCTTCTTGTGTTTGTCGCTTGGCCTTCAGCTTGGTTGGTTCTCCACTCTAGCAGTGTCTCTGCTCTAGCTAGGTCTGGGTGAGTTCCGTCTTCAGCATTTTTGCCTGCTCTGGTATTGCTCTTTGTGGGGCTCATTTTGCTTCTTGTTAATGTCTGCTATGATTAAATGCCTATCCTGTTGTTGTTTTATTCTATTCTCATGATTGTCTCGGTGCTTGCTCAGTGCATTGCATTTTTGTTTGCAGGCTAGGTGCTTGTGATAAATGTCTGGTTCCTTACGTTGCTATTAATGCTTAGTTCTGAGAAGTTTATTTTGCGTTTTGGTCTGTCCTTTTCTAGGTTTTGTCTAGCAGGCGCCCTGGTAGTGCGCATCCTTCTGTGTGTGCAAGCTGTCGGCGTTGCTTCTTAGCTGGACTTCCGATGGCTCCTGGACAGGTCAGTTTCTCCAGATATGCATTTATTATTAGTTTTTTTGATGCTGTTGTTTGTTCGTTTTGGTTTATTCCTTTAACTGTCCATCTGGTCTGTTATTTTATTTGCTGGATTTTTTTGGTCTCGGTGTATTAGGCACGTACCAGTTAGATGTACACAATGGGTAGGCGGCCTTTTCGTGCAGATCCTAGGGCTGATGGACGGTTGAGTAGTACTCTATCTTCCGATAAGCGACCGAGCTTTCAGCCAGCTGCAGCTGCGTTGCATGGCCAGCTTGATGCGCATAACGTCGTACCAAAGAGAGGCAGTGCGTCTGTCCTCTCCCTTGTCTTGTTTTATTGCTTCCTGTTGTTCGGGTCCGTTACCTTTTTTCTATTTTGCTTGCTACGGATATGCAGGGGATGATTTCTTCCCCTTGTTTCTGCCTTCACATGCAACGCAAAACAGAGCAGATGCCGTTAAATTTAAAAGACAGAAAAAGATAGCAGCCTCGCTTGTGCCATGTGGTGCTGATGGCCGTCCAAACCTACCCTTGCCTGACACATATATGGAAGCTTTAAAAGGTTCTATAACTTCCAATTGTTCAGCCTTTGTACATTGCACCGTCCTTAGAGGTTAGATGTAATAGCCTGTTATCTTACATATTCTTTCTCGATTTTTCTATGCTTAAAACTATCCAGCTACGTTTCCTGGTCGATCATGGTTAGGAGGTCCGTGTTACAAATGTCATCACTGTGGTGCCCTTTTCTGGTATGCTGAGCGTGTGCAGAGAGATTCCAGCTGGGCAAAGAGGCGGATTGTATATGCTGCTTGTTGCAGCAATGGCAGGATCCATATTGCTCCCTTTAGATCACCACCTCCTTTCCTTTCTCATCTTATGCGGTTTGATGGTGGACATGATAGTCGTGAGTTTATGGCACATATAAGGCAGTACAATTGTCTGTTCAATTTCACATCACTTGGGGCCGAAGTGGACAAGCATATCAATGATGGTGGAGGTCCATATGTTTTTCGTATAAATGGTTAGGTGCACCATAGAATAGGCACGTTACTGCCGGTAGATGGTGAGAAGCCTAAATTTGCACAATTATACGTGTATGACACTGATAATGAAATTGAGAATCGCATATCTGCTCTGGCTGATGATGGTGATTTAGATGGCCATTTAGATCGATGCATTGTCCGCTCTCTTATTTCCATGCTTGATGAGGTAAATCCGCTTGTGAAAAAATTTAGGTCTGCTAGAGACCATTTATGTGATCAATCTGCTCCTCGCTTGGCTATTAGGATTATGGCTCCTAAATTTGATAGAGATCTGCAGTATAGTCTTCCTACTTTTGATGATCTTGCTATGTTGATTGTGGGTGACTTTTGCGCTGATACATATAAACGTGACATAATAGTACATGATAAGGACCATGGCCTCCACTATATCTCCAACCTGCATCCAGCGCTCATGGCATTACAGTATCCTCTGTTATTTCCTTTTGGTGATCATGGGTTCCAATTAGGTATCGAATATACAGATGCTAATTTGATGCATGAGAAAAGTCGGAAGACCATAACAATGCTTGATTATTACTCCTATTGCTGCCGTTACAGACCAGGTCATTACAATCCATACACCTGCTATGGCAGGCTTACGTTCCAGCTCCAGGTTGATTGCTTTGCCTGTTTAGAAGAAAATAGACTTTGGTATCTTGTTAGAAAACAGGATGAACTTAGATCTGAACAGTTCTAGACCATAAGTGATGCAGTTGGACAGGGTTGTATAGAAGGTGATAAAATTGGTCGACGGACTGTTCTACCAGCTAGCTATACTGGTTCTAAGCGCTACTATACACAGCACTATCAAGATGCAATGGCTATTTGCCGAGTACATGGTGGGCCTGATATTTTCACAACGTTCACATGTAACACAAAATGGTCAGAAATAGGTCAGGCGCTGCGTTATGAACCAGGCCAATTACCGTCCGATAGGCCTGACATTGTTAACAGAGTTTATAAGATGAAGCAGGATGAATTTATTGATGATATTAAGGCTGGTGTAATTTTCGGGCCTGTTAATGCAGGTAGTTTATTTTTCAGCGGCCGTTTTCTCGAGATCCACTTTCTTGCCGGTTTCTTTAGAGATTATATACTGTCATTTTCTGTGCAGTGCTGCACAGCACTGAGTTCTAGAAACGTGGGCTCCCACATGCGCATGCTCTGGCTTGGTTAAAGAACTTAGACAGAAAATCGGCATTAGCAGCAATTGATTCTTTGGTTAGTGCTGAAATACCTGATGTCCTTACAGACCCTCTAGGATATGCACTTGTTGAGGAATTCATGATGCATGGTCCATGTGGTGAGACGAACAAAAAATGTCCATGTATGAAGGATGGTGTTTGTTCAAAGCGCTATCCTAAAGCTTTCCATAGTGAGACCTCAATTGATGAACAAGGATTCCCTGTTTATCGACGTCGGGACAATGGCCGTTTTATATATAAGAACGGTACTAGAATTGATAATAGACATGTCGTACCATATAATATGTCGCTCCTAAAGAAATACCAGGCTCATATTAATGTTGAATGGTGTAATAAATCTAAAGTAGTTAAATATCTGTTCAAATATATTAGCAAGGGTAAGGACCGGTCGTGGATAGCATTTGAGGCCATAAAAAATGGTTCAGCTGCTGGCCAAATAATTGACAGTGATGGTCTTGATGAAATACAGCAATATTTAGATTGTAGGCATTTGGTACCGCATGAAGCATTGTGGCGCCTTTATGAATTTCCATTGCATTGTAAAATGCCTGCCGTTGAACGTCTGGATATCCATTTGCCTAGCATGAACAATGTAACTTTCAAACCATCATCCAACCTGCAAAATATTGTTGCTAATGCAGAACATTACAAAAGACAATGCTTACAGAGTGGTTTACTGCCAACCAAAATTTTCCAGAGGCACGTAATTTGACATACTGTGAATTCCCATCTCACTGGGTCTGGGAAAATGATAAAAAATGCTGGAAAGCAAGATCGTGCCGTGAGAAAATAGCCCGTATATATTATGTTCATCCATCTGCCGGTGAGCGATTTTACCTCCGGATGCTTCTTATGGTTGTTAAAGGGGCTTGTAGTTTTGAGGACCTGCGAACACATGATGGTGTCCTTTATGGTACTTTCAAAGAGGCTTGCACA
>JAGXJF010001449.1:0-251266 GCA_019208055.1 Stipa capillata
TGTGCTGCTCATCCCCGCCGGCTCCGACCTCGTCGTCAAGCGCCCACCTTCCACGGTGGCAAGGCCACCGACGGTTGGTGCCTGACCGGCATCCCGCAGCTCCCCTCCGCCGCTAGGCCATTGATGGCTGGTGCTACTGATTTGGACGACGGCGATGGCTTCGACCATCCAACCGCGCCCAATCGGTGGCTGCTGCTACTGATTTGGACGACGGCGACGACCGGTCGTGGAATTTGGCGAGGTCGAAGGGGATGATGCGAAGGCGCTCCGCACCGTGTGAGTACATCACCGGCTGGCCCGATCTCCTCCAGCTCATCGCTGGCGGCGGATGAGCACGGATTAGATGAGTAGGGGCCAAAGCGACCACTTTTTTTTTATTCAGTATCCCAGACGGTTTAGAAAAATCAACCGACTGAGGTAGTAGTAGTATCCTAGCCAGTTGTAAAAAAACTATTAGCTACCTTCATTACAGTCGGTTCATAAACCAACTGTGATAGGCCTTTTTAACCGGCTGAGAAAGCCCTTATTGTGGTAGTGGCAATGACTTTTCCTCGTTAACTCTTTTGATATGGTCGCACACAAATTTACATCTCAAAAGGAAGTGAACTTTCTGTTTGAAGATATTAATAGTTATTTATTGGAAAGGTACAACAATATTATTATCCATATAAAAATCCAAATAAATCTCATCAGAAGGGATGTTGATGAATGAACTGACACATTTTAGATGTGGATGCTTATGTGTGCATATTTGAACTGCACCATTATTATTTGGATTTAAATTTGCATACTTTCTTTCAGGGGAAAATTGTTGCTTCAATACATCACGGATTGAGTATTACTTGGAGTATGAACCTCATCCATCATCAACGAAAAATTTACATCATCTTTTCAGAGTATGTTTCTCTTTGTCTAAGTCTTAAGTTGTTTAGGCAGTATGGTCTTGGAACATTATTTTACAAGCTGCGACCGAGGGATGCAAACAATGTCCACATTTAACCCCATTTCTTCAATTCTTTTGAATGTATGATGTTTTCTTGTGAGGACTTTGATCTTCTGATTGGTGTCCTCCATATTCTTAAAATTGTAGCATGCAGGTAAATTAGTGCCAACTTAGAGTGGTTTGGGGCTGTAGGAACTTGGAAGAGAGTGGGTTCTAAAGTGGCATCACGTAGAACCTCCTCAATGGGCCATTGTTGTCCCAGAAAGTATCGGTACCTCAGAGCTTGCGATGAGAACACTGGGAAGATCATCCCATCTGTCATCTCATAGATGTGATGAATACCACTTGATCGAGTGGTGTTGGGGAAGGGGTCCCCGCGCTACCCGGTTCCGACATTTTCTATACTTAAAGGAGATCAGCGCAGCACCAACCTCGCCACACCACCAAGACCGCTCGATGCCGACTCCGCGACAATACCAACCTCGTCGCGATGCCAAGACCGCTCGAGGCCGACTCTGCGACAATACCAACCTCGTCGCGATGCCAAGACCGCTCGAGGCCGACTCTGCGACAACTCTAACCTCGTCGAGGCACCAAAACCGCTCAACGCCGGGACCGTGACGGCGACAAGTCCCGTGCGTGACAGGTGGGACCCACGGGATATTCCCGGAATATTCCCGAAGGAAAAGACCTATGTGCCCCTAGGGGCGTTAGTACATTTAGGGGCATAATTGTAAAAAGCCTGAGGGCGTTGCTGTAATCTCCCCTACCCCTCCTTTTTCCCTATAAATAGAGGGACACCCCTCCCATTTGAGGGGATCCAGAAATTCTAAAATCACTAGTTGGCTTGCTCCTCCACTTCTTCGGTTTGCAACCTCGCAGCGAGTTCGAGTGTCCTCGCGCCGTGCGACCCGCGTGCGCGACTGCGGTGTCTCCGCGACGTAGTTTCCCGGGCAACCCTCGTAGGTCCGTGTAGCCATACGGGGGTGCCACAAGTTCACTGTCTAGCCTCGTTGCTACGACAGTTGGCGCCGTCTGTGGGAAGCTAGCAAGAAGCCGTGTGACGAAGACCGCAGTCGCCACCGGGAGCGCGAAGACGCCACCATCAGCCCGCAGGACGATCGAGCTATTCCACCTAAGAAGTGAGGAAGAACGAAGTGGGAGGCCACGGCCACCACCGCAACGGGCACGAGAGCGACGACCTGAAGGACGGCACGCGCCGGTGTCGCAGCGTCCAGCTCGGCTCCCCGTCACGGCGTCGGCATCTCCGTTGCGGTGTCTCCATCACGGAGTTGACCTCGCCCCTCCATCGCGGTATCGACCCCTACGGTCCGCCGCGGCGTCGACTTCGGCACTCCTTCACGGAGTCTCCATCATGGAGTCAACCTCGCCCTTCCATCAAGGTGTCGACCTCTACAGTCCGCCGCGGCGTCGACTGCGACACTCCGTCACGGAGTCGACCTCGCGTCTCCGTCGCGGTGTCGACCTCTACGGTCTGCCGCGGCGTCGACTTTAGCACTCCGTCACGGAGTCGACCTCGTCCCTCCGTCGTGACATTGACCTAGATAGCGTGTCACGACGTCGACTTCGGCGCTCTGTCATGCCATTGACACTGCTCGACGCGTGGCCGCCCACCTACTGGCTTGTTCCTTCGACGTCCAAGCTTGGGAACAACATGCAAGGGGCTCGTCTTCAGCATCGTCACCCAAAACCTCCTCGTGTGCGCTGGGAAGCCTCATCTCCCCCGCACGAGTCGAGTCTAAAGCCTCCTCGCGTTGGCCGGGAGGAACCACCTCCCCCGCGCGAGTCGAGCACCTAAAACTCCTCGTGTGCGCTGGGAAGCCCCATCTCCCCCGCACGAGTCGAGTCAAAAGCCTCCTCGCGTTGGCCGGGAGGATCCACCTCCCCCGCGCGAGTCGAGCACCTAAACCTCCTCGTGTGCGCTGGGAAGCCTCATCTCCCCTGCACGAGTCGAGTCTAAAGCCTCCTCGCGTTGGCCGGGAGGAACCACCTCCCCCGCGCGAGTCGAGCACCTAAAACTCCTCGTGTGCGCTGGGAAGACCCATCTCCCCCGCACGAGTCGAGTCAAAAGCCTCCTCGCGTTGGCCGGGAGGATCCACCTCCCCCGCGCGAGTCGAACACCTAAACCTCCTCGTGTGCGCTGGGAAGCCCCATCTCCCCCGCACGAGTCGAGTCAAAAGCCTCCTCGCGTTGGCCGGGAGGATCCACCTCCCCCGCGCGAGTCGAACACCTAAACCTCCTCGTGTGCGCTGGGAAGCCCTATCTCCCCCGCATGAGTCGAGTAAAAAGCCTCCTCACGTTGGCCGGGAAGAACCATTTCCCCTGCGTGAGTCGAGCACTTGAATCTCCTCGTGTGCGCTGGGAAGCCCCATCTCCCCCGCACGAGTCGAGCGCAAAGCCTCCTCGCGTTGGCTGGGAAGAAGCAACTCCCCCACGTGAGCCGAGCACCCAAACTCCTCGTGTGTGCCGGGATGCAGCCCGTCCCCCACGCGAGTCGAGTAAAAGGTCTCCTCGCATTGGCTGGGAAGAAACATCTCCCCCATGTGAGTCGAGTATTGTCGCTCCCCCGCATGAGCCGTCTTGCAAGCCAAGAAAGGCCCGATGCACACGTCGCCGTGCGCCTATCTCTGAGTGTTTCGCTTCTTTTTTGGGCAAGGACCCGGTATGCACGTTGCCGCGTGTCAATCCCTTCTTGACATCAGTACCCGACTATTTGATACAGGAGGAAAAGCTTAGGGCTAGAAGATGACTACTCACGCTACCCGCCACACCGGGGGACGCGAAGTTTGTTTGATTGGGACGCAAGGTACCCGGTACCATTCTCAACATCGCAAGGGACTACGCCACCCTGCAAGGTACCAAGTACCATGAATGACATCGCAAGGGACTACGTCATCGGAGTACCCACGGGCAAGCAGTGATGCCGCATGAAGCCCAGATGCCACGGTGCTCCGTCACGGTGTCGACCACGGCGCTCCACCGTCGCGGTGTCCGACGCGGCATCCGGCATGGCGCTCCATCGCTGTGTTGACCTCGGCGCTCCGTCGCGGCGTCTTCGTCGGCCTCGGTGCACCGTCGCGGCGTCTCCATCGACCTTGCCGCTTCGTCGTGGCAGCTCCGTCGCGGCATCTCCGTCGCGGCGCTCCATCGCAGCGGCGACCTTGGCGCTCCGTCGCGACATCGAGGCCGGCGCTCCATCACTGCGTCGAACTCGGCGCTCCGTCGCGGCGTCGACCGCGGCACTCCACCATCGCGGTGTCCGGCGCGGCACCCAGCGTGGCGCTCCGTCGCCGCGTCGACCTCGGCGCTCCATTGTGGCGCTCCGTCGCAGTGTCTGCGTCGACCTTGCCGCTCCGTCGCGGCATCGAGCCCGGCGCTCCGTTGCGGCGCTCCGTCACAGCGTCTGCGTCGACCTTGCCGCTCCGTCGCGGCATCGAGCCCGGCGCTCCGTCGCGGCGTCTTCATCAACCGTGGTGCTCCGTCGCGGCATCGAGCCCGGCGCTCCGTCGCCGCGGCGACCTCGGCGCTCCCTTATGGCGCTCCGTCGCAGTGTCTGCGTCGACCTTGCCGCTCCGACGCGGCATCGAGCCCGGCGCTCCGTCGCGGCGTCCCCGTCAACCTTGGCGCTCCACCGCTGTGTCGACCTCGGCGCTCCCGGCGCTCCATCGCGGCGTCGACCACGGCGCTTCACCGTCGCGGTGTCCGACGCGGCATCCAGCGTGGCTCTCCATCGCCGCGTCGAACTCGGCGCTCCATTGCGGCGTCGACCGCGGCACTCCACCATCGCGGTGTCCGGCATGGCACCCAGCGTGGCGCTCCGTCGCCGCGTCGACCTCGGCGCTCCATTGTGGCGCTCCGTCGTAGTGTCTGCGTCGACCTTGCCGCTCCGTCGTGGCATCGAGCCCGGCGCTCCGTTGCGGCGCTCCGTCACAGCGTCTGCGTCGACCTTGCCGCTCCGTCGCGGCATCGAGCCCGACGCTCCATCACGGCGTCTCCATCAACCGTGGTGCTCCGTCGCGGCGCTCCATCGCAGCGGCGACCTTGGCGCTCCGTCGCGGCATCGAGCCCGGCGCTCCGTCGCCGCGTCGACCTCGGCGCTCCCTTATGGCGCTCCGTCGCAGTGTCTGCGTCGACCTTGCCGCTCCGACGCGGCATCGAGCCCGGCGCTCCGTCGCGGCGTCTCCGTCAACCTTGGCGCTCCATCGCTGTGTTGACCTCGGCGCTCCGTCGCGGTGTCCGACGCGGCATCCAGCGTGGCGCTCCATCGCTGTGTTGACCTCGGCGCTCCATCGCAGCGTCCCCGTCAATACTCCGTCGCGCGCTCCGTCGTGGCATCTCCGTCGCGGCGCTCCATCGCAGCGGCGACCTTGGCGCTCCGTCATGGCGCTCCATCGCAGCGGCCACCTCAGCGCTCCGTCGCGGCGTCTTCGTCAACCGTGGCGCTCCATAGCGGCAGCGACCTCGGCTCTCCGTCGCAGCGTCTCCGTCAACCGTGGCGCTCCGACGCGGCATCTCCGTCGTGGCTCCATCGCTGCGGTGGCCTCGGTGCTCTGTCGTAGCGTCTCCATCAACCGTGGTGCTCCGTCGCGGCGTCGACCTCGGCACTTCGTCGCGCGCTCCGTCGTGGCATCTCCGTCGCGGCGCTCCGTCGCAGCGGCGACCTCGGCGCTCCGTCGCAGCGTCTCCATCAACCGTGGCGCTCCGTCGCGGCGTCGACCTCGGTGCTCCGTCTGGCATCTCCGTCGTGGCGCTCCATCGCGGCGTTGACTCAGCACTCCACCGCGGCATCGCCCTCGCCGCTCTGTCACCGTGGGGGCCAGTGACGCCTAGTCGCTCCGCAACCTCGAAGAGGAAGGTCGCCCGTGTCGCGCCGCTCCTTGCGCCCCGAGCAGGAAGCCTCGCCGGCGCGCCCTCCACGTCGCCCCGGAATGTCACGGGGGTCTTGAGTGAGCGGGACCACGGTCGATGCGACGCGGTCGCTGCGACAGGTCCCGTCACGATCTCCTCGCCAAGCGCGCACTCCGCGTCACCCCGGAATGTCACGGGGGTCTTGAGCAAACGGGACCGCGATCGATGCGACGCGGTCGCTGCGATGGATCCCGCCGCTACCTCCTCACCGAGCGATCTCAGCGGTCGTGAACTGGGCAGGCGTAGAAGCTGCCCAACCTGCGATGTTCCTGTGTGAGAAATAAAACAAGCGCAAGCAGTATGAGTCATCCAGCGGGACGCCTCGCGCCCAGCAACCAAGGCGTGTGCGAGCACGACATTATCGCGGCATGTGCGAGTGTTACATCGTCAATCAAACCAATAGGGGGTACAACGATGAGAGTACGACGTGTGTGAGCATGGCATTGACGACTCTCGATCATTCGAATCAACCCTTACGAACATGGCAGAAAACAGACAAAAGCGACAAGCCATTGCGCGTGCAACGACGACGCAGTTTCCGAATTCGTCTAATGCATTGCAATAAAAAATATACAATAGCAGTCCATTGTTTGAGATAAATACACACGCTAATAGCCCATCACCTACGCGGCAGCAGTTTATCGTACAAACGGCAATCCATCTCATACATGAGTATGCAAAAAAAAACCACAGAAGAACCGTAACAGGCAGCTACAATTCACAACGCCGGCACCCGAGCATCTCGTACAACGACAAAGCAGTGGCGTCCGGATTCGCCCGGGTTTGCACCCGCGCGTCCAACCCGCATACGGACACATGGTCGCATCCCACAGCTCGTTTGCCAGAGGAGGACGAGGAGGCGCAAAAAAAAAGGGGGAGGAGGATGCCCAATCGTCACCCTTGAAGCGAAGTCCGTCGACGGTAGTACGGCGACCACGGCAACGGACGGCGGCAAGTGGAGGCAGCCGGCGCACGATCCGGCCAAGAGGCGGCAGGCGGCGACGTCAGGGGCGGCCGGCGACGCGGGCCAGGACGGCGGCGTCCGGAGCGGCCGGCGAAGCGGGCCGCGGCGGCGAGCTCGGCTCACCGGCGGCGCAGCACGGCGCAGAGCGGCGGCGGCCCGGCTCGGTCAAGGCGGCGGCGGCCCGGCTTGGTCGGAGCAGCGGCTCGGTGGAGGCCGCAGCTCCCGCTCCTGGCCCCCGTCCCCGTCGGCTTGAGCGGCGGTGGCCGCGGCTCCCAAGGCGGCGGCGAAGGCAGCCGGAGGCGGCGGTGGAGGCCGCCGGGAAGGGCGCTCCCGCGCCTCGCCCCCCGTCCCCGTCGGCGACCGCTGGGGTGGCCGGTGGCGGCGCCCTGCTCCCCGCTCCCGCCGGCCGGGGCAATGGTGCCGGTAGATCCGGAGGCGGCGGCGCTCCCGTGCCTCGCTCCTGCCGGCCGGATCCGCGCGCAGGGGACAGCGGGAGAGGCCGCGGCGTGGCCGCCCGGTCCGCACGAGAGAACGGAGGAGGAGCAAAGGAGTCGGCGCTGTGGTGGAGAGAGGGAGCAAGAGGGGCTGCTGCTGCTGTGTAGCAAGGAGTGAAGGGGGAAGAAGATGGGGGCGGCGGCTTGGGGTCTTTATCCCACCGCCCCTGCCAACCCTAGATCTCGGCTGGGCCGTGGCCCAATTTCGTCCCAGGCTGAGGGCCGGCCAACACAGGCGCTGCGGGTAGAAAGAAGAGAAAAAAAAAGAGGAAAAAGAAGAAAGAAAAAAAAAGAGAAGAAAAAAAGAAAAAAATCTGGCCCGCGGGGGGCTCCGCCCCCCGCACCCCCCGTGTTGAACTCCGTCGAGCAGGGGGCTCCGCCCCCCGCACCCCCCGGGGATAATTGTGTAAAAGAAGAATAAAAAAAGAAGAAAAGAGGGGAAAGAAATGGATTTTACCACGGTTCGAACCCGGAGGATTTCCTCTAAGTCTCTGAATTTACCGCGAGATCCCTGGCATTCGTGTTCCGCAAACCTGGGAACGTCACGACAACCCTGAGCTCGTCAGTCCGGCCAGCGCGCCGACCCCGCTAGGATCGGTGCGCCGGTCCGGACGGGCACTGAATGACCGCCCGCACCGGCGAGGGACTACTGTTGGGGAAGGGGTCCCCGCGCTACCCGGTTCCGACATTTTCTATACTTAAAGGAGATCAGCGCAGCACCAACCTCGCCACACCACCAAGACCGCTCGATGCCGACTCCGCGACAATACCAACCTCGTCGCGATGCCAAGACCGCTCGAGGCCGACTCTGCGACAATACCAACCTCGTCGCGATGCCAAGACCGCTCGAGGCCGACTCTGCGACAACTCTAACCTCGTCGAGGCACCAAAACCGCTCAACGCCGGGACCGTGACGGCGACAAGTCCGTGCGTGACAGGTGGGACCCACGGGATATTCCCGGAATATTCCCGAAGGAAAAGACCTATGTGCCCCTAGGGGCGTTAGTACATTTAGGGGCATAATTGTAAAAAGCCTGAGGGCGTTGCTGTAATCTCCCCTACCCCTCCTTTTTCCCTATAAATAGAGGGACACCCCTCCCATTTGAGGGGATCCAGAAATTCTAAAATCACTAGTTGGCTTGCTCCTCCACTTCTTCGGTTTGCAAACCTCGCAGCGAGTTCGAGTGTCCTCGCGCCGTGCGACCCGCGTGCGCGACTGCGGTGTCTCCGCGACGTAGTTTCCCGGGCAACCCTCGTAGGTCCGTAGCCATACGGGGGTGCCACAAGTTCACTGTCTAGCCTCGTTGCTACGACAAGTGGCTTTGCAGGACCACTGACACAACGATTTCAACCACTGCCCCAACCATTCAGTCATGGCCGGGTAATAAACTTAAAACGTAGAGAAAGAGATGAGGGTTAGTTGCGGATTGAGTACTCAAGTTGATTGATGGTTATTTTTTGGAGAACAGTTCATAGAGTGATGCTGAGCTGAGAAGTTCATGGATTTGAGAACTCAGATAGAGAAAGGATGACTCCCTGCAGGATAAATGATAAATAATCCAATCCTCTAACATTTACTTCAGGCCATGGGGAGAAAGCTGTGAAATGATTTATATGGTAGAAAAAATTTAACTGCAAGAGTTCGTGTTGCTACAACCTCAAAGTACACTTCAAAATACTTCAGCTTCAATCCAACTACCATATACTCTTTGCACCTTGGACCTGCATCGAAGTATCTAACGGTATGAATTAGCTCGACTCTACAAAGTATCCTTCATAGCGCTTGCTTTGCTGCTAAAATTAGGACGGTTTTGTGCAAGTAGAATAAAGATGATAGCTCATGTTTTCTTGAGTTCAATATACAGCTTCCTTTTGTTGCTCTTGATATTGTATTTAGCTGTTTTCTCCAAGCATAACTTCCACCCAGTGCAATATGTTCGGAACAGATGTATTTCTCCTTGCTGCTGGAGTGGAGTATTAATTATAGAAGAAACTACTGGATACTTGCAATGATCATTTTAGTTATTCTAAAGCAAAAGATTGATTTTATCTACCGTGCAGTGATCAGGAAAGGCACTTTCGCAAAGTATGACTACGGATTGTGGGGAAACCTAAGACGCTACGGTCGGCTGCGCTCTCTCCTCCGTTCGACCTAAGCAGCATAACAGAATCACCAATGTGGATGGGATACGGAGGTCTTGATGCATTGGCTGATGTAATAGATGTTGAGCGTACTATCAAAGAGTTGAGATCTACCCTAGTACTGTTGTACATTGGTGACTACGGCCACACTGATTTCGTTATGAGCGTGAAGGCGAAAGATGATGTTTATGTCGATTTGATGAGGTTTCTTAGGGCAAATGGATGGCACAGTAGCTACTAGGACGTCCTTGTGTGCGTGTATGTGTCGACGATCGGTGAACGGCGATCTTACGGTACTCATGAGATGATGATTACTGGGGGGTAGGGACCTCTAGGGGCCAAAACGCCAAGAGATCTGATAGCAGGGAACATCCGTTTTTATACAGGTTCGGGCCTCCCTCAGGATAATAACCCTACGTTCTGTTGCTATATATTGATCGGGAACACGCTTTACAATGGGGGGTGTATGTTAGTGGCTATCCTAGGCCTAATCGTAGACTAATCCTAGCTAATCCTCCGGGCTTGACTCCTTCGAGACTGCGGGTCTTCTAGAGCTTCGCCTGCTGGATCTGCGACTAGATTGACTTGTTAAACCTAACTTCACCCGTCCTCATTCGACCTCCCCTCCCCTATGGGATTGCTGATCCTTATATAGGGGGTTCCAGAGTCGTACTAGACGTGGACTCACGCCCGAGTAGGACTCTGGCTTCCTTAAATATCGGGATTGACTTCCTAATTTAAGGGGAGTCTTCCCTCCTCTAGAGGGGTTACCTTATCGTCCGAGGATCCTTAGCAGGTACGAGGTACCTTCCTAAAGACTCGGGGAACTGTACACGGATACCCTTAATACACGGGATACCGTACTACTCATCATCAAGCCCCCCATCAGTACGCGAAGTGAGGTCAGGATGGTTCTATTAGGAATCTGCCCTTGTCGGGAACTAACCCCGAGTAGGCGACCCGAGTAGTCCTTGTCGACGACTCCTTCGAATAGACTCAATCTCTTCCGAGTAGTCGCAAGAACATTATCGGAATAATCCTTTGGGAAAACCCAGAATGCCGTTCTGATCCGATCTGATCCGTTGATCACGGACACGCGTCCACCTGGCATATTTTTAGGAAACGAAACCATCGTGGCGGAAAATTCGCGTGGTGATGAAGAATCTTTTCTCTCTCTGCGCTATTGTGCCGTGCGCTCGTTCAGGTCGTGGGTTGTCAGACCCTCTTTTTCCTGCGACATGCCTTGTACGCGGAAAAAGCAACTGTCCGCATTAAATGCGATGGAACTGATCGTGCCATGAACCGCGCCCGGCGATCGCTCAAATCTTTAAGAGTCCAAGGATTGGGGTTTTGCACGCTTTGTTCCTCCGTCTCCTAGCCTTCTTGCTCCCCTCGTCTTCTTCCTTGCGCCATGGCCGAGAGCCCATTGACTAATGACTCATGGCCACGCTCGGAGATGACCGAGGTGAATCTCGCATCTTTCTTGGAGCTGGCTCTCATCCGATCGACCCACCAAGCTGAATTCCGCCATGTCCAGGGCGAGAGAACTCCCGAAACTGAATCTGACTGGTTGGTCATCTTCCTTGATTTTTTCCGATGCGGGTTCTTCTTGCCTCCTTCCACCTTCCTACAATCGATATTCCAATTCTATCGGGTTGAGGTGGTGAACCTCGACCAGGCATCATACATCCCTGAGTGTGTTCGCCCACCTGTGCGAAGCCTTCCTCGGAGTTCGGCCATCATTGGACTTATTCCGATACTACCACGAGGTGAAGAGGACCCGGAGAAAAATAGTGGGAGGCGCGAGTATCCGCCTTCGAGAAGGCAGGATCATAGAATACATTGATGCCACCGAAATTCAGTCTTTCCCGGGATGGGAGCACAGGTGGTGCTACTGCCGCCCTTCGTCTTCCTCGGGCCTAAGGTACTGGGGAACTCCGCCCGAAGCCGCATCTTCTTGGACCGATGAGACCCTGCTCGACTCCCATCTTCAGCATCTAGTCGGGGAAATTAAGGTTTTTCGAACTCAAGGCTTGACCTCAGCCGATGTGGTCGCTGACTTCGTCAGGCGTGGAATTTGCCCCTTACGGTTCAGGGAAACAGGCGCTTGGGACTTGTCGAGCGATCCATATCAGCGGTGGAAAAAAACTGGGTAAGCTTCTTCCCTCTCAACCTAGTAGGGATGACTTGTCAAAGTACCCTAACCACCTTTTTACCTCGAATAGCTCTCCCGGAGGCGGAGGTGTCCGAGAAGGTAAAAACTTTTTTCAAGCGCGTACCTTCTCCTGACCGTCCGATGGCCCCCACGTCGCTACCCCTTCGTCCTCCACACGAGAAGGAAGAGGTTCTAGCGGTAATCCTTTTCCTCTGTAGGATTCCTGACTTCTCACGCCCAACTTACACTAGTCTGGTGGGACAAGCCCCCTATGCAGAAAGAAGGACGCGGGGTAGACGATCCCGAAGCTGGGCCCTCCATTCCTGATCGAGGCTCGACCGCGGCTGATGGCCTGGGTGACGGGGATGCCAAATCCCCCGAGAAGACGGAAGAAGCCGCGCGGGGTGAATCAAGCTCCATACCGCCGCCCTGTCTTCACAGAGATCCTTTGGATCGACGAAGGCGCTTTATTTCACTAAAGAGGGCAAGGTACCGTCCCCCTGCTTCCCGCTCTGCCAAACTTGCCGCTTCCATCCCCGGGTCCTGATGTGCAAGCTGCAGGGAAACTTCTCCACCAAAACCCGCCCCTCTCGCTGCTCGGCGGAAGTCGTCTATCAGATTACTCCCTGGTCGGCGCCCGGCTGGCGGGGCATCCTCCCCTTCGCCCGCGAAGGACCGGCCGGCGTCTGATCTTTTGGGCGGGGAAGCCTTGGCCGGAGGTAACCCTATGGCGCTACTCGGACCCTTGGTGGAGGTAGGAGAAGCTTCTGCTCGTTATTGGTTTCGCCAGATGACTCCGCCATCCTGACTGACCCCGGTGTCTTTTTTCTAGCGCGCTCGTGCTAAGTGGGACTCCGTTTGCAGCGAGGTCCACTCACTCCGTGGCGAGGTACATTCACTCCGCGGTGAAGCGAAAACACTCCGAGACCAGTCAGCTCAACTTTCCAACACTCTTTCTCGGGAGCAAGCGCGAGCTTCGTCCGCCGAGGAGAATTTGTTGAAGATGGCGGACCGCCTAGAGCTGGTGCTTACCACCGTCGGCGCGTCTATCCGAGCCACCGAGAGCTTCTCTGATCGTCTGGCGGAGCTGGATCGCGCCGCTCAGGAATTTTCTGGGCGCTTGCTTCTACCCGACTTGTAACTGCGTAGCTCTCGTGCATGCGCGTCAGACATGTATAAAACTTTATTGTTACATTATATGAATAACTTTCGTCTTTTGTGTCCGAGCCTTTGGACCAGTCCCCGATTGTTCACTCGAGAGATGTTCTCGAGCGGACAATCGACTAGCCTCAAACGTAGAACTTCTGGAGTTGGTCAATGTTCCAGGAATTCGTTAGGACTCGGCCGTCTTCCATTGCTAGTTGGAAAGATCCTGGTCGAGTAGCTTCGACTATCGTGTATGGACCCTCCCATTTGGGAGAAAGTTTATTGCTATTGCTTTTATTCTGTACGAGTCGTAGGACGAGGTCTCCAACTTGCAATGAGCGTTGTCGAACATGTCTGTCGTGATAGCGACGGAGCTTCTGCTGATATTGGGTGGCCCGGAACAGAGCCTGGGTCCGTTTCTCCTCGATGAAATTGAGGTCGTCCTCTCTCCGAGGGATTTCTTCCTTGTCGGAGTGTAATTCCACCCGCGGCGATCTTAGGGTAAGTTCACACGGCAGCATGGCCTCGGCTCCATATACCAAACCAAACGGTGTTTCTCCGGTGGCCCGATTGGAGGTTGTCCGTAAAGCCTAGAGGACGGAGGGCAACTCGCGGACCCAAGCCTTGGCGTGGGCGGAGAGTCTATCGAAGACGTGAGTTTTCATCCCCTGAAGTATAAGTCCGTTAGAGCGTTCGACCTGTCCATTGCTCTATGGGTGTGCAACCGAGGCATAACATATCTTGGTGCCGAGTTCGGTGCAGTATTCGATGAAGTCGGAGCTGGAGAACTGAGTACCGTTGTCGGTTATGATTCTGCTCGGGACGCCAAACCTAGTCATAACGTTCCGCATTATGAACCATTTGGCTGCCTCTGACGTGATCTGTGCGACAGGTTCGGCTTCGATCCATTTGGTGAATGTATCGATCGCGACGAAGAGGAACTTATAGCCCCCGGGTGCCACCGGGAACGGCCCTAAGATATCGAGACCCCACGCGGCGAATGGCCATGACAAGGGAATTGTTTGTAATGCCTGGGCGGGCTGGTGAATGCGTCTGCGGTGGAATTGACACTGACAGCATCGCTTCACTAACTCGCTCGCGTCATGTAGGGCTGTCGGCCAATAGAATCCTTGTCTAAAGGCCTTTCCAACCAGGGTTCGGAAAGATGCATGTGCCCCGCACACCCCTCCATGGATTTCTTCGAGTAATCTTATACCCTGCGTCTGAGGGATACACCGCATGAGCACTCCGTGAGCCCCTCGTCGGTAGAGGGCCCCATCGACCAAGGAATACATCTTGGCGCGCCGGGCAATTTGCTCGGAAAGTGTATCATCCTCAGGCACCGTTCGATCGAGAAGGTACCTGCGGATGGGTTCTATCCACGAATCTTCAGGATCGAGTGGGAGCGACGAGACGTCCCGCCACTCCCCTCGGAGCGTCAATACCTGGTGACACCCTTGAGCGGTGCTCAACCACCGCTCCTTCGTCCCCGGGTTCGAGAGAAGCCACGGACGGCGTGGAGATCCTTTCTACAAAGGCCCCGGATGGGCATGGAGATCGTGAGGAAGCTAGGCGGGCGAGACTGTCGGCTTGGCAATTATCCTTTCGAGGGATATATCGTACTTCAAAACCGACGAATTTCTTCTCTAGCTTTCTCACCTCCGCAAGGTAAGCCGCCATGTTCTGGTCTGTGGTCTGGTACTCCTTGGACACTTGTCTTGCCACCAACTGCGAATCTCCGTTCACGAGGAGGCGGCGAATCCCGAGTGCGGAGGCGACTCTGAGACCGGCTAGCAAACCTTCGTACTCGGCCACGTTATTCGTGGCCGGGAAGTCGATCTGCAGTATATACTGCAGGCGTTCTCCAGTCGGAGAGGTCAAGACTATTCCAGCCCCCGCGCCTTCGATGGTTAGTGAACCATCGAAGTGCAATGTCCAGATGTCGTCTTTACTGCTGGTGACGCCGGGTTGTCGGGCTCCGTCCATTCGGTGACAAAGTCAGCGAGGACTTGCGACTTTATCGCCGTGCGCCGGACGAAATGGATGTCGAACTCTCCGAGCTCGACAGCCCACTTGGCGATTCGGCCTATGGCCTCGCGGTTGCGGAGGATTTCTCCCAGAGGGTAGGTGGTTGGGACCGTGACCGTGTGAGCTTGGAAATAGTGTCGGAGCTTGCGAGATGTAGTGAGGACCGCGTATAGGAGCTTTTGAACTTGAGGATAACGCTCCTTGGGCCCGTGTAAAATCTCGCTGATGTAGTACACTGGTTTCTGGACCTTTTCACGGTGCTCGGGGGTTCCGCGTTCCACCGTCAGCACTCCACTGACCGCGGACGGCCCGGCTGCGATGTAGAGCAGTAAAGTTTCTTCGGGGTTGGGCGCGACCAGTACCGGGGGGGGTGGTTAAGTACTCTTTGAGTTCTTGGAACGCTGCTTCAGACTCCGCTGTCCATTCGAAGCCGTCGTGTTGTCGCAGGTGTTTGAAGAAAAGGATTCCACGGTCTCCTAGTCGGGATATGAATCGGCTCATTGCCGCCATGCAACCCATGAGCTTTTGGACGTCTCGGACCATTTTTTGGGGATCTCATCTCAGCGATCGCCCGTATTTTATCGGGATTTGCCTCGATTCCTCGGTGCGATACCAAGAAACCGAGCAGTTTTCCAGCGCTGACTCCGAAGGTGCACTTTTCTGGGTTCAGCATGATTCTGTTTCTTCGGAGGTTGGAGAATGTTTCAAGCAGGTCCGAGATCAAGTCTTCTTTCTTCTTTGTTTTCACGACAAGGTCATCGACATATGCTTCGACGTTTCGACCAATTTGGCTATGGAGGGCAAGCTGCATTCCGCGTTGGTACGTTGCTCCCGCGTTCTTTAATCCGAAGGGCATCTTTCGAATAGCAGAAAACTCCGAACGGAGTTACGAAGGAGGTTTTCTCCTCGTCCTCCCGGCACATGCTTATTTGGTGATAGCCCGAATAAGCGTCGAGAAGGCTCAGGTAGTCGCACCCAGATGTTGAGTCCACTATCTGATCTATTCTGGGTAGGGGGAAAGCGTCCTTAGGGCAGGCTTTGTTAAGGTCTGTGAAATCAACACACATCCGCCATTTCCCGTTGGCCTTCTTAACCATGACTGGATTGGCAAGCCATTCGGGATGTTCGACTCCTCGGATGAACCCGGCCTTTAAGAGTTTCTCAATTTCTACCTTGATGGCTTCCTTTCGATCCAGAGCGAATCGTCGTAGCTTTTGCTTTACTGGCGTGGCGTCTTGACGGACAGCTAGCCTGTGTTCAATCACTTCCCTGGGGATTCCGGGCATGTCGGATGGTTGCCATGCGAACACGTCCGAATTGCCTCGGAGGAAAGCGACGAGCGACGTTTCCAAGTCTGGATCGAGCGTTGACCCGATCCGAACTGTCTTGGAGGACTCTGCTGGGTCCAGAGGGATCATTTTTACTTCGCCATGGGTTTTCACGGCCGCGTGGGTTTTTGAGGGCATATGCTCTCCGCTCCCCGAGGGCGCGTGGTCGAGGCTGCGCTTGTCGCAGAGGAGTGCTTCTCTGGGGGAGTCCTTATCGTGAGGGCACCTTTCGGGCCAGGCATCTTTATGCACTGATAAGCGTAGTGCGTAGCTGCCATGAACTTGGCCAGGGTAGGGCGTCCCAAGATAGCATTGTAGGCTGTCTCGAAATCGACTACATCGAACAGGATTTTCTCCGTTCGGAAATTCTCCGGTATACCGAAGGTAACCGGGAGCGTGACTTGCCCTATCGGCGTGGCCGATGAGCCCGGGACGATGCCGTGAAAAGCGTGCGTCACCGTCCGTACGGACGACCGTGGCACTTGCATGGCATCGAGGGCGTTGGCGAATAGGATGTTGAGGGAGCTCCCTCCGTCTATCAGCACGCGCCCACTCGGCAATTGTTGATCGTTGGCTCGACTACGACCGGGTACCGTCCCGGCCGAGCACAGTTTTCGGGGCAATCGGTCTGGTCGAATGAGATTGCTACCTCCGACCACTTGATCGCTCGAGGGACTCGCGGTACACTCGCGAGGACTTCCCGGGCGATCGCCTTGTATTGCCTCTTGGACTCGTAAGAGGTGGAGCCCCCAAATATGTGCTCGATTGCTCTAACATGCCCCTGGAAAGGCTCAGGAGTGGAGTCACCGTCATCGGAAGTTGTCTCCCGGCTGTTGTTAGCGACTTGAGGGTTCTCCTCGCGGAACCTCTCTCTTTCTTCCCGAAGGTATTTCTTGAAGATGCGACATTGTCGCAGATCATGCGAGTCCGTCTGGTGAAAGTCACACCAGGGCTTGGACGTCTTGTCAGAGGATGTGTGGGCTTATCCTTGGGGCGTGGCTTCCAGGTACGTTTCTCGGAGACATCGGCCATCACCTCGTCGGTCCTGGTCCTTTCTCCTTGTTCCCTCCGGAGGGCTTCTTCTTGCGCTTAGTCTTGCGCGAATCGCCTCTTGACCGGAGGGGAGAGCTGGTCGATTCACCCCACTGCTGCTTGATATAATGCAGGGTTTCCTCCGCACAAGCGGCCTCCTCGGCCAGGTCCATGAGCTGCCTGGTGGTTCTTGGTGGCCGCATGATCAAATCGTGCGTGCACATCTCGTTTCGACTGCCCCGAGTGAAGGCGCGGATGACATCCGAGTCCGTTATCTTGGGTATAGTGTTACGGACAGCGCTAAACCTCTTCGTGAATTCATGGAACGTCTCATCTGGTCGCTGGACGACTAGGAAAAGATCGTCGACCCGACCAGGCCTTGGGAAGGTACCCTGGAAGTTCCCGAATAGCATGTCGCATAGCTGTCCCCAGGAACGGATCGTTCCTGGGGGGAGATTCGTCAACCATGTCCTAGCGGCTCCTCTGAGAGCGGTAGGGAGGTAGTTGGCCATTACCTTCTCGTCACCGCCGGCCGCCTCAATCGCGGTGGTGTAGATCTGGAGGAACTCCACGGGGTTCATGGTTCCATCATACGATTCAAGCGAGCCAGGCTTGAAACGAGAAAGCCAGCGTACCTGTCGGAGTTCCTGGGACAGCGCTTGACATCCGCTGAAGGATCCCCGATAAGGTACGTACTCGCCGCTATTCGGGGTCGAGGAACGGCCCCGAGCATTGGCGTTGTGCACTTGGTCTCTCCGAGAAGGTTGCTGCTCGTGCTGACGCTTTTGGCGGCGGCACCGTTCAAGCTGTTCTCGGAGATCCACCGGCCGCTCCTCCTGAGGAGACCGGTTCCTGGGGTGTCGTCCCTCTTGATCTCGCTCTTCAAGCGGAGGAGGGGTATCCACCCGAGTAGAGCCGCGGGTCCACCGATCGGGCTCGAGAAGATTCGGCCTGGTTGTGAGCCTCTTGGAGGTCAGCCCCCAGCCGTCGTAGCCACTGCTCACCCGCGGGTGTGGATAGATCCGCTACGGGGGGCTGTGACAGTAGATTGCGCACTTCCGTAAGTCTTCGAGCCGTTCGGGACACGTACTCCCTCGTTCCCGGGGGGGATCTTTCTCCCATAGCAGGCAGGTCTCCGTTCCGACGAGTTCTCTCCCCGTCGGCGGGCAAACCTCCGTCCACGTGGGAGGCAGCCAGCGCATTGCGCGGCTCCGAGCCCCCGGGCAGATTCTGATCTTCGGGGTCTTCTCGACCGCCGTCGATTGCGAGTACCATCCGAGGTCCCTGGCTGGACGACGTGTACTCGTATTCCATCGCGTTGTCCTCATCGGACGCCACGCGGGTACAGTCTTGATCGTTCTCACGATCAGAATTAGCAGGAGAAATCCTAGCCATGGGGCTGGTCGTTCCTGCTGGGGAGTCGTCATTCAAGATCAACTTCCCGCTGAAGGCCCTGGCGCACTCGGTTCTAAAGTGATCTGCTTCGCCATCCGAGTCCTCTCCAGGGGCGTATTCTCCGAAGTCAACTTGATCCGTCACTGGGTACGGGTCCATAGGGCCAAAGTTGTCGTGGAAGCCCCGGTCCGAGTGCCCAGTGCGGGGCGAGATTGCGACCGGTTTTCCTGCCGTGCTTGCTACTTCCTCCTCGGTCGAAACCGGGGAGGGCTGTGCAAACGGCGCTGGGATCTGATCGCGCCTAGTTGCGCGTCCTGCCGACTTTGATCTTTCCTCGACGACTTGGTCCGGAGAGGTCCCCACGGTCGGCGCCATCTGTCGACGATCGGTGAACCGGCGATCTTACGGTACTCGTGAGATGATGATTACTGGGGGGTAGGGACCTCTAGGGGCCAAAACGCCAAGAGATCTGATAGCAGGGAACAGCCGTTTTTATACAGGTTCGGGCCTCCCTCAGGATAATAACCCTACGTCCTGTTGCTATATATTGATCGGGAACACGCTTTACAATGGGGGTGTATGTTAGTGGCTATCCTAGGCCTAATCGTAGACTAATCCTAGCTAATCCTCCGGGCTCGACTCCTTCGAGACTGCGGGTCTTCTAGAGCTTCGCCTGCTGGATCTGCGACTAGATTGACTTGTTAAACCTAACTTCACCCGTCCTCATTCGACCTCCCCTCCCCTATGGGATTGCTGATCCTTATATAGGGGGTTCCAGGGTCGTACTAGACGTGGACTCACGCCCGAGTAGGACTCTGGCTTCCTTAAATGTCGGGATTGACTTCCTAATTTAAGGGAAGTCTTCCCTCCTCTAGAGGGGTTACCTTATCGTCCGAGGATCCTTAGCAGGTACGAGGTATCTTCCTAAAGACTCGGGAAACTGTACACGGATACCCTTAATACACGGGATACCGTACTACTCATCATCAGTATGTAATACATATGTACAGTGGTGGTCCTTTTTTTTCTGAATTTACTAGTGACAGTACACATTGTGTATTATGAAATTGTATATAAGCTTGTTAAGGTATGTTGCATATTCAATCATTGTATATTTATATTTAACTTTGCGTGAGTTATTATCCATTTGTTCTTCCTAAGGGTATACTAGAGCTAGCATTTCATGGAGAAAATGTAGCTTTTGATACTTATTTTGTGTAAAAAGGAGAGCAATTCAATCATTATATTTAACTTATTTAGCTTGGTGAAGTATGTTGCATGCTACTTAAATGTTTCGCAAGTAGTGAATTTAATTTCTTATTATTACAACTAACAACTTTCATAAGTTATTTCATAGTAGCCTCCTTAGACCCGTAGATCTATATCCTGATGATAAGTAGGAATATAAACTGAAACATTTGAAACATTTTGGTGCTATAAAGGTAGTTATTAAGTCATTAGCACCACGTAATAACATTCCCTCTAAAGTCTAAATATTTCATGCTATTACTTTTTGAGTGGGATTAATATTCTAGGGCCGATTTGATTTATTCTGTTTTTCTTCTTCTAGACGGCTTGATATATATTGATCCGACGGCTAGGAACACCGCCAGGTGAAAGGCGAATGGCGTCGAGAATGGCGGCGCTCCTCTTACTCCGAAGGCAGGCGGCCAGCGGCGCGGTGCCAAGGCTGCAACAGCCGTACGCTGGCCTGGCCACCGCAGCGGCGAGGCACGACGCTCTAGATGCTGGCGATGGGGATGGGCAGAGGGGAGGCCCGGACGAGGGGAACAAGAACCGGTGGATGGAGCTCCCGCCATTCGCGCCGGTCGACGCCGGCGCCGCCGCGAGAGCCATTTTCCGAGGGGAAAGAGGAGGTGAAGGGAGCTCCAGCTCCACGGCGATCAGGTGGGTCCGGCGATGCTGCCCCCACCTGCCGGCCTCGCTGGTGCAGAAGCTCTTCCGCCTCCGTAAGGTGCCCACCACATGCTCGACCAAATGCGCCATTACATTGCTTCTTCTTACTAACTTATGTAGCTATAAGAACACATTAAAAAAAAAGAAGATGGTTAGCGCCTCAATTTTCCACGATTAGCTAATTGTTTGCTCCTATGTGTGAGATTTGTCGTTGACTTGGATTTCTGCACCTGCATGCACAAGAAGTTCTAATTCATTTGCACAAAAAAGGCTTACTTATCCGAACTCGAGGCTAATGAGAAAAAGACCATCTTTGAAGTTCTTGTCAAAAGAATATCCTACTTACCTCAAAATTAAATTCCAAAATCGGAGCTGGGATGTATTGTTTCAGGCAACACTGCAGGCATAGTTCCTCTAGCCTCTGCCGACTGAAATGATGGCTCCAGCAATTTTGTGCTGTGTTCTGTCTTCTGCTCACTCCGTCCGGATAACGTATTTTGATTGGTTAAGACAAGACTTTGACCAATAATTATTTATTAATGTATAATTTATAGACTTAAAATTGATGTCACTAGCTTCGTATTCAAAAGTACTTACTTATGATTGTGATTTCGTATCACATAAACCACATATTAATGGAGTAATAATTGGTCAAAGTCTTGTCTCAACCAATCAAAATATGCCCTATATACCCAGACAGATGGAGTATATTTTAAGGACAAGTCGTCAACAGGTTCACTTTGCTCTTTGCATTTGTCTAACTGTTATATGCTTATTTATTTTTTGAGAAAACACAATGCTTGCGTCTCGGTGCATTGATAGAAGAAAGAGTGTTATACAAGCCTTAGAGAAGGCTACAGCCTAGTGACAGCCACAAGAGAGAAAAAATTCAGGGTTGTGGCACCACCAACCGAAGCCTAGCCGCTCTCGCCGAGATCCAGGAGCGTGCCTCAGATTGGATGGTCGAGATGAGCGTATGGATTTCTGGCCTCTCCCCTTGGAAGATACACACGTTACCGTGCTTCCAAATCCACTAAGTAGTGAGTTGGACAAGCGAGGCCACATCCTTCCGTTGGCCGTTGGGTGTCGTCTTCCACCACCTGACAAAAAGTCCTCACTGCAACCGGGAGCGCCGCTGTTGATCGGATCCATGTTGAGACCTCGTGCCGTGAAAACATGCAATCAACCAGGAGGTGTGGCATTGTCTCTCAGATCGATTGCATAGTAAGCAGCGTGGCGTGTGCGGTAAGCCTCGCCTCACAAGTCTGTCCGTGGTCCAGCAACTGTCCTGACAGATGAGCCAAATGAAGAATTTGACGCACGATGGAGCCCACGTTTTCTAGGTCTCCTTGCACGGAGACAAGGGGGTCGAGCCAAGAAACAAATCACGGTAGCAGGAGCGTGCCGAGTACTTGCCGTTTGCGCTCCAACGCCAGTGCATCTCATTCCGTGAGTCGCTCAGCTGCACCTCCCGCATCCACGCCAAAGAGGCACAAACTAGGTCCATCCCACAGTGCCCAGAGCGCCCTGGATGTCCCCAATCCATGCGCTGCCCACCATCGCTTGCTCAACTGAGCATCGCCTCCTATGGCGCTTGGGGACCATGTTGTAGATGGCTGGTGCGAATTCACAATCGCACGACCATTGAGCCATCGATCTTCCCAGAATAGAGCGGAGCGTCCGTCCCCCACAACCATGAGCGCGTGGAGGCGAAGAAGATTGCTCACTCTTCAGGGGAGAACTGCATACCAAGATGGCGCCATGGCTTTGTGGGATCCGTCCGCATGAGCCACTGCCATCTCACGCGCAACGCCAGCCCTCATAATGCAGGTCATGGATCCCAAGGCAGCCCAGCTCCAATGGGCGGCTGACCTTGCCCCAGTTGACATGGCAAGGTTATGTGGTATGCTACATACCTATTGAAAAAACACTCCATGCTAGGGGGAAAAAATACCATACTGTGTTATATATTGCACTTGCAAAGGAAGTGGGTGGTTTAGGTTCCATTAGGTGGCTAATGTGAACGTCAATTAATTTCTAATGAAGTGATATTTTTTATTTCTAATCATTGGATGTAAGCTTAGCCCTCATATGCATGCACTTACACTCATAAATTTACCGGATGATAAAAGGATACTGTTCTTGTGTCAGGATTCTTAAAAAAAAATACAATGCACAATTGTCTATTAGTTCATATAAGAATTGAAATATGTTAATTTTTTATATTTAAAACGTTATGTTCCTTTTATTAAACTCGGAGGTATGCTCATATACCAGCATTGGAACAACAGATCACTGAGCCATCACCACTTCAAGGCTAATTAGAAGTCACATAAAGAGATATTTGTTGCTAGAATTATTTAAAGTTAATCAATTGGGCATGCACAAATATGCCAAAGAGCAAAGATTCCTCATTCTGTTACCACCAATTACTTCAGGTGATGGAAAAACTGGGTAGACAGAGTAACTTTGTCCGAATTGAGTGTTCATGCAAGAACAAGAGACCTTATTTGCTCGAGACTGTTTGTAGATCCAAGGTATTTAAGGTTGTTCCCTTTTCTCTTGGTCAAGAACAATCTGGAACAGTCTTCTGTTTAGGGAATGGAAGTCTAAACTACTGAGGTTAGATGCATGTTAAAATGCAGTAGATTAGCGTTCCATTTTGTTTTTACTTTTAAATACCAAAAGTTCTATTTAGCAAACCTAATATTGTTCATCAACATTTAAATTAAAATTGATAATTGTTATATGTTGGATTTTCTGAGCGGAGGCGATACGGAAGAATTAGATCAGGCGGGTGAGGATTGTGGCGTGAGGCCAGGGAGGAAGAGAGAGGGACGGCTAGGGCAGGGAGGCCCTAGTCACACAGCTAGGAGAATTAGACTTCTTCTAATTCTGGCTCCCCCTATTTGCTAGGGGTGAAGCCCCTTTTATAACAGACTTGGCTTGGACTCCAAGCCACCAATTCTACCCGTATACAAACTTGTATACTAAACAGTTTGGACTCTAATTAAAAGGAAAGTAACAGACTCATATTCTAATTAAAAAGGACTAAGGAACAGCATGGGATTCGGACTCCTTCCTTGCCACGGCTTCCTCCTTGGACATGACTTGGGCTCCACGGCGGCGACGGCGCACGTACGGCTGGCCGTACATAACATCTCTTCCCTCCTCGAGAAACAGCTCGTCCTCGAGCTGGAATGCTGGATATTGCTGCTTGAAGTCGTTGAGCGGCACCCAAGTAGCTTCGGCCGGTGGCAACCCCACCCATTGAACAAGGACTTGGCATGTGCTGCGGGCGAGGCGACCCCGCTGCACTGAGTGGGGTGATGGCAAGACGCGTCCGTCAGCCATTGCCGGTAGAGTGGGTGCTGTCAATGGAGGCTCGCCATGGAATTTCTTGAGGACGCCGACGTGGAAGACGTCGTGTATGCGGGCGCCTACCGGCAATGCGAGGCGATATGCAGCCTCGCCGATGCGCTCCAGCACTTTGAAGGGTCCTTAGAATTTGGGAGACAGCTTGCCGCTAGAAGAGTCGGGTAAGGAGGCTGTAGCCCTGTGAAGCAGCCGAAGCCAGACCCAATCGCCAACCTGGTAGGAGACGTCGCGATGATGAATGTCGTAGTAGAACTTAGCATATTCTTGGGCTTGGTGCAAGTGCTCCCTGACATCATGGAGGAACTGGTCGCGGTCAAGCAAAGCGCTTTCGACTGCCAGCAACCGTGCATCACCCTTCTCATAGGAGCGCATAGACGGAGGAGGACGGCCATACACCACCTGGAATGAAGTGTTCCGGAGTGACGTCAGGTAGGCTGTGTTGAAGCAGTACTCCGCCCAAGGAAGCCAACGGAGCCACTGCCGTGGCCGGTCCCTGGTGAGACAGCGGAGGTACATCACGATCACCTTGTTAGCTGCTTCTGACTGGCCATCGGTTTCTGGGTGAAAGACGGAGCTGAGGCGGAGTTGTGTGCCAGAGAGACGAAACAACTCTTGCCAGAAATTACTTGTGAAGACCGGGTCCCGATCGCTCACAATGGAGCTAGGAATCCCATGCAAGCGAACCACCTCCTGAAAAAATGCGCGCGCCACTGAAGTTGCCATGTATGGATGGCCGAGGGATGAAGTGGGTGAATTTGGAAAGCCTGTCGATGACCGTCAGAATTACAGACTTGCCACTAACTTTGGGAAGACCCTCGACGAAGTCCATGGCGATGTCCTCCCACACACGCTCTGGAACTGGTAATGGTTGAAGAAGGCCAGCCGGATGTAGGTGGGCTGTCTTATTCTTTTGACATGTGGCGCAGTTGCGTATGTAATCCTAGACCACTTGCTGCGCCCGTGGAACGTGAAAGTCAGCCCTGAGCCGATGTAGGATACGTTGGACGCCCTCGTGGCCGGTCGAGTGGGCTGCAGCAAGCACCTCGGGCAGTGTCGGAGAAGTGGCAGAGACGTAAACCCGCTTGTCGTGGAGGATCAGGTCGTCCACCACGGACCATGCTGTCGGCTTGTTCCCTGCGCGAATGTCGTCTCGCAGGGCAGCGAGGGCGATATCCTCGGCAATCTCGCGCCGAAGGTCATCGAAGATGGTGAGGCAGGGCGATGAGATGGTGCACGCGATGACCTCATCCTCCTGGCGTCGTGATAGGGCATCGGCCCACCACATTGGTGCGCCCAGGCTTGTACTTCACCGTGAAATCGAAGCCGATCAACTTGCTGACCCAACGATGTTGAGGAATAGTGGAGAGCCGTTGGTCCAACAAAAACATGAGGCTATAATGAACAGTCCGAACCACGAACGGGCGCCCCCACAGGTACGGCCTCCAATGCTGCACGGCCTGAGCGAGCCCGATCAGCTCGCGCTCGTACGCCGCGAGTCCGGCGTGCCGTGGTGCCAGTGGCCTACTGAAGAAGGCCAGGGCGCCATTCCCTTGATGAAGAACTGCACCAATGCCGGTGCCGGACGCGTCGCACTCGACGAAGAACACGCGTCGAAAATCCGGAAGCTGCAGGATGGGGGCGCTGGAGAGGGCCTGCTTCAAGGTGTCAAAGGAGGTGGCGGCAGCCGGTGTCCAGGCAAACCCTTCCTTCTTGACAAGCGCCGTGAGCGGGGCGGCGATTACCCCGTAGTCTTTGATGAACTTGCAGTAGTACCCCGCCAAGCCCAAGAAGCTCTTGACGCCACGGACCGTGCGTGGCGGCGGCCATGTGGCTACCGCTTCCACCTTTGATGGTCCATGGCCACGCCCTCGGCGGACACCACGTGCCCGAGGTATGCCACGGACGAGACACCGAACGAGCACTTAGCTTGTTTGAGCACCAGGCTATGCTCACGCAAGTTCTTAAAAACTGTTCGTACATGTCGCAGATGATCAGCCCAGGTGGCACTGTAGATCAAAATATCGTCAAAAAACACAAGTACAAAACGACGAAGGAAGGCACCGAGGACGTCATTCATCAAAGCCTAGAAGGTGGCGGGGGCGTTGGTGAGGCCGAACGGCATCACCAGGAACTCAAAGTGGCCGAGATGCGTGCGGAATGCCGTCTTGTGAACATCGTCGGGGTGCATCCGAACTTGATGATACCCCAAGCGGAGGTCGAGCTTGGTGAAGTAGCGGGCGCCACGCAGTTCGTCAAGGAGCTCGTCGATGACCGGAATAGGGAACTTGTCCTTGATGGTGATGGAGTTGAGCTCGCGGTAGGCCCCATCATGTTTCTTGACTAGCAACACCGGTGACGAGAACGCGGATGTGCTGATGCGTATGATCCCTTGGGCCAACATATCTTTGCATTGCCGCTCCAGCTCATCCTTCTGGAGTTGGGCGTACCGGTAGGGCCGAACTACCGCGGGTGCGCTGCCATGGACCAAGTGGATGCAATTATCATGGGCGCGCGCCGGAGGGAGCCCATGTGGTGCCTCGAACAAGTCGGTGAAGCCTGCCAACAGGGAATCCATCATGTTGCTGTCGCCGTCAGTGATGCTGCACAAGGTGTCGTATGCGGCGGCCTGGCCACGCCACGTGACCTGGCGACCATCGATCTCGAGGCCCATCGTGAGCTTCTGGAAATCCCACAGGATTGGACCCAGCGTCCGCAGCCACTGTGTGCCGAGAATGATGTCGAACCCGCCCAGTGCAAGGGCATGGTAGTCCAGGCAAAAGTCGATGCCATCCACGTTGATGTCGAGCCCTTTGCATACGCTAGTGCTCAGCACACGATCGCCATTGGCAACGGTCACGCGCATGCCGCCCTGGCGTGGTCGGAGCGCCAACCCAAGGTGGCGGGCGATGTTGTCGTGGATGAAGTTGTGCGTGGAGCCGGTGTCGACGAGGGCCACCAGTGTTGCCCCGTGGACCTTCACTGCTAGCTGCATGGTATTGGTGGCGCGGATACCCACCAGGGCGTACAAGGACACCTGCGGGTCATCGATGTTGTCGATAGAGTCCATTGCCTCCCAGGAGCTTGGATCATCGCAGACAATCTCGATGGCGAAGAGTTGTGCACACTTGTGCCCCCGCATAAACTTTTCGTCGCAATTGAAGCAGAGCCCTTGGCGACGACTTGTGCCCCCGCACAAACTTTTCGTCGCAATTGAAGCAGAGCCCTTGGCGACGACGCTCTGCTAACTCGTCCGGGGTCAACTTAAAAAACTCGACCCCCGGTGGATGCCACGCTTGGTGCTGGTTTTGGTGGCGGCGAGCACAGGTGCTGAGACTCGGCCAGGGGGCACGCTCCAGGTGGCTGGCTTGGACGACCCTGGCGTGGTGAGCGTGTGGCGGCGCTCGTAGGCTTGAGCCATGCTGATGGCCTCCTCCAAATCCGGCGGTTTCTGGAGTTCGACGTCTGTCTGGAGGGGTTCTTGTAAGCCGGCCGTAAACAACATCACCTATTGTTACTCATCGAGGCGACTGCAGCGGGACAGGAGCGTGAGAAATTGCTTGGTGTATTCTTCCACGGTCCCGGTGCGTTGCAAGAGCTTGATCTCGCCAAGCGGGTTGTGGCGGCCGTGGGGCCCAAATCGCCGGTTGATGAGGTTCGCGAAGTGCCCCCATGCCGGGCGGCCCTGCATGTTATGTAGCCGCATGTACCACTGTTTAGCATCGCCCGTGAGATGGAACGAGGCGAGCCAAACCTTCTCACCTTCTGGTGTGCGTTGCGCTTCAAAAAATTGCTCGCATGTGTCGATCCAAAGGAGGGGGTCTTCCGTCCCGTCGAATATCGGGAACGTGAGTTTGTGGAAGCGAGGGGCTCCCTAGGTGTCTGCGTCATCATGTAGTGGAATGGCCCGAGGCGCGTCATATCAGCGGCCTACACTGGTAGCAGTGCCGTGCAGCCCCAAAGTTTTTTGTCGTCCGTTGGGGCCGCCATTGCTGGTCGCCTCGTCCTGGGGGTCACCTTCCACGCAGTGGAGCCACTGATCGTGGCGCTCCAATCGTGTCATGAGGGAGTCAAGCTGGCCGGCATGGCTGTCCAAGCGGCTGGAGATGTCGATGAGCTGTGGCTGCAGGGCAGCAAGCAGCTTATCCAACACTGCCTGGTGCGCGGCTTGTGAGGCGGCGTGTGCGGCTTCCGAAGCTTGCTCGGCCGCTGCCATGGACAGCTTCATCTCCGCGAGGGACTTGAGCATCTCGTCACCACCGTTGGTTCCCATGATGGAAGCAACAGCAGCAGGCTCTGATACCCAATTGTTATATGTTGGATTTTCTGAGCGGAGGCGATACGGAAGAATTAGATCAGGCGGGTGAGGATTGTGGCGTGAGGCCAGGGAGGAAGAGAGAGGGACGGCTAGGGCAGGGAGGCCCTAGTCGCACAGCTAGGAGAATTAGACTTCTTCTAATTCTGGCTCCCCCTATTTGCTAGGGGTGAAGCCCCTTTTATAACAGACTTGGCTTGGACTCCAAGCTACCAATTCTATCCGTATACAAACTTGTATACTAAACAGTTTGGACTCTAATTAAAAGGAAAGTAACAGACTCACATTCTAATTAAAAAGGACTAAGGAACAGCATGGGATTCGGACTCCTCCCTTGCCACGGCTTCCTCCTTGGACATGACTTGGGCTCCACGGCGGCGACGGCGCACGTACGGCTGGCCGTACATAACAATAATGCTGTAAAATACAACGTAAGCTTGCACTTGACCATGGGACGATGAAAATCTGCTTGACATAATTCCTTTAGCTCATGAATAACTCTACAAAATAATCCTATAAGTTATTTAGATGAGCAAATTTCAGAAAACCCAAGATTTTCCTTTTCGTTACTTTTGAACGACTACTATAGTATTATTTGGTTTTCTCCATGAGTGCTATGAAGTTAAACTTTTTCTATGAAGATACTAATTGTGTTGTGTATGCACTGTGGCAGGTTAAGAAGAATTCTGTGACTGCTGAGACCTCTTCCACGGATGCTAGTGCTGAGCAATTCCGGTTGAGAAGGGTAACAAATAGCATGCATGAATTAGAAGTACCTAGCAGTCTGAGTTGTTAAGTTGCCTTGTAGATGCTTTGCCATCGCAAATATTTGTGCTGTATCATTTGTAGTTCACTATACATCGTACTTTGCTGGTCTGCAGATGCATACACAGTTATCACTTATCAGTAAATATGTGAATAATGCTATCCACTGAAGAAATGAAATGTCTTATTTGTTACGTGAGATAATAATTTGAACATCACCTATTTTCGCGTAATACTTAACTGAATAATTATGTTTCTTGTTAAGTTGTTATCATGGTTTGTAAGATAAGTCACTGATCAGTTGACATGACCAGATAATGACACATAACAGTGATATTAGCCGGAGAGTTGATGTAAAACCCCAATTTATTAGTCATTGTCATTCTTACTTCTGTCATTACTGGAACCACCATCTAACATTCATCCTCTTTGCTGTATGGTTTAGCTCGGATAAATTTGAGGGAATTCGTAGAGCCTCAGTTTTTCTTTTCGTCCCTGCTTTCATCATTCATACGGTAGTGTCTCTCCAGTATTTCTTCATGCAGCCATATCACATTGTCCCATACTAGAAGGCATGATTCTTTACACTTCATCCTCGACTTATGTACTGTGTTTTGGTTTGGTTACTGCAAAATACAATTGTGGCACCGATGCAGAATGCAGGATGAGATTATAGAGCACTGTAAATTTTAGTTGGTACTATGCCTGATGAGATAATAGAGCACAATTTTTTTAAACTGGTACTACTGAGTGCTCTCTGGCAGTATCTGACTTTTTTTCATTATTTGAAGGTTTCAGCAAAAGATCACCTAGTGCCTGGTGATACCCTCTTTCTACCTGTTAATATTCAAGAATCCTCTGTTGCTGAGAAGACCAGGAAATTTGATAACAGGAATGAGATTGATTTTTTACGTAGCCTTGAGATTTACAAGGTCTTGATTTATTTTTATATTTTAAAAATATGTTGAGTTGGTTTGGATGGTAAGTGATGTCCATTGGTATTTGAAATTCTTTCAGGATAAAGCCATCATTGTGGTCAACAAACCCCCTGGAATGCCAGTGCAAGTAGGTAACTTTATGCACGTTTATTTCTTTCTTGCAGTTTCATAAGATTTTCCAGTGCTTAGTAAAGCTTTTTTTGTTTCTCTATTTCAAGGGTGGTGTTGGCATAAAAAATAGTATAGATGTATTGGCCCCCATGTTTGAAGAAAATTCTTCTGAAGCACCTCGCCTGGTGAGTTCAGTACAGTTCAGTTGTTACTCACTTGTAGTGAATGTTGTAAACATGGAAATTATTGCACAAGCCTGCTGTATCTCCTTCATTGAAAAAAAATGTACCTCCTTAAATGAAAACAGAAGTGTCCCCTTTTCGAATCTGACCTTTTGAATATGTGGTACAGTTTGTACTTGAGTTTGATTATCCTTTTGTCTTGGAGCTTACATTGTAAAAACACCATGCTGATTCTCAAGCTCAAAATAGAATAAGCTCTCTAGCTAACTACTATTGAGCTCATCTTACAATCACTGATGGTAATGTAATATTATTGTTTTTATTAGCTAAATGTGATATCATTGGCAAAGGAGAATTGAACAAAGTCGAAAAAATCACTGTTGCATCTTTATGCAGTAATTTACATAATATTGCTTTAGGAAAATGCAGCAAATATTATCAATTACTCCAGACACTCCAGACAATCTTCCACCACTAACATTCTGAGACTAGTTTAGGTTCCTCCGCTCTTTCAAGGTGAAATTGGCTCCTAAACACTGCACTTGGTTGGGATTTGCTGATACACGCTGCAAAGTATTATTTAGCTGATGGGCAATTGGGCATTCCAAAGTTCATGGTGATTTGCTGGCGCCATCAGCTAAATAACATTTTTGTGGTGTCTCGTCGGATGCCAACCAAGTGAAGTGTCATGTAGCCAATTTTGCCTTATTTCACGGGCGCTTATCAAGGCCACTAACCTATTCTCTGTATGAAGACTGTCTACCGCATTAGTGCTGGTAGGGTGAACATGTGCTATCCAACAACTGCAATTTAGAATATCGTTCCAAGAACAAGAACATAGAATAACTGTAGCCGCCGTTATGAGATCCCCTCTTTACACCTCATATCTGCTAGTTAATGTAACGATGTGTAGCTTACAGAATCAGCTAGGCAGAATTGATTTAATTAGTAGTGCACTTTCGTGGCCATTAAACTGTTCTGAGCCTATAATCTCTACGTGGTTTCTGAACTTTCTGATGATTCAAAATCCAACAAGAGGTTCTTCTACACTCCCCTGAAAACTAAATTTCGCAAATCTTAAAGCAACACCGTTAGTAGTGGTGGTGGGAGGTTGCAAATCACACCCTCAATGTGATTCAAAATTTGTGCTTTTCACCTGTCATTGATGTGAGCAAAATCAAAAGGATAAAGGCATAGCATAAGCATCGTGAGAAGATAATGATCAGGGTAGTGTTATGGCTGCAAAACTATTTTTCATTCAGAGGAACACAGGAGGGCTGGATTTGAATTTGTCATGGTAGACCCATCTCTATTCAGTGAACATTGTATTCTATGTGTACACTGTAGTTTTGATAAGTAACATATTCGTTATACTTATTCAAGCTCTCTTTCCGTTATTAGTACCTTCTGCAAGTTAGCATAGAGTTGGCTTTATTTGAATAAACAACTTGTATGTGTTGATTTATGCATGACTTGCATGTTTGTTGATGCTCATATTTACTTCATCAGGTCCACAGGCTTGATAGGGATTGCAGCGGTGTCCTTGTTCTGGGTAGAACTCAACTTAGTGCTTCCATTTTGCATGCTATATTTCGTGAGAAAACTGCTGATGCTTTAGCTGATGTAAGTTTAGTATGACTTCTACTGTGTTTCTCAATGATGCTATTCAATTCCGCACCATATTATATATTATGCAGCTGCAAGGTTATTCATTATCTTGATACTCATATCTTTTATGTGAAGGGTACTCAACAAGTGTTGCAAAGAAAATATGTCGCACTTGTTATGGGAACACCTAGACATCCCAAGGGTTTATTATCGGCTCCACTTGCGAAGGTTCGTAAGAACATATGTTACTATTCCCTGCTGTTTCTATTTACCATTGATCTTCTTTGTAGTTTGGAAACGTGCAAAGTGACAAGAGATGTAACCAGAAATAAACCATTAGTTTAAGTCGATACAATAGTTATTTACTTGAACAAGAAAAGTCTTTTTCGTCCATTCTCTAAGTTGAGATATAAACTGTTATTTTATTTTAAAATAAATAGAAAACTAATTGATTGTTAGACAGGTCAGTCAATTATAAAAGTTGAACATAGATGCGGGTATTTGCCTAATTGCATAGTATCGGTGGGAGATTACGATCTCGATAAAGTACAGGTGAGTATGGGGCAATCTCCTCTATCAGCGAGTTAGGAGTTCCTCAAATATCTATGATCCATCTCAAGCTCCTCTTTTATTCCCTATGCCTTTTGAAATAGAAGTACCCTCTACCACTATGTCCCTGATCCATCTCATTTGCAGAACTCTTCTTTCTTTCCCGCATCGTTTGTTCATCCAATAGCTTGATCATTGATGTGATGGTACTCCCTCCGTTATTTTTATAAAGCGTGGTTTAACTTGGCATATCTGTAAAATTGAGCTTTGACCATTAATTTCTTGTTTGATATATAGTTAATAACTGCAAAATCAAGACTACATGAGAAGTACTTCGAAATACGAATTTAATGGTACAACTTTTGTTTCACTAAAACTATAAATTGCTGGAGACATAATTGGTCAAAATTAAAAAGGTTTAATCTTAAAATGCATGGGCCCCCTGTAAAATCAACGGACGGAGTACTATTTTATGGGGGTCTGCTTCTTACAGGTTGTATTACAAGATGGCAAGTCTGAGCGCCTGACTGTTAGGGCTGGTCCAAATACTACTTCTGTTCAGGATGCTTTGACAGAGTACCGAGTGATTGAATCTTGCCCCCAAGGTAGTCAAGCAATAATTTTATCTGCTGAAGAACAAACATTACTTTTTTCCTAGAAAAAAGTAAATTTCTGGTAGCAGTTTTATTTCAGGATCTGCAGTGCTTCTGAACATACAATATGCTTTTTTGGTAGCATAATGCAATGTGCTCAACCAGTAATGTAAGCATTTCCCAGTACATGTCACATGCATACTTACCATATTGGGAAGGAATGGACGAATATATAATTAAGATTATAACTATATGCATGGCATCAGTTTTGCAGTAGCCATGCCTGCTAATGTTGTATAAATTAATAATAATAACATTATGTTATGCCAGTTAGACTAATGTTTCACAAGGTATCGAACAACTACCAAATGTTTTGAATTTGGTTAGAGAAAACCAGAGCATATACAGCAAGGTAAAATGTAATTTAGTTAAAACACATTCATCTGATTAAAACACATTCATCTGACACTATCACTGATGGTATTTTTTAATGTTTTTCTAGCATCACAGTGCAATCTTTCGATTGTCCTGGATGATGATAGTAGTTGTTAGATTAAGTTCAGCAGCCGAAGTATATTGCAGAATTGTACCGGATGACTTCATTGATAATTTGTGATCATTTTACTAAGCCGTGTTTGGTAAATTGTCAGTATCCAGCAAGCAAAGTAACATAGTAAGACCATAAAGAGTGCTTTAAGTACGAAACAAGAAGAAATAAACATGCCAATATGACATGGAATACCATTACAAATTACTTCCAGCTTTGCACTACTAGTGTCAACTGTTAACCATCATCATATCTCCTTATCATCGGGGTTTGCTAATGGTTGCAGGGTACACTTGGTTAGAACTATTTCCTCTTACCGGAAGAAAGCATCAGGTAATTTCGTCGTGTCAATTGTCTCTGAACAAAATCTTACAAGGTACCTCAATCACACTAACCACCAGAAACCTTGCTCTCGTTTCTGCTGGAACCCACACAGCTCCGAGTCCACTGTGCAGAGGTTCTTGGAACACCAATCGTTGGAGACTACAAGTACGGACGCCAAGCACACCAGAACTGGACGCCTCTTCCCATGCCGCAAACCATTGATGGGGAATTGCTCGGGAAACAGAGGCTTCCCTTTGGTCTTGTCCTGGGTGGCGGAAGCGTCACGGAGGAGCAGCCTCAGTTGCATCTGCATTGCAAGCAAATGATGCTTCCTGATATCTCAGCTGCCGTCCACGGAATGCAATCTGAAGATGTCGATCATGTTTTCTCGGATCTCGAGAAGCTCAGCTTTGTTGCCCCCCTGCCATTACACATGCGGTTGAGTTGGGAGGTTTTGAAGTCTGTAAACAAGTAATTGGAGTGTGTCATCGTGAAATTGTTCCTTATGCGGTCCTACTGTGACGCGGATGATGATTTGCTGAAGAAGACAGACCACAGAAGCTTCACCAAGACACCTCCTTAGTTTGTTCTTTTAGATGTACCAATTTTAGTATTAATGCTGTGTTTTTAATGTACAGTGGTTCCCTTCTTTTTTTTTGTTATGGGGGTCACTGAAGAAGCTTTCCCTTTTCTGCCTGGAACTTTTTGCTCAAGAGATGATTCTTGGCTTGCAGTCATAACGGATATGTTGGTAGGGATGGCTTGCGTCAGGTGTAGTCGTGATGTGAAACTTCTTTTTTCGAGAAAACCATTACGTGAAATCTCTTATGCTTGTCTGTTAAAAACTACCTCATCCTTGGTTATTTGTCTCGACTAGTAAGCGTGCACGTGCAACGCACGTCTCAACTAATAAATTATACTCTCTCCGTCTATCAATCTAAGGCGTATTTCTCTCACGCTCTGTAGGCACGAGACGTCCTAAAGTACCCTATTAACTGTGCTCATCACGTGAGTAATCCCGATTAGCATATGCCACAGTCAGCCGCGATTGCCAATGGAAACAAGCATGTGTGCATGGCAAATGAAACTGCATGACGATTTGCATACAAATCTGACGCATGAGAGAAGACATATTTTTTTGCTGCAAAAATAGACACGCAAGTAGCCAAAATTTCCCTTCCAAATCTGACACACGATTAGCGATAATTTTCCTTCCAAATCTGACATGTGATTAGTGAAAAGTAAACACCAAAACACTCAACCCATTCTTCAGTCTTTTTCTTCGCGGCAGCCTCCTCGTCGCCTTCATCTTCAACCAAGGGATCCATGAACTCGTCGTCGCCGTGATCCATGAACTCGCCGTCGCCGTGTTCCGCGAACTCGCCGTCTAGTGAGTCAACATCGTCGTAACCGAAGTCCACGGTGTCGTCGCCGTGCTGCGATGTCGTTGCCAAATTCCACGACATCATCGCTGTGCTCCGCAAAGCCGTCGAGCGAATCCATGATGCCGTTGCCACGCTCTACGAACTCACCGTTGCCGTGCTCCACGAACTCGCCGTGGCGGAGCTCCTCGGCGGTGGTCGAATTCATCTAATGCTAAGCGCAGATTTCCCCTACACTCTTCCATCTACATATTAGAGATGTAATTAATTCTCCATAATCTGAAGTGACTGTGTGTATGCTTGCCTCTGTCGAGCAATGTGAGGGAAGCGCAAGGGGAGAGGGCGAAATGCAACGCACGTCTTGACTGCATGCATTTTTTATTAAAAAGGGCCATGTAAATACTGTTGTCATCTTTTACTAATGAAGACGTGCGTTGCACATGCACGCTTACAAAATTTATAATTATAACATTTTAAATCAAGATGTTCATAGTACAATTTCGCCAATTTTTGTAATTGTAAAAAACAATAGTAATCAAGTACACACAATGCAATCGTATTACTCAATGTTTACCACGCTAAATATGAAATCCTTTCTAAATTATAAAGTTGTATCCACTTTTGGAATTATCTTCGGATGAACATATTTGTTTTAAAATAGTATGCGGACAAATATTTTCAGCCACCGCTGAGATAAAGCTTACATAATGCCATATTTTTTAATCGTCCATAATAATTCTGAGTCCAGTCAGAGTAATAGCATTTTTTAAACTTGTTTGAGTCTTTTCCACGTAACGTCTGGAAAACCTATCGTGCTCCTTAGTTAAACGGATGTCTTAACTAATTATAACTAAAAAAATTATAAATTATATTAATCATAGTGTAATTTCATTAGAATTTTAACTATGATTCAATTACATCAATATCAAACACTTTTATAAAAAATTATAAGATATTTATTTTGATCTTCATATTTTATTATGCAAATATGATCTAATATAGATTAATCAAAACAAATATATAATCACGGCTCATCCTTTCTTATTTCTCTCTCTCACTTTGCCCTTTCACTCATTTCTCACTGCTCATCCTTCTCTCACTCACTTTCCCCTTTCACTCCTTTCTCACCGAGTTCACCCATTCCTCTCACTCTCGTAACCCCCGCCGATGCACCTGTCCAACCTCGCCACGGGGTACCTCACCGACGCAACGCACCGCGTCGACGGCACCACCAAGAACCTCCCCGCCGTCGTCGAGCCCCTCCACGTCTCCCGCTGCTTCCTCGCTAGGGACAGCGCCGACGCCAACATCGCCCACGGCCGGCATCGACTCGCCGGTGTTCCCGCCGGTCGTGGTGGTGGTCGGCGGGTAGGATCCGCTGCGCTGTGTCCCTTCCGCTCCTCGACGCCATCCTCCATCGGAGGCTCCATCCGCGCTGCCAGGTAAGGCTTGGTTTCTCTTTTTTTTTGAATCATTCATGTTCTGTTGCATGATTTGTTCATCCCTTGAAAGCCTAGGTTCAGGGATTAAGGGGGATCGAGGCAGATGGGACAGAGAAGAGGCGCCTCTGTACAGATCTGCGCTGAAGAGAATAAGGCAAGGCATTTTGGGTCATTCCGGCCGGGCGTCCATGGCGGCGGTGGCTGCAGTGCAGGAGGCTGAGGTTGGAAGATTGGCTCCTTCAATTTACCAAGTTAATTTCATTTTCGCTCACACAATGAATCAGCTATTTTTTCCCTTGCATTATATTTTTTCCTCGCAGGATACCAATTTGTTCTTTGCTTTTGCCGCATGGGAGTTGGAGCTACCTATTGAATGAACCCACTGGAAAACATTCAATGTTTCGGTATTAGTTCTTCAGAAGCAACAGTAATATAGTGTTGAAGACTGAAGAATAATCCACTAACTGTAACTCACTTTCCTGATAGTCATAGAAATCATTGAAATATAGTGCCTTTTATTCTGAAGTAGCTGGTGTTATGTACTTACATTTCACTACTGTCTTCTTGGGAAAAATATCAAGTGTAATCAGGCAATGTCTTTAGGAAACCATCCTGGATGCGTTCTTCCTACAGTTTTAGAGACCATTGAATGCTTGATCATCTGGATATTTCAGTAGTTATTGTTGTAAGCTGGAATGTAGATCGTGGTTTGGAATTGTAGACTTTTTAAAAAGCAAAATTGTAGCTATTTGAAAAGTTTCAGATACACAGATTTACAATAGCAGATGTCATATACAGGAAACAGTTGAATAATAGACCCATTCCAGGATCGAATTTTGACTTGTTTTTTCTAAACCTATTATTTTTACGTTAGTAGTGTCAGAAAATGTGTGCCAATTTTCTGCTGCCCTATCCTTTTTTCCCTTGATCATGCGATTCTTGAGAGTGTAAATTGTTGTGAACTGGGAGATGCTGCCCAGCCAAATCCATTTATGCTCTCTTTGGTTGTGCACAGGATGGTATGAATGGATCAATATTATGTGAATCTTTGGTTTGCTCTATTGCATTATATTTCTTTAATATGAAATCTTTGAATCTAAATTGATGGGTTTAAGTTTTTGGTCTTACTGCAGACAAGAGTCAAAAAATGAGTTATGTCTTGATCTGCGCACACAAGATGCTTACTTCTGACGGTAGGTACTTGGTACAAATAGATAAGTAGCATTACTCTTGTCAAAGCATCATTCATTTATAAGTAGCACAAATCTAGCTTATTCACTTGGAAGTAACTTGCTAGCGATGAAAAGCCATGGAAATTTTATACTTCTGCCTAGTGTATATCTTTGGGGCATTTTATAAGAGGCCTTACATAGTGGACACCGTAGAACCTTGTGATTAGAGAGTAATCATATCGATTAACATCCGAAAACTGCATAGCGAAATGTTGATTTGCTGATGGCATACTTCTCTACATGCTCTGACCATGATTACTGATAAGTCATAAAGCTCATGATAATCTGGGAAAACTGGGATGGAATATACTGTTTACTGAATGCTTTATCTGGTTTCTGTTTGGCTGATATAAAGAGAACTAAGATGGGCTTGAGGGAATTACTTTGGGTTTGGGAAAAATTATTGCATATGGTATTCCTATACGAAAGACAAAGGATACACTAATTTGACCGTTAGTGACTGAGCTTGATTCATATCCAACTCTTGCCATCGGTAGTCTGCTACAGTAGCTATGCTAGCAGGTCCTAAAAAGAGCCTTGATATTTGCTTGTTGCAATATTATGAGGTTTTGGTTACCCCTTATACCCTTTTTAACAACAGTTAAACTCCACAAAAGGGAACTGCTAACCCAGAAGGTTTGTCCAACAAGCAGAATGCAAAGCAACATAAACAACCAGCAGAATATAACAAAACACTGCGTAACCAGCAGAACATATCAAACCATGACCTGTGATATCCATGTCCAGTCAACAATTCTCTTTTAGTGAAAATATTCTAGGGAGACTGATTCAGCTCGGGGGATTTTTAGGGGTGACATAGAGCATATTTTTCATCTGATTATTAGAAGAAGTTTAGTCTGGCCTCTTAGATTAGTGTAAAATATACTCTTCTTGTTTCTGCTGTACCATTTGAAAAGCATTTAATGTATTTCAATGCTATCTGTTATTGAATATTTCTACAGTGAAGGTGCGTTTTTTGCTGTGAAGGAAGTATCTTTGCTTGACCAAGGAAGCAACGCACAGCAATCTATTCTTGCAAGCACTCGAACAGGTTATAGCTGCTGTTCTTGATTTGTCAGATTATCAATCTTGCGACATGAACTGTTGTCTACGTCACATTTCACATGCTCTGACATCTTCTGAAGCTATGTGTTTTATTGTTTATGCACAGCCCTAACTTTAAGTTTTTTGCTTGTTAGGAAATTGCTCTGCTTAGCCAGTTTGAACATGAAAATATAGTCCAGTATTATGGAACTGACAAGGTATTCCACACTCCTTTTGATGTTGCTTGGTTATGCATTTTGATTCTATAAATTTATTTGATTTAAGTAATTGTCATATACAAAAATTGATTTATCTGTATATGTATATAACAAGTAGCACAAGGTATTATATATTCATATAATAATATATAACAATATATAACAAGTAGCACAAGGTATTATATATTCATATAATAATATATATGAATTTGTACTGAACATACCAGAATTTTGCATTCATAAAAGTAGCACAAGGTTCTAGATCCTTGTACCACATACGACAAAATACCTGCAACAAAAAGGAAAGTACAGGTGAATTAAAATTTATCCCAGCTCAATGACATAAAGCAAAAGGAGCCAAATACAAATAAAACATATTATAAGTTAATTTCTTCACTTCATTGGTTTGAAAGCCTGGAACTGCACATCTTGATTGAAAAGGAGTATATGCTCCTATGCCCGCTAGATCAAATCGTCAAACAAATAAACATAGTAGCTGTTACTTCATATATTGCTCCTGAAATCATGAAGGCACAAAAAAAAAGAATTGCTTCAGATTTCAAGTGTATTAAAGTATTAAAAACTTGAGAGAAATTATAACATGATGCTCACATTATGTAGTGGCTAACATAATGCGTCTTTGTATACAATGTTCTTGGTGCTTTTTCCCATGGGATCTATCGTTTTGTTTGGCTTAGCCAAAATCCGAGTTGTCTGTCTTGACACACCCCTTGACAATGCCACATATAGCTGGCCATGTGAGAACATAGGCTCAGGAAGATAAATCCCAACAGTAGGAATGGTTTGACCTTGAGCCTTGTTTATGGTCATTGCAAAACTTAGTCGGATGGGGAATTGTTTCCTCTTGAGCTTGAAAGGAAGTGATATGTCCTCTGATGGTGATAAGGGTATCCTAGGTATGAACACCCTGTTTCCAGCATGTTGTCCACCAACAATCTCCGCGTCAATTGCATTATTTTGGAACGCTCTAACCATCAGTCTAGTTCCATTACACAGGCCGTTGTGAGGATCGAGATTACGTAGCAGAATGATAGGACAATGTATTTTCACTTTCAGAATGTGCGGGGGCAAGCCGTTCGGTGTGAGTGAATTTAGGAAGTCAATCGGGTAGTTATTATGCGCATCATCATCTACTGAATCAAAGCTGTGGTATACCTTTTCTTGTCCTGGGAATTTTTCAATCTTCTATTTTTCAGAAATACAATTTAATTTGCTTTAGATGGTAATGTTGCTCCATATATTCCCACATAATGTGGCAGTTTGGCTACTATGTGCTATTCGGTTTCAAATGGTTGTAGGTGCATGTCAGCACATGGTATATAGACGCCGAGCAATTTTTGGTACACTTCCTTCCTTTGATGCTTCTTTTGCTTTTGGTGTGACAGGCTACCGCGGTGTATAAGGTTGCATCATATGCCAAGGATCAGAATGTGCCAATTATAGCAGATGGTGGAATTTCATACTCTGGACATATTGTGAAGGCTTTGTCGCTTGGGGCATCCACTGTTATGATGGGCAGTTTCTTGGCTGGCAGCCATGAAGCTCCTGGGTCCTATGAGTACAAGGTATACACCAACATATATTTTTGTTTTTTTGCAGCAGGGCTAATTAAGTTTGCTGGTGCTTTTCTTTTTTAATATATGAATGTCCTGTAGTGATCACTATACTGGAAACCAAATTTATACTTTTGACAAAAACCACACGCCACATTTATGCAAATATACATCCCATTTGAGCATTTGATCACTGCAATGAAAATGACCCCTTAGTGCACACACAGTAGTACAGTCTAATTAGATGTCAAAGAAAATAACCAAAGAGTGCCATTAAGGGTTGGTATATAAGGTGATTGAGCATTTATACGTATTGGTCAGTTTGAATGTACTTTTTATGCTATTTATTACTGACATGTGCGATTTGACTTGCTTCTGGCTAAATTGTGACTCTTGAATGTTTTGCTAGGATGGCCGTCGAGTAAAGAAATACAGAGGCATGGGCTCCCTTGAAGCCATGACAAAAGGGAGCGATGAAATACCTCCTCTTTTATATTTTAGATTTTGAGTGATTAATAATATGAAGTACCCAAATTGGGACAAATTGCGTGTTTTGGTTGACAAAACAATGGTTTCTTTTATAGACAATGGACAAAGCCCACGTTTGCTAGAGATACTATTTTTCACAAATCAAAAGAATGTTTTTCATATTTGCAGCTGAAAAAAATATCCGACTTAGGAATGGGCATTAGCTAGCATTAAGATCCAGTATCTTTTGGTTTCTGTTGGAATGGGCTTAACTATGTGCTTTCTTCATGTGTAGTATTCAATACTCATGTGGTAATAATCAATGGCTATCAACTCATGCATCTGTTCGTACGAAAGCTAATCTGCAGTCGGCACATACTTTATATTGTGTCTTAAATGTTTAGCTGAAAAATAGTTTATTTTTAGTTTATGTACCTGTTGAATGCATAACTGTGGTGTGAACAATTTTCTATCACAGAATCTGGTTCAGGCTTAGTTTAGCTGCCAAACTGAAACCAATATACAGATGCATGATGTTTGCTTTCTTTTGATTTGGTAATCCTAACAACCCATAAATTAGTGAACAAAATGCAAAACCAATCTAGAGATATGTGAGGTTCAATATGTGGGGTGGAGTTAGAAAAGAAAATTCTGGAAGCAAACTTCACCAAAACCAATCTACAGATGCATGATGTTTGGTTTCTTTTGATTTGGTAATCCTAACAACCTATAAATTAGAGAACAAATGCAAAAACAATCTAGAGATGCCATCAAATTCTGGAAGCAAATTTCACCAAAACCTTACTGCGTTGCACCTTCTATTCCAGCAGATGCATGTGCGGGCGGGATCGAGGGCATTGGCGGCAATGCAAGGGCTTGGCCGCGTACTTCCAGTTCCAATGGCGGGCGGGATGGACGGCGCCTGCTGCGATTAGGTTGAGTGCATTCGCCTAGAAATAATGGAAATGAGGTTGTAGATTAGGGATCGCCTTCACAGTAATGTTTCTCCTACTCACGGCAGCATAAAGAATCTACTAAAACAAATGAGAATTCTTTGTGAACATCTTCCACTTCTATTGCTTAAACAATGAAGCATTATCTTATATTCAGTGTTGACATATTGTTTGCAGTTTCTTATTCTGCTAATAACATTACAGGAGGGTTACCAGGGAACTGAGCCAGATAGAGGAATATTTGTAAAGCATTTCAAGAACATTCCAATGGCTGTCGTGGAGTTAGTTCTGGTAATATAAATTACCTAATGTGCACTTCATATGTGAATGTTACAACCTATGGGAGCATTGTATGCAGTTCCTTCGAGAAGAAATTCTATCTACAGTACATGTTAGCTAACTGATCCTTGGGACTTGAATCAATATATTTTGTTGTGTCATGTTACAGAAACGACAGTGAAACAGATTGAAGATTTATTTAAAGAGTTTACTGCGAGGGAGGATATTGCTATTGTGCTCATCAGCCAATATGTAAGTGAACCATCACTGTAGATGCATATTCTTTGTTTTCTCTAAGAAAATAATAAAGTGCTACGTCAGAATCATGTAGGTATATCATCTTAACAAGAAAAAAGTGGATGGGAGGGTGAGAACGGTTTCTGGGTCTCCTGGTCAGCTCCTTCTGCTGTATAAATAAAATGGAAATCAAAAGGTACTCCTGTAGTATTTTTACTTGTATATTAATAAGGAGCATCTAAAGAGGTCTTTTGAAACTTTGGGAGAAAACGATTTTTACTACCTGGCCAACGAATAGGACATGCATGAAAAGAACTAATATCAATTTGTTACAAGCCTGTTTCTTTAATTGCAAAAACCAAGCTATAGATGCAAACATAGTGAAACAGATTGAAGATGCATTTAAAGAGTTCACTGCGATGGAGGATTTAGCTATTGTATCAGTTTGTTACAAAATAAAATGGAGGGATGAGTCTGTTGGAAATCGAAAGGTCCTCCTGTAGTATTTTTACTTGTATATTAATAAGGAGCATCGCATTGGGGTGGTTCAGATGCAAACACAATGAAACAGATTGAAGATGCATTTAAAGAGTTCACTGCGATGGAGGATATTGCTATTGTGCTCATCAACCAATATGTAAGTGAACTAATATCAGTTTGTTACAAGCCTGTTTAATTGCGAAAACCAAGCTAAAGATGCAATCAAATTCTTGAAGCAAAATTTAGCAAAATTTGATGCGTTGTACCTTATGTTCCTGCAGATCGGATTGCGGGCGGGATCAACGGCGCCGGCAGCGATGGCAAGATTGCTTCATCATGTTTGAGCAGATCCAATTGCAGGCAGGATCGTCGGCGCCGGCGTGGCTTGCTGACTGCCGAAGACAATCACCGTGGTTTAATAGATTGGATCATTAGTTCTATGCCTGGCTGCCATCCGTGAATGCACCATGATGGATATATGAACTCTCGGCTGAATTGATGGCCTGGCGGCCATGCGTCAATGCGTGAAGTATAATTACGGCTTGTCAACGCATGATGTGTAATTAGGGCTTGTCAATCAATGCATGAAGTGTAATGCGTCAATGCGTGAATGCTCTGTGTTGTTTCTGTCGTTGGATGATTGAGGCAGACCATCAAAACAATGTGGGACGTTGGATAGACAGTCCATCAAATCAATATGAGACGTTGGATCTGTGTGTGATGGATGGTTCAGAATGATTGGGGTACAATATGTGGGGTGGAGTTAGAAAAGAAAACTCCCCCTTTTATAAGGTAGTATAGATGATCAGGTTAACTGGTGTTCATTTGGTGCCATTCATTATTTGTCGCCGTTGTGTAGTTTCTCATTGCCGTCACTGTAATTGATTAAAGAAGCGACTGGATATGTGGTATGGCATCACTTGTATGTTATTTATGTCCACGATCTTAACATTTTGGGCTTACTAATGATGTTCCGTACTTTCGTTCGTCGTCGATTAGTAGCCTTTTCTACCGTAGCTCTCATACTGATTAGATTGTTCCTCAAATTCATAATTCAGATCGAGTGGTGATATGAAATGCATGCCAACATGTTTAGACTTTTGACGATCTTGTATATAATAGCCAATGGGTCTTTCCCATGTTCATCAGCTTTGTAATCTGTTGTGCACCTGTCAATACTCATTGATACGACGGGAAAACATTAAGTTATTGTGATTGAATTCTTTCCTGCAAATATTAACTGATAATTACAGCCATTGCAGAGTTAATGCACTTGAAATTTCTCATACCGTTTGAGCTTGCTGGTTTAATTTATCTTTTGAAACTTTCAGAAATTTGTGTGCCTGGCCTGTTGTTTTTGTGTTCAATAGTCCTAGATCAACGTGTATCAGAAATTCGCTGTTCTTTTACCTGTAACACTAGTCTAAAGTCTATAATTATAGTATGGTTTATCTTCAATTGCATCTAGACTACTTTCTTGACCTACCATAGGTCTTCACCCTTCCCCCCTCTGTCAAAAGCTTATGAAAGATGCATTTTAATTCTTCCTTAAACTTGAGAAACGTGATAGCAGTGGACTCATTCTGATCAACTTGCTCGGTAAGATGGAATAGGATGTTTAAACTAAACTATTCAAGTGAAATTTGCTGTTGTAACCACAGAAAGATTGAGCAGAGGAAATATTGATGACTTGGAAATGACAGATAGAAAAGCAGACCAAAGAAACGAGACAACATGTAGTTACATGTACGGTGTATTCTGACAAGCTTACAGTGTCAGAGAAAAAATGCTAACCATTTCGGTTGGTTTAAGCCACAGGGAAACGAAAAACTTCAAAATACATTACAGCAAGATATCACTACTTCAGTGGTTTCAACCCTAGCGATGCACGCAGCTTGTTCATCTCTATAATCTCTGGATCATTTGAGTCCGGACCACTTCCTTGGCCCTTCTTCTCCTTCTTTTCCTTTCTCTTCTTAGGTTCCTCCCTTGGGCCACCATCTTCAACATGCCCTCGAGGGACTATCGCTACCACGGCCACGTCTCCTACGGTGCCCTCCGTCTTCACGGTCTCTTTCTCGCCGCTCCCTGCTCCTGCTCCTTGAACGACTCCTGTGCCTGCCACGGTCTCTGTCCCGGCGTTCTCTGTCCCTACCATCCCTGTCTCTTTCCCGGTCCCTGTCTCGGTTGTAGTCGTCATCTCGGATGCGATGACGGTCTCGATCCCTATCCCTCTCTCTATCCCTTTCACGGCCTCTATCTCTGTCTCGGTCTCTTTCCCGTCCCCTCCCATAGTCCCTGTCATAATCCCGATCTCTGTCATGGTCTCGGTCCCTGTAAAAAACAGAGGAAGTCATTATCTTAAGATGACAATCAACAGACATCAATAGCTACTGCATGTTTTAGGGAGCAAAATCAACTAAATTTTCATCGAGTATGCCAGTAACCTCAAGCTATACAGAGAGAACATGCAGGAAAACAAGGGATCAATAGTCATTCAGCAATTCCCCCTTTCCAAATTTGTATGAAGAAGTTACAGCCAAATAATCAAATCCATTTGCATGACAATCAATGGACCTGCCTTCAGCAAGATATTAGTACCCAAGAAAGAAGGTACAGTTTTAAGATCAAATTTAAACATCTCTCAGACGTTCGTTGTTAAACAATTTGTCTAAACCTGATGAAATATTTTGGCCCACATAACTATTTTTGGGCAAGTACCTTCACTTGTGTCTACAATATAAGTTGAGCTGTATTTAATTTGCTCAAAAACCAACTTCTTCACAACTTCCCAGGCTATAACATGGGCTCAACAAAAAGCACTAAAACTAAACCATTGTTCGGCCCGCAATTGATATTCTAAACTTAGAAAGCGGGTCTGTGTTATGAACATGAGTACACTTGCACACAGCTAGGAAGTCTTGATTTGTTAAAGGGCAATGAACATGACCAATACTGTGAAATGTTCACTGCACTTGCATTCTTTGTGGTCTAACTCGAAGTTGGCCCTTGAGGAGTACAGACATATCAAGGTTCAAGAATATTAGCAAATTCATAAAAGAATCGAGGATATTTTTCTACAGATGGCAATGCTGAAATAAATAAAAAGATCTATACAGTATGCAATCTTAACTTGCATTTTGAGGAACTACAACCCATTGTGTTCCTCTACTTTTCTGTGATAAATTCATAAACGTGACTTGTCAATGAGGCACTCAGAAAACAGAATCCAGCATATCTTGGACAACCATATTTTAAATCTTTTATAAACTCAGGTTCAAGCCATTTACTTGGTTTTACATCTATCCAAGGGCAGCATCTCAATACATCTGAACTAACAAGATTCAAGTTATGTTTTCGGGGAAAAAAATGCCCAAGTCCCTTTTTTCATCTGATTAGAGACAATGAAAATATCTAACAGAGAATAAACTTACCTAGGCTGGTCATCAAGCACTGTTAAGAAATTCTATCAGGTTCTATACATTTTAGACAGGAAAAAAACAGGCTTCTTACAAGCTTTCATAAAAGCAGGCACGAAAACAAGTAAGCTGCTCATCATGTCAAAAGCTCAAAGGTTAAGAGCCAGAGCAGCAGGGAAGTGTGGGGTGTAAAAACATGAGCAAGTTTAACATGAACTACAACAAGAGCAGCAAAATTCAATAAGCAAGATGTTCAAATTTCAACAACTTTGTGATTTTTTATCTGTTTGGTCCATCATACTTCTCACTGCACACTATCAGTGCAGAGAAACCTGGCAGAGCCATGATTATTCACTATAGGAAGCGGCTCACCAACCAATGGCTCTTGACATTAACATGCCATGGCAGTAACACTAGTATGCAATGCAACACTGCAATGCTACAGCAACAGCTTCTAATATGATCTCCAGAGTTAAAAAAAATAATCAAGAGCAACCAATGTAAAAGTCACTGCTTCAGTCTTCAGCAATATAAGACAACAAGTGAACGTGCTCCCAAATAATTGCCATGAAAGCTCTTGCACTGCTCGTTGTTCTTATGTTACTTATGTTATTAAGTTGGATCCATAAATAGAAGATGTAAAAGAGTATGAAAAACTAATTCACGTTTTACAGATTAAGGAATTGTGTGGCCAGTTGGTCTAATCTGATATAAACTATATTATACTGATAAAGCATTTTTATATTAAGCTTTTGAAAATCCCTTTCAATCAAGCAGGAAAGTAACAAAGCAGCCCACTTTCACAGAGTTAACTGACCATATTTAGCAAGAGAACAAAGACATAATAACAGTGCTTTAACATGATGAATAATAACAAGAACAACAACTCTAAATAATCTCAGTTTTCGAATGTATGACATTTTTCTTTTGATCAATCCTCCGATCCTTAGTAGAAATAAAGTTGCTTTAATAGTAAGGAAATATCTAATATCTGGTTGGCATCTTCAAAACTAGTCTAACATAGGCAACATAGGAATGGATCTTTACTCAGCACTCAGCAGTTAGCCAAAACGAAGATAAGGATTGCTTAGAGCTCACGAGATATTTTCTAGGTTATTATGATAGCATGATAAAAGCACGACAGCACACGAGCACAAACATATATCAATTATCAAGCGAGCATCAGTGAAACAGAGTAGACTTCTGCAAAATGACTCTACCATAAGGACAACAAAGGCATCTATTTTTAGTTTAATCCATTTGCCAAAACAAAGACAGTGAAATGCTTGTGGCTTATAATGCACTAGATATTTTCCAAGTTAATATGACTTAGGCATGGCATCTGTAACATACATCAACATAAAATCCGTAAAACAGAGATTACTTCTGGGTCCTTAGCCAATTAAAAAAAAATTAGAACATCTGTGGCCTGAGCTTTCAGAGAACATACAGATCAACAGAGTACGTTTTAAAAACTTCTGATCGAATGAATATTATCCCTTTCGGCTCTCACCTGATTCTTACTTTTATGCAAGAGCAATATGCATGCTAGACACATTAAGCATTTCAAGAAACACTAATGATAATACAGAAAGCAGATCATATGGAGCAGGATACCTGTGATGTCTTTCATGTTTCCTGTCCCTGTCCCTTTCCCTGTCCCGTTCTCTGGTAGGGCTCCTTCCACGATAATGATCCTGTTAAACACAATAAAAATGAAGTCAACACTCGAACACTTCTGGTCAACAACTTGGTGGATTCAGTGTAGATTCATTTGACAAGTATTTCACCTTTTCACGACCATTAGGCTCATCTACATCCATAGGCTGCCCATCCTCCTTATCTTCCTCCTCTTCCTCAAAATCATCTTCAAGTGCACTTCTTCTTGGCTCTAGATTTCCAGAAGCTTCAAGAACCCACCTGTTGAAAAGATCCATGAAAATGAATTTGTGAAGCATCTGGAACACATCAAGAAGAAAATACATATTTGAGATTGTTGACCAATAGAAGCAAAACCTATCTCCTAACCAAAACCATATTACTTAAGCATACGTGGGAGAACTTTAAAGTTTAACAGATAGAGGGGATGATCATAAGACGATTTCTCCCATCTCAAAAGCAATACCCATCTTTTTAAGCTGTCGCACACTAGTCTCAAAACAACATAAAGAAATTGAGCAGCAGTTATCAGCATGTCAATGCAAAATGTGGCAAAGAAGATAAAATTAAAGTGCACAGAATGGGCTCACTCCACAATTGGACCAAAAAGACGGACCTTTTCTGGATGCGGGGTAGGGCAGTGTCGCAGGAGTAGTCCTTGGTGAGGAGCTCATCAATGAACTCGTCAACGTGCGCCATCGTGAACTCTGAAACGAATACAGAGAAAATGAGTAAAACAACCCCGTTTGCTCCAGTCCCCCCAAATCGACAGCTCACACGCCTAGCTAGCAGTATAAGTAACAATCTAAGATTAAAGGAAGAATGTAAATTCGGGTGCATACTTCCATCGCTAAGCTTGTGCCTAATCTTGCGGTAGTCGTTGTAGAGCGGTTCTAGGTACTGGTAGACGTCGGCGACGGTGCCGGTGAGGCGCAGGTAGAAGGCTCCAAGAACCCGGACATACCTAGAGTAGGAACAACAAGAAGAAGAGCAGCAATCAAGAAGAAGCTAGCTAGAACTAGAGGAGGAAGGCATGAAAGAATAAAAGAAATTACTTGTAGTCCTCGTTCTTGATGAACTCTACGACGATGTCCTTGTCGGGCTGGATCTGGAGCATCTTGAGGGCGAGGCAGAGGAAGGGGGTGGGTCTGCGGTTGCCGCCGTGGGTGCCGCCGGTGTGGTCGAGCTCCATGGCCTTGTCGACGAGGGTCTCCGCCGTGAGGCCGAAGCACTGCTCCTTCCAGTAGGTGCTCTGGTAGATCTTGGACCGCACGATCTTCTCCACCAGGTTCTGAGGGTTCGTGCCGTGGATGCTCCGAGCCAGAGGGTCCGTGCGGTTCGCCATCCTCCCCGGTTCGACGGCGCCGGTGCCGGCGCTGGAGGGGGCAGCGGCGGCTAGTCCGCTACACTGGCGGGATTGAGATTGGGATTGGGGTTTGCAAACAAAACCCTAGCTACGCCGCGAAAGCCTTTGAACCGACCTTTTTCTTTGTCTTTTTGATTTTTGAGATTACCGACCTTGTCAACCGCGGCACCCGCAGCCGGGCCTGTCTGTGATTAGGCTCTGTCCATGTGTCCTCCAACATATTTTATCTGGTCACTTTCATTTTCCCCACAGATTAAATTTTCAAATATCATCGGATATTTTCTTTTCTTTTTTTTTCTTAGATACTGTAGGTTCTGTTCACCAAAACAATGTCACTCTTTCAGCCATCATGTCACCTTCTATAATGTAACCTCTATACTAATTGTTGCCCGTCATCTCTATATACTGTGAAGATTAATGGTATAGTTATGTACCTAATAATTAATTTATGATGTTGCGTCGTAAGTTTAACTTTTGTGATCGACTCATGATCACCTTCTAAGAAACTAATAATCTAGGAAATGATTAAGTCTTTTTAGAAATTGTGCCATAGGACATTTTCTCAAAATAATCATGCTATGAAACGTTTTACTCGAAACATGTATAGAACATTTGTGATTCCATAACTTTGGTTGAACGGTCATCATTTTATCTATTTCTTATTTTTTTTTCTTAATGGTTAACCCCTTTGACCAAACAATATTGGAAAAAAAAAGTGCAACGCAAATGGCAAAAAGGGAAATATCAATTCTTAATGTAGAAGGGATATTGCAGGAGTCTTCGTTGATAAAAGGGAAATGATTCTTCGACAAATTAATGGGTCAACTTCTTTTAGATATAGCCCAGCTAGGCTAGCTTATCATTGGGTGGCTAAGCAATATGGTCAAAGAAGACAAACCTTAACTGGGTTGCGTCCAAGCATATACTATTTCTTTTAGGAAAACTCTACACGCCGTTATGCTGACCGTTATGCTGATTCGCGTCCTGTGTACTCCTCGTCTAGAGCCGTTGATTGAACCAAATCTGGCGGCCTAAAACCAATCCACTTAATTACGAAAAATTGACACCGCCCGGGATGTATTCCTGATTTTTCGCACTGTGACGTCATGTTGTTTCCTTGTTTCCATCACGTTAGAGTCCTTTCATCTTCATCTTCTTCTCCATTTGCGAGTTGTTGCTTGTGCCAGATCCCTGCAGCGAGTTGTTGCTTGAAACAACAAGGATGGCGCATTTGATTCCTGACTTAGAGTTTCCTCCCTCAAATAATCATAGATCCCTGCCACGAATTGTTGGACTAAATGTGATGGACGACTTAACCAGGGCGGCAGGTATTGGGGAGCAGATGAACTTTCTTAATCCCCTTTTGCTTTCGTGGATGATCGGGAGTCTTGCTCCATTCCAGTTGTTTCGGTAAGTTTCCGAACCAATCTTTGATCTTGCTCTTTGTAAAGCTTTGTTTCGTGGTGTTTTGTTTCGTCATCCCTGTCAATCTGATGGAAAACACGATTATTGCATCCAGTCTAAGGTTGAAGATGCACAGTGATGTGTCTGCAACACATATGCAGTGCGTGGGAAACATTTTAAAACATGTATTGAAACATGTCATAATTTGAGTCGGACCATTGAAAATGTGAACATGTGTAGCGACCAGAAAAAACATTTACTGGTGTTTTGTTTCGTCCTCCCTGTCAATCTGATGGAAAACACGATTATTGCATCCAGTCTAAGGTTGAAGATGCACAGTGATGTGTCTGCAGCACATATGCAGTGCGTGGGAAACATTTTAAAATATGTATTGAAACATGTCGTGATTTGAGTCGGACGATTGAAAATGTGAACATGTGTAGCGACCAGAAAAAACATTTACCGTTTACGTGAGAAACAAATATTGTGCAATCTTTAACACAAGTTATGCCAATATTACGTAATTGAGAAGCAATAATAGTTGATCTTTCTTGTCATATGCACTAGTTATGATTGCAGGATCTTCACGATGCTTTTCATGGAAAAATGGGATGGCAAGATACTGAAGAAATTTGACCTAGTATAGTCTCATATTCCTATCACTATTTGTGTGCACTTGCTGATCAATTCTAACAATATATTTTTTTTCATTGCAGGATCGTGTCACAGACTTCCGCAAGCTCATCGCTGAGGGGCTCATCAGGTCGCCATTGAATACGCAAGATTCTTCATGGGGTTTTCACATAGAAGAAATGAATCATTACTCGTGTTAAACTTGTCCTCGTATCGTCAACAGTCGCAACCTTGCTGTATTATATGACATCTATGGATTGTTACTTATGTCTCATGTATGGATTGTTACTATGTCGTGAACGTAGTTGAATTATCAACCTATGAGTCTGTTATGTCGGTACTATTATATGACATGTATGGATTGTTACTATGTCGTCAGTGGAATGATATATCTAAGAGTGTGTTTCATACATATCACACCATTTTTTCGTAGTGTTTCACTCATATCGTGTTTCATATGTAGTTCAAATATTTTGCTTCCTTTGCAGACATTTGTTTTCTTCACATGTCTATGACTCATTCTTATATGCCAGTGGAAACATATTGTGCTTGCGCAAGAAACATCTCAGTACTTTCAGATCAACTGGGACCTCAAGGCCATTTTTGTTTCACATGACTCACAAATTTGTTTCCCACCCAATATATTAATGTTTCCTTTTGTGTTTAACAATGTTTCATCCATGCAAAGTAGTTAACATCATTCTTCGGCCTCATCCAAAGTCTAATTCCTTTGTCCATCCAGAGATTACTTTTCATCACTTCTGTATGAAACATTTTACAGCGCAAATAAACTGGTAACTTGTTGATCATTCATTATATTTTTGTTCCCCTCAATCACTTCTATCATTATAGATCTTTTATGCCTCTTCTACTGTATCGAACACCATTCTCACATATGGAACAGAATGCTCCATCATACTATCATTTTCGACAACAGTGTCTATTTCATCACCATCATAAGTACGTGCTTCCTCATCATCTATGTTTTGAGGAAGTCCACTTGCCTCTATTTCATCATCACAGAGCTGCAATCGATGTTTCAAGGAGTTAGTGCATAATTATCTATTGCAATCAATATTTGTTTCTCACGTAAACGGTAAATGGTTTTTCTGGTCGCTACATATGTCCACATTTTCAATGGTCCGACTCAAATCACGACATGTTTCAATACATCTTTTAAGATGTTTCCCACGCACTGCATATGTGTTGCAGACACATCACTGTGCATGTTCAACCTTAGACTGGATGCAATAATCGTGTTTTCCATCAGATTGACAGGGAGGACGAAACAAAACACCAGTAAATATTTTTTCTGGTTGCTACACATGTTCACATTTTCAATGGTCCGACTCAAATCACGACATGTTTCAATACGTGTTTTAAAATGTTTCCCACGCACTGCATATGTGTTGCAGACATATCACTGTGCATCTTCAACCTTATACTGGATGCAATAATCGTGTTTTCCATCAGATTGATAGGGATGACGAAACAAAACACCACGAAACAAAGCTTTACAAGGAGCAAGATCAAAGATCGGTTCGGAAACTTACCGAAACAACTGGAATGGAGCTGGCCTCCCGATCATCCACGAAAGCAAAAGGGGGATTAAGAAAGTTCATCTGCTCCCGAATACCTGCCGCCCTGGTTAAGTCGTCCATCACACTTGGTCCAACAATTCGTGGCAGGGATCTATGATTATTTGAGGGAGGAATCTCTAAATCACGAATTAAATGCGCCATTTTCTTGTTGTTTGAAGCAAGAACTCGCTGCAAAGATCTGGCACGCGAGCTGTACAGAACGAGAAATGGAGAAGAAGATGCCGGCCATGCAGCACAAAGCAACAAAGCATTCATTTCAGCTCTTTCCTTACAATCAAGGCGTCAATCCCGAGTTATTAGCTGTTTGTTTCACGGAAACAATCCACCGATTTTGGACCCAACTATTGCATGCCGATCCAACCGTCCGTGAAAACAGAAATCAACGTTGCAGGGCTATGCCTAGAAATCCTAGGATAGGCATACCGATTTGTAGCGTCCGTCTTTCTTTTATGCTGGCATCACATATTGTAAAGATCCTCTAATACTCTCTATATTATCATAAGATCCGCAAGAGCTCACTTGATTGATAAACTAAAATTTTCATTGCATGCATATAGCTAATTGTCCATCGGATATCAACACTTTAAAATGTTTCATAGAAGAACTATTGGGAGGACCGGATTCACGCAAAGATTTGGGTATAAAACTTGACAGCAATCGAAAGGCTAAAGAATCCCAAAGTTTTTCTCAGTTAAATTGCTCCAGGTCAAAGTTCGAACTCAAATTCAATAATGGCTAACCTGAGAAAATTGGAGGGAATTGAAAATGTCCTAGAAAATTCGGTCCAAATTTTCTGATTGCAAAACTCCCATTTGGATCATTTTCTTTACCATTTTTAAGCTGCAAATAAATTGAGCAAAACGGTGAACAAATGTAAACCCCTTTTGGGCCGCTGGCCCATCCCTTCCTCCTCCTTGCCGCAATGGGCCTTGGCCCATTTCATTCTGTAACACTAATTTTCTAAAACCCAAAATTTAGGGCTAACAAAAACTTTTTGCTAGTAATGCTGATTTAAAATACACCAAATTAAAACTTTATTCCAAATCATGTTTCTGCTAAACCCTAAAGCAAAGCAACCAAAATCGTTCCCTCTGTTCCTGCTCCCTTGATTTCTGCTTTGTCGAAACCCTGTCTAGCAAGGGATACAAGCCCTGCTCTATCCTTGGTCTCCATTGCGAGACCGTTCGCCCTTGCATCCCCGCCACGACAGCCTGAGGCAGCTGCCACAGCCAATTTGCTCTGCCGCGACAGCTCATGGCAGCCGTTGCCGCTGCCACGCTCTTGCCACGGCAGCCGCCGCTGCCCATTTTCTCTGCCGCGGCAAGGCCTCTGCCACCTCCGTTGCTATCTTTCTCTGCCGCAGCAAGCCGTTCCTGCCGCCGACAAGTTTCCGCCGCGACAACCGATTTCCACCGCGGCAATTCTTTTTCCCTACCGCGGCAAGTCTTCCCTTACCGCGGCAATACCGCGGCAACATTTTCTCTGCTGCGATAGCCCTTCTCCCCGCCACAATCATACTTTTGGCATTCCTCCCCCTCTTAACTAATAAGTGCCACCTCAAACCCACCTCTGCCGCAAGGTGCCCTCTCAGTACTTCTACGAAATCGGAGCATATACCCATAAAAAATCTTTTCCGAATGACCTGAAATTCTACCACCAACTTCGCCATGCCCCATCGCGAGTATGTGCAAAAATATACTGCTTTTATGAATACGCACATACGCAAAACCCTAATCCATTCCTTCCGAACTACGGATCAAAAATCATAACTCCTCATTTGACTCCGCCGCAACTCTATGTGTATGTGTGAGTGTATCAACAGTACTTCTCCAACTTTAAAACCACCGTGATCACCTATGTTTATCCCAACCTCATCGCGACCATATATGTGCATGAACCTTGAAGTGTATGTGGGCACCTACACTGCGAACTCTAGCCCGCTTATTTCGAGCAATGGTGGAAAACAAAAACCCTAATCCCTTCCACCTTTCAACAATTCAGATGAAACCTCAACTCCCAGAAATCTCTGGCTACTCTTGCCATGAACCCTGAGTGTATATACGTATATATCGGGGGGACTTTCTCGAACCCTGGCCCCATGAGCTTCTATATGATGAATCCGAACTCCATTTCGATTCCCTTGAGCAGAAGTGAGATGTGAAACCTAGCCTCCTCTCAGTTTCCTTGTTATACATCTAGGATCGTACGGATTATATACCCATCTCCCCTCCACTCGCATCTGTGTGCATGCAAGCACGCACCCTATACCCTAAAGCTCAATGCTATCACTCTTTGGTTCATTTCACCTCCCGAAATTTCACAGAACTTCTAATAACTATATCTTTTCCCTTTATGAAGCAATATCTAAATTTTCAGCTCTAGTGCCTCAAATACTTCCAAAGATCAGTCCCAGATATACATATGCATATTCTTAGGCTGGCCAATGCTCAAGCGTTTTAAGCCTCAGAAAGTTCTATACGAATTTGGGGAAGACACAATTAGATATATATATACACCCAAACGTACGATCATCAATTCAAGCTGTTCCCAAAGATTTTCCATATACCTATATATATATGTAGCTAGAATTTGATTTTGATTTATCATGAACCTGTCCCTTTGAACACCTAAGATTGTGAAAATATCTGGTAGAATAAACTGAGCCGCATATGTATCCACTGTTGCAAACGAAATATTTTACCTACACAATCATGGGCGCCTTGCCTAATTAATTCATTCGTGTGAGGTCATATCATCTGTGCAGCCAGAACCCCGCTTTAAATTGAATAAGACAGGACGTGCAGCTCTCTGTGTCGTGACCTCACGTCAAGTCCAGTGCCAACTTATTGCTGTGACCAGAGCACTAGCTAACTGCCGTTCTCCACACCATTAATTATCAAGCTCCCCTTCATCTACACCTTCTCTCAGCAGCTACTGCCGTTCCTTTCTTCCACCCCTATGCGTTCTACCCCAAACTATCTCCCTCTTCCTCGAGCACCCCAGGCCGGTGCCCTGCTGCTACCGCTCTTCTCCTCCAAGCAGCCAAGCCGAGCTACCCATTTTCTCTCTCTGGTTCCTCCTTCTTTTCCCCAATCTCTTCTTCCACTGAGTTCCAGTTCACCCCCAAGCTCAATCCCGAGCTCCCCGATTCAGAAGCTGCAATAGTCCAGCTCGATCCCGCTCCCGAGCTGCTTCATTTCTTTTTCTCTAACTAAACCAAGCTTCTACTGCCCCCACTCGCCCCAGTCCTTCCCCAAACCGAACCCTACTCCAACCAGCGCGGCTGCTCACCACCAGCTGGACCTCACCATCGGTACATCGACCCCAAGCCGACGGCTGTTCCGCCGCTTCCCCGATTCCCCCCGCAGCATCTCGCCGCCGGTAAGGACCTTGTCGCCGTCGACCAGGTTGACATCGCCGGGCGGCCACTCTCTTTCCTCGGCCGCTGCTCCAGTGGGCCTTGGCCCCAAAATTTCCTCGCCGCCGCCGGTTCCCCTTTTCTTCCCCAAGCCGCAGCTCGTCCCGATGAGGATCCCCGGCGCCGTCGCCCCCAACGCCGCTACCGCCGGTGCTCCCCTCCTCGCCGCCGGTCCCCACCTGCCGCCGTCGACGAGATCCACTGGCCTCCCGCCTCCAGTGAGCCGCCGCCCCACTTGGCTCCACCGCCCCGGCCAGAAGCCCTCCTCTCTCCCTTAAGCCGTAGGTACCCAGTCCCTCTCCTCCTCTTTAGAGAGACCAGCGGCCGTCCTTCCTTTCCCCACTGCTCGCCACCCTCGCCATAGCTCAGGACCCGCCGCCTTCGCGTTCCTCCGCCGGGCTTGCCCAAACACCTCCAGCAAGCCGCCCGGACAAGCCCCAAGGCGCCGTCGTGAGGCCTCCACCGCCGCGCCGCTATCCATCTCGCCCCCCGTGCGCCGCCAACTTTGTCACCACCGCCAGTGTGTGCTGGTGAGGTGAGCAGTGGCCGTTTCTCTGCTTGAATGCGCAATAATGATGTCGAAAGGCGCACTCACGACTGATCCCTCCGGTTTTCCATTTTTAGAAACCAACTCACTGTCGGTTCAACCGGTTTTGCACTAATTCAAATGGTTTAGGGTTAATCCGACTGGATCCTGACCCTTTGAAAACGGTTCTGGAGTCCCTAGTTCCAAATCCCAAGTCCTGTTTCAAGAAGATTTTAGGTTCGGGAGATACTTAGCTAACAAACGGTAATGCTTTGACCCAGGGTAAGTTAATCATTTCTTGTAACCAAAATAAATATGTATAGTCATTTCCAGAACCATTAGAATACATGGGCGTTTTCCAAGACCCTAGGGAATTCATTTGAACCCAACAAGTCGAAAGTTCAAATAACTAAAAGTAGGTATATCTAACGAACCCTCGTTACTGATTAAGCAAAATCGTAATTCATGTCCTACAGCGTGGGCTCAACAGAGCTCCCTAAACTTGTCGCCAACCTGCATTATCTTCATACCATTTCTGAACTCCTGCCATAGCACCATCATAAGCTTGGGACCTCAAGTAGGCCAACCAAGTCCTATACCCCGTTATTTCAACCAAAAGCTAAAACCAGAGATACCTTCATAGAACTAGGGCATCAACGAAAAGGAAACCCTAAAGAGGTGCCCGCCTGATACACACATATCTAGTTAGAACTTAAATGTGATGCTCTGCTAACTCCCTAAGATAACAATATTAATAATCAAATGATTAGTGCTTCCGGTTTTGCGAGAAAATCCCTATTTTGTACAAAGATAAGTCCTTGTGCAAACCCTAATAGACAACGAGATCTTCAACGTGTGTTTTCAACGTTATAAGTGTATGCCTTATCGAAAACTCCAAACTCTAACTCGCTAAAGCTTCTCAAAGTTTAAATGGCTAATCGAACGCATCATGATCGCATGTGTTGATTCTTCCAGTTCTATATTCGATGTTCTTGGTTTTTTCCTCGTGCCGCTGGTTTATTCGTCGTTTCCTCGACGTGTAGATACCGATGTTAGAGATGTTGCGCGAAGGACCCCGGACCATTGCCGTATCAAGTTCAAGGTCGAGCCCGGACAATATTGCCAGGCAAGCATTCCCACTTTGACCATGTTGAATCCCATACTTGTGAACATTAAGTATTTTGTTTGCAAACTTGCATGCTATGTTGATATCGACGTTATTTTATGCTAGGGTAGTTATGCCGAGTAATTGCATATGAGGTAGGTTCTGAAATTCGATCCTTGTAGCCCTAGGAATATTTAGTCGGTTGATATTCGACCGACCAACTAAGTAGGAATATAGGCTTTAGCCTTGCTTAGCCATGCTGTAGTAAAAAACCAAGTTTTACCGGCACGATGGGTTTGGGATCAAAACCCTCGGTTTGTTATACATATCGAGGGAATCTTTTAAAATGAAAGGTTTGCTAAAATCCCAAATGAAAATGATGGAGGACTGGGATTCGGGCAGGAATGCTAAGGGAGTTTGGAGGTGGTAGAGTAGCCGGTCGCTACATGAGAAATGAAATGGTCGGGTAGCCGGATGCTACCTGAGGAAATGGTTGGATATGGAGTCCTGCTCGAATCAGTTAAGGACCGAACCTAAGTGCCGCTGAATCAGTTCCCCTACCGTACGTCCACATGTCCTTTATGGAAAGGACTTGACTCGGTAACCCGCCTAATACTAGGGTTCGGACCCGTAGGAAGTAAGAAGAATGTGCTAGGTAGGACGTTGGGCCCCTAGAGAATTCCCACGGCGCTATTTGGGTCAAGATTCTTAAATAGTGAGCCCCAAGGCGTGGGTGAGGATTCGACACAAAGATGAGCGTTTCTCCGAGTTGTGGTGTCAGGTTGCTTGGACACAATCAGAGTTAGGGTAAGTCTCATTTAGCGGGTCCGACTCTAGTGTGAAAGCAGGCGAAAGGTCTCGTTGTAATAGCCCTGTCAGTACACGGCGCGCAGTGTGCCCAGGGTGACTTACATCTTGTGGGTAAAGCCGTACCACCTCTGCAGAGGGTTAAAATCTATTCGAATAGCCGTGTCCTCGGTCATGGACATGAACTGGTAAGGCCACACACTGGTTAGACTGAGTTTTGTTTGTGAAAGCTGGGAAATGGGATTAAGGACGTGGGCATGACGTGTCCACAGTGAGCAGTTTAAGCTACAGTCTGGTAGCGAGGAACTGCAGAAGAGAAAACCTAGCCCGGGCCGCGAGGAGGTGGCGCGGGTAGGTTGTAAGGACTGTACGAGGCGGTAGACGGAGCTACCGACCTCTAGTAACGACTGTTTTGCTGGTTTATCCAGCACCGAATGCTGTCTCGACAGAGACAAATTGTTGGATTTCAAAAATGCTCTTGAATCTACTATTCTGTATTTCGAATAAGAACTTACATTTCCGCACAACTTGCAACTTAAGTTAGAGCCATCCCTTTGATCTAGCCCCTGCATGAAATATTGCCGTATATTTCCTCCTGTGGGAATAGCTTGCGAGTACATTCAATGTACTCACCTGGCTTGTTGATTTGGCCAGACGAAGGAGACATCAATTCCGAAGATACGAATATGAACGCGAAAGCTAGGGCGTAACCCCAGTCAGTTGCCCTGTCGGGTATGGCATATTGATGGGCCACCTCACCGTTGAATTCCGCTGTAGATTTATAGCCGATGGGCTACAGGTATCAGAGTGTCGACCTTAACGGTCTATTTAATTGTTTACGCATGTATGACAATGATATACAGGTTAACTCGTGTGTATCGGCTACTGATCCAGGGACCGATACAGTGATCACGAGGGACTATCCGGCTTAAAATCCGGGTACGCCACACATTCCCCAGCATGCACCGCGCTCGCCTCCTTTCTTCCCCGAGGCGCCGCCGCGCCATCCCTGCTGTCAGGCGGGGCCCGCCCGCAGCTCCCCGCCGCCGCGTGGCCGGGCACGTGTCCAGCAGCACCCCGCCGGCGCCTCCGCCCCCTCTCTCGTCCTTGGAATAAAGGGGGCACCCCCTCCCTCGGACACGGCGACGCCGCTCTTTCCCCAAAAATCGCCGCCGCCCTCGGCTTCCTCATCCATGCCACTTCTGTCGGTGTCCATGGCGCAGGCACCGCCACCGGTGAGATGGCCCCTCCCCGTGCCACCACCAACTCCCGCCGCTTCGTCTCGCCCCCCGCCACCAGTGCGCCTCTGCCCTCCCCACCGTCCGAGCCGAGCTTGGGAACGACCACAGCTCAGCGTCGCCTCTGGTCGGAAACCCTCCACACTGTCGAGTGCCGCAAGCCAAGCTCGGGGGAGCACCTCCACCACCCCGGGCGAGAGCTCCCCTGCGCCACCGTTCCAGCCCCAGCGGAGCAAGTTCCACCTCCGCCTTTTTCAACGCCGTCGAGGAGCTCCCCGTGGCAGCCGAGCTCCGAGGAGCGCCCGTGGTGTCGCCGCCACTGGTGCCGGGCACATCGCCACCGGCTGCAGCTCTTCCACCGCCTCTGCCTTCTCCCACAATTGCCGCAGCCCTGGTCCCTCTCCACCGTAGTCATCGGCGACACCACCACCGAGGCTCACTGCCCGACGGAGCCGTCCACTATCAGCTGCCCTTGGAACCCCGCCCCAGATTGGTGCCGTCAACCGCAGGCTAACCATGATGCCACTGCGCTGCTGTCCTTGGTGCCCTCGCCGCTGCATCGCCTCACCAGTTCTCCTCCGCTTGTCACTTCCCCGAGCTGCCACAACCGCGCCAGCATGCCCCTCCGCGTCACCTCCTCACACCATTGCCGCGTTGCCTCTATGCCATGGTGTTGCTACTCAACCATGAAGATGGTGAAAGAAGATGGAGGAAGATCGTGAAGATGACGTCATGCCCGAGGAAAAGAAGGAGTGCAGACGGAGAGTGGTGCCATGCCGAGATGATCTTGGTCCGCAATCCTGTGTCATCATCGACCTTTATTTCTCAACTTCACATCAAGGGTAATGCCTCATCTTCTCATGGATGTGATCCCTATGCGGTAATACGAAGCCTTGTGATGAACTAGTGTAGAGTTACTCAGTAGCTGGGCATTCTGCGGCTGTTTATGTGCATTTCATTTAGGAATCAAGAGTTGGGTCTAAGGATAAGTTGTAGATGCTGTCAATAGCTTCAATTTGAGTATCTACTTGCTGAAATCCGATGAGCCATTCGTGAGTTATAGCCAAATTCGTTCTGCTGCCCAGTTTCCTCTTTAGTGGAGGTGCAACTAAAAGTAATTAAAATCACCATGTCAAATACAACATTAAAAGTATAAATCTATTAGGGAAATAGTTGCAAAGCGGTTATAAGAGCTTGAAGAGCCTAATCATGTTATCACTCATGTCAGTTTAATGTTTAATTTATACCTGCCATCTATACAACTTGCTTCATTTTAATCCCCATGCTCATCCTTATCATTTCGATTCAAGAGTTAATACGAAAAGTAACCATACATGTCCTATCAAAGGAGTTGCCAAAACCAAAAACCCTTACTTGAATTGACGGAGTCTTCACCGTGAGATTAGTTATTGATACATGGTTGTTAAGTGATCAGTATACTTGATTAGAACTTTGGATGAGTGTAACCATTATACATATATGAGTATATTGTCTAAATTCTTGTGATTATTAGTTAAAATTGGCTAAGCTGTTAATGTATTTCTCGGTTAGTACATTGAGTTAAGACATAACTACCAATCTAAGGTCCATTGGCATGCATAAGCATAGCAGTCAGATTCATTCCTTAAGAGTTTAACCAAGTATACACTTAGCATCAAACCTCACTCAAAGACATCCATGCAGCCATGTCATAAAAATTCATACATGAGTACACCAGGCAGCCCCATTCCTTCATCGTTCAACCAAGTAAAGTGTTTGGAACCGTAGTAGATCCCATGTCATGCAACATTAACATTTAAGCAAGAGCATAGGGGTATCACTGTCTATAACACTTCATATCCACGACATTAATAACCTAATAAAGGAATATGAAACACTAAAAACTAATGTAGCACAAGGACCCCTCTGGTCATCCTAAATAGCTGGGAACAAATTTAGTAATCAGATTCTTATATCCCTCTCTACTGAGAAAACAGACAGCAAAATCTAGGATTTGTTATACCTTCTAAAAGTTGTAGAAAACTCAAATCATCCGAAATAAGTTAAGCACCCCTTTGTAGATCCACATTTTTATTCATAACATTTTTATGATGCCACTGTTATGCATAACCTTGTCGTATAACATTTTGAAAATGACAATTTATCCTTTTTGCTTAACATTAAAGGATTTAGCTTCTCATGAAAGTAAACATGTTCTGTTTCAAGTCATTGGTAATAATCTATACTCCATCATGGAATCAAAGTACCCTATCACCACTGCCATATACAGTTTGAGAACACAGATAGTTTAATAAATCCTAATACTATCACATACCACCTAAAAAAATCATAACTTACACCCTACAATCCCAAATTGAATGATTCCACTTGCATTAGCTTCATAGTAGAATATCCTACATCTTAGGATGCATTTCATGCATTACATCATCTGGTTTATTGCTGGTTTTGATTTATGTTCTTTTGTCATTGCTATTCGGTCTTTCGGGTTATTTCAAAAGAATCGGGCAATGCGGGTGATCTTGAAGCTATTTTTCCATCGAGCTTACGATCTTGGATAGCCAGGCAAGCTTGCTCGCTTGTTGATAATATTCTGGTTATTCTTTTACTATGCTTGGTTGATTAAATGATGAGTGTGATGTGTGAACCACTAGCAAGAGCAGGGTTGTTTGTGTTGTGGTTATTGGATGTGTCCATTAAATTGATTGAATTAACTCTTGAACCCCTTAAAGTGAGATGTGAGAGCCAGGGTACTGTCACCTACTGATGGATCGGCAGGCGGTCAACCTGGCCGATACCGGTGTCGTAGGGCTATACTTTTCACCCACAGTGATAAGTGCTAGCGAGTGGAGTTGGATGGTCATAGGAGGACCTACTATGAACCAACACCCATTGGACCACTTGTTCGCGTGAGGCTAGGTTGGTGACGACGGGATCCACAGGGGATAGGCCCAAGACAGAGAATCGGCCCAACAAAGTTCAGGATGGCCGAAAGCTGCTACAAGAGGCCCACCCGGATAGACGTGGCCTGCGAGATCCACTTGGAAGTAACAGCCGGGTGCCAATTAAGACCGGACGTTACCAAGGCTTGAAAACAGACGTTATCCCGGCAGTTAAGTAGAGTTAAGGCACCAATTAAGAGTGCCGTTACCGTGACTCAGTAGTTGTAACTCCAGGCCTTGCCGGGTCTATATAAGGCAAGGCCAGGACCCCGTGCAGGGGATCTTCTTCTGCTTCTTTCTCTAGGGAGTAACGGGCCATCCATTGTACTTAAATCTTCCTCACACAAGGCTTGCTAAACAATTCAGCAGGAGTAGGGTATTACCTCTTCCATAGAGGGCCTGAACCTGGGTAAATCTCTCGTGTGAGCCCGCTCCTGGATCATCCTCTTGCGCCCCCCAAATCCTACTAGAAATGTATATTGCCGCGAAATCCCCGCGACAGTTGGCGCGCCAGGTAGGGGGACGCGCAGGCTGGAGTTGCGATCCAGGCGGGATCTACTCCGGTCGTCGGCGGCAGGCTCGTGTTCGGCCACTCGGTACAGCACCTTACCTCCGCCGCATTTCCAAGAGGCGCGACGCTCTCCTTCGGGAGCTTGCGTTTCTTGGCCGACGATTTCAGCCGGCTTCGCCTTCAAGATCCGGTTCCTTGCCCGGCGGTGGAGCTGGCACCCAAACACACCTTGGGGACCTCATATGATGGCGAGGAGTGTTCCCAGCTCGTCAGCATGATCGGCTCCGACTCACTTCTGCCCGTCCTGGATTCTGCATCCGAGGGGTACGAGAGTTCGCACAGCCGTGCCTCCACGGCCGAAGTATACATGGTCGCGCCCGGTATAGCTGGTGCGGGAGGCACGTCAGGTGCGACGGCCAGAGCGATGGACGAGCTCTTACGCACGCCCATTACTGGCCAGTTGGAGGTGGAAAGGGCCATCGAAGCTTCTCGTCAGGCCATCCTAGCGGAGCGGGATCGCGCCAACCAAGAGAAAGCAGCTCTCGAGGCGCGTGAACACGAATATGGCGGAGCCCCGGCTCGTGGGTCCCGCCAGCACCCACGTCGCGCCGCGTCATCGGCCGCTCGGAGGGGTCGTGATGTCCGCAATTCTCTTTTGGCTCGAGAGCGGGATGGCGTCCCGGTCTATCAAACCCCGGCGCAGAACCTCATTGCGGCTGCCACGCTGGCTGATTCGCTTCTGCCACCGGTAGATGGTCCTGCGGCAGAGACCTACCGCCGAGTCGTCACCCTGATGAAGATGGCGGTGGAACAGCAGAATGAGGCTGCTTCGGTAAGCGACCGGTTAGCCTCCGGGTCCGCGCGGAGCCGGCCCTCAGCGGCTCCGAGTCGCCCCATCACCGTGGGCTCGTCGCAGCCGAGCCACTCCACGAACCGGCGCCCTGATGCCCGCCAGGAGATCAACCGACTCCAGGCGGAGCGTCGTCGAGCTGACTCCCCCCCGATCCCGGGCAAACAATGTCCGTGACGCTCGGGACGACATCGAGGGATGTCGGGCGACCAGGATGCGGGCCGAGCGTCGCGGTGATGAGGTTAACCAGCTGGGCAGCTCGGCCTCCACCGGTCTGCTATGCTTTAGCAGGCGGATTCGTTCCGAGCCATTCTCGGATCGGTTCCGGATCGCCAGTGGCATCGATAAGTACGATGGCACTGCCAAGCCGGAGACTTGGCTTGCCGACTACCTCGTCGCCTGCAACATTGGCGGAGGCAATGAACGCGTTGCCCTCCGCAGCCTTCCTTTGATGCTTGAAGGCTCCGCGCGGGCATGGCTTAATAGCTTGCCCAAAGACAGCATCTACGATTGGAAGGACCTCCAAGAGGCCTTCGTCAAAAATTTTGAGGGCACCTACAAGCGGCCCGGGAACAGCGCAGGACCTTTGGCTCTGCGTCTAGGAGAAAGGGGAGTCGGTTTGCGACTATATTCAGCGCTGGACCCGGCTACACAACTCCATCGAGGACGTCTCTGAGACGCAGGCCATTCAGGCCTTCTCTCAGGGAGTCAAGTATGAGCTCCTAAAGCATAAGTTGGCCAGGTCTAATATTCAGACCATGGGCTGACTCATGGAAGTCGCCAGCAAGTATGTGACTGGTGAGGAGGCAATGCGGTACGAGGACAAAGGCAAGTCAAAAGCCGAGTCCTCAAGCCGCAAAGACCACACCGACTCGGGTCGAAAGCGTAGTGACAACCGCCCCCTAGAAGCGAAAAGCTGGCGCCAGGGATGGAGTTAGTGGCGCCGACTTGGTCGCGGCCGCTGAACGCGGCCCCCAGCGCGGCGATGGCGGTCGAAAGAAGGAGCGCCCCTGGCAGCAACGCAAGGCGCCGAGGCTCACCTTCGAGGAGATCCTCGACAAGCCCTGCTCTTTTCACAGCACTGCCGAGTATCAGGCGGGTCACTCGACCAGGGAGTGCAGCTTCTTAAAGCGCCTCCGGGAAGAGAAACAACCCGCTCCTGACGCTGGTGACGAGGGTGCCCTCCGGGTGGCAGCGCGCCGCAGTATCCCCTGCAGAGGGGCGTCCTCATGATCTTCCAGGGATCCGAGTCCAAAAGGAATCGGAAGCTGCGATGCCGCAAGGTAAACGCGACAGTCCCGGCAGTCCCACGGTGGCTAGACTGGTCGGAGATGCCAGTCGGTTTTGACCGCTCTGACCACCCGGATCGCGTCCCGCGCCCGGGCAAGCACCTGCTGGTGGTGGATCCGCAGGTTGGTGGCTTCAAGCTCCGCAAGGTCCTCATGGACGGCGGAAGCAGCATCAACATCATCTTCATGGAGACCCTGAAGAAGATGTAGATCTCGGAGTCCCAACTTCGTCCCAGCAGCACTACCTTCCACGGGATAGTGCCTGGGAAAGTGCACCAAACCATTGGGGCAGGTCTCCCTAGAGGTTGTTTTCGGCAGTCCTGACAACTTCCGGGTGGAGACCTTGACCTTCGAAGTCGTCGACTTCCGAAGCGCTTACCACGCCATCTTCGGACGCCCGGCCTATGCCAAATTCATGGCTAGGCCGTGCTACGTCTATCTCAAGCTGAAGATGACGGGTCCTAAGGGGGCTCATCACCATCACCGGCGACTTCGAGCGCTCCACCGAGTGCGACATCACTAGCGCGGACATCGCCGAGTCCCTGATCGTGGTGGAAGAGCTTGAGGCCATCAAGAAGAATGCCGACCTCGAACAGGCTCCACCTAGCAAGAAGTCGGCGTCCGAATCCACTTTCCAGTCGGCCAAGGACACAAAGAAAGTCCAGGTCCACCCCGACGATCCGTCCAAGACGGTCCAGATCGGGTCGACCTTGAGGCCAAATAGGAAAGCGCGCTCGTCGACTTCCTTCGTGAGAATTGGAACATCTTCGCATGGAAGCCAGCTGACATGCCGGAGTTCCAAGGAAGTTCGCCGAGCACTCCCTCAACGTCTCCAAAGACGCGAAGCCAGTCAAGCAATCTCTCCGCCGTTTCGCTGAGGACAGGCGCAAAGCCATTGGAGAAGAGATAGCCCGACTCCTCGCGGTCGGGTTCATTAAGGAAGTTCTTCACCCTGGACTGGTTAGCAAACCCAGTCCTGGTTCTTAAGAAGAACAAGACTTGGCGAATGTGTGTAGATTACACTTCGCTGAACAAAGCTTGCCCCAAGGACCCGTTCGCACTACCTCGTATCGATCAGGTAGTCGACTCCACGGCAGGGTGTGAGTGTTTATGTTTTCTGGATACCTATTCAGGCTACCACCAGATTAAGATGAAAGAATCAGATCAAATAAAGACTTTCTTTTCATTACCCTCGTTTGGGGCTTACTGCTATATCACTATGCCTTTTGGTTTGAAAAACGCTGGAGCCACATATCAGCGATGTATGCAGAAGTGTTTGCATGACCAGATAGGCAGAAATGTCCAAGCCTACGTTGATGACATCGTAGTAAAGACAAAAAAGAACGCGGATCTTTTGACCGACTTGGCCGAAACCTTCGCCAATCTCAGAAGATTTGATATGAAGCTCAACCCGGAGAAGTGTGCCTTTGGAGTTCCTTCAGGCAAGCTACTTGGGTTCATCGTTTCCGAACGAGGAATCGAGGCGAACCCGGACAAGATTGAGGCCATCCTCAAGATGGGCAAACCGAAGGATCTGAAGGCTGTCCAGCGACTGACCGGATGCGTGGCTGCACTGAGTCGGTTTATCTCCCGACTCGGCGAGAAGGCTCTGCCCTTCTACCGACTCCTGAAGAAATCCGACTCCTTCGAATGGACCAGCGAAGCTCAACAGGCCTTCGACGGCCTCAAGCGACTGCTGTCTACGCCTCCAGTCCTCGCTGCACCGATGGAAGGGGAGCCCTTGCTGCTCTACATTGCAGCCACCAATCAAGTGGTTAGCGTGGTTCTGGTGGTAGAGCGAGCAGAAGAAGACCGGGTGCAGAAAGTGCAGCGACCCATCTACTATGTCAGCGAGGTCCTTTCTGAGTCGAAGCAGCGCTACCCGCACTACCAGAAGCTCGTCTACGGCGTATTCATGGCAGCGCGGAAGCTGGTGCACTATTTCCAAGCCCACTCGGTTACCGTGGTCAGTCATGCTCCTTTGTCAGACATCATTGGCAACAGGGATGCCACGGGCCGAGTCGCTAAGTGGGCAATTGAGCTCATGGCTCACGACATCAACTACGAGCCTCGCAAGGCTATAAAGTCTCAAGCTCTTGCCGACTTCATTGTCGAATGGATAGAAACCCAGTCCCTCCCGCCCGAAGTGCACTCGGAGCACTGGATCATGTACTTCGACGGGTCGAAGATGCTTGCGGGTACGGGGGCTGGAGTCGTCCTCATCTCTCCCAAGGGCGACAAACTCCACTACGTGTTGCAGATCCATTTCGCGGCATCTAATAAACGTCGCGGAGTATGAGGCGCTGTTGCATGGTTTGCGCATAGCCGTCTCACTCGGTATCCGCCGACTCTTATGTCGCGGCGATTCGGATCTGGTGGTGCAGCAAGTGATGAAGACGTGGGATGCCAAGGACCCCACCATGGCGGCGTATTGCGCTGCCGTACGACGGCTCGAAGGCCATTTTGAAGGTTTCGAACTTCATCATGTTCGCCGGGCCGACAACGAAGCAGCCGACTCCCTGGCCCGGATCGGCTCCACTCGAGAAAAGGTGCCACCCGGCGTTTTCCTGCAACAACTACATCAGCCTTCCGTCAAGATGGAGTCTGCAATCGGCTCATCCGAGGTCACGCCCCAAGGCTCCGAGAATGTTGACTCGGCTCAGGAAGGCGTCCTGGCCGTCATGCCTCTCTGGACTCGGCCGTTCCTCTCTTACCTCTTAAGGAAGGAGCTCCCTGAGGATCCGACTGAGGCGCGTCGTATTGTGCGCCGCGCTGGAGCCTACACCATCATCAACAACGAGCTTTACAAGCGCAGCACCTCTGGAGTTCTCCAGAAGTGCGTTTCGCTCGGAAGAAGGCAGAGCAATCCTTGAGGAAATTCATTCGAGAACCTGCGGTCACCACGCTTCTTCACGAGCACTCGTCACCAAGGCTTTCTGTCATGGTTTTTTCTGGCTCACTGCTCATGCTGATGCAGAGGAACTCATTCGCACCTGCGATGGCTGTCAGCGGTACGCACGTCAATCACACCTGCCAGCTACTGCGCTCAAGACCATCCCTATCACATGGCCCTTTGCCGTATGGGGACTCGACATGGTGGGTCCGCTCAAGAAAGCGAGAGGGGGATTCACCCACCTCCTTGTGGCGGTGGACAAATTCACTAAGTGGATTGAGGCCAAACCCATCATGAAGCTCAACGGTCCGACTGCCGTCAACTTCATGAAGGGGGTCGTCTTCCCGATTCGGCATTCCTCACAGTATCATCACCGACAATGGCAAGAACTTCACCGCTGAAGTCTTCCGCCAGTTTTGCCAGGACCACGGCATCCGAGTCAACTACGCTTCGGTGGCTCATCCGCAGTCGAATGGCCAAGTTGAGCGTTCCAATGCGCTCATCCTCCAAGGCATCAAGCCCCGGCTGCTGGTTCCTCTGCAACGAACTGCCGGCTGCTGGATCGACGAGCTCCCTTCTGTCCTCTGGAGCTTAAGGACTACTCCAAACCGGTCGACTGGCTACACGCCTTTCTTCATGGTCTATGGAGCTGAAGCTGTCCTGCCGAGTGACGTCCTCCACGACTCCCCGCGCGTCACAGCATATGTGGAAGCGGATGCCGAGTCGGCAAGGCAGGATGACCTTGATCTCTTAGAGGAAGCCCGGGAACTTGCTCTCTCACGTTCGGCTATATACCAGCAAAACTTGCGCCGCTATCACAGCCGCCAAGTTCGGGGCTGAGTCTTCAATACAGGGGATTTGGTTCTCCGACTCATCCAAGATAAAGCTGGCATGCACAAGCTTTCGCCGCCTTAGGGAGGGGTCGTTCATCATCAACCAAGTACTGCACAATGGCGCCTACCGACTGGAGGACCCGGCATCAGGAGCAGTCACCGAGAGGACTTGGAACGTTGCACAGCTACGTCCCTTTTTTACTTAACACTTTGTATTCGCAATACTTAGCAGTTTTTCGATCATGAATAAAATTTCCCTGTCCTGAGTGGCACCCGGGGGAACTATTTTTTCCACACTTTCCGGTTGGAGTTATTTATTTGTGACCTTACTGTTTAAACTGGCTTGTTCCCTTGGGCAACCCCCGAGGGCTACACCAAATATCCGCCTGGTTCGATTCTTCCGGGCAATCCCCGGGGGCTACCTCCACCCACTGGGTGTTGCCAGTCGGCTCAGGTTGTATTGACTCCTCTAATTTTGTTTTCTCCGTGAACGTCTAAGTAAACGTGTACGGTACCTAAGGCCCACTCTTCGTCCCCAACTACAGTCGCAACCCGGCTGTCCGGTTGGCAAGAGCAAAAGCTAAAGGTCGGCCTGCACGCGAAAGGACTCGGTGTAGAAACTAACTCAGACGAGCAAAACAACTTGTGCAAAATAACACAAGAAATTCATTGCAAAAATTTACTTGTTCAACTTAGCAGTCTTTACATAATTTCACTCGGTATACCGAGTCTAAACAAAAAACAAAAAATAATAAAAAAACATCTATTCTTCCGGAGTCGCCTCTACGCGCTCCTCCAGGTCGGTGAACTCGACAATCTGGCTTGCGGCGCGGCGAACTCGGGGGAGCAGCTTCAACGGGTCGACCGCCTCGCCTTCTACGTCGAGTGGGGCTCCAGCTGAAATCCCGTCGACGTCCGCGTCAGGGTGGTGCGCCAGCACCATCGCCAGTGCCATGCCGGCTCCCGAACGGGCCGCCGACTCCTTCCACTTCTCCACCTCCGCCGAGCCTTGTGAAAGCTTGTCGGTGAGGGCGAAGATGCTGGAGCCCACTTCATCGTTGGGCCAGAGCTTGGCGCAAAGGCTCTGCGCAGCCGACTTCATGCGTTCAACGAGGCTCTTCACCTGGAGGAGTCGGTCCTCCACAGTGACGATACAACTGGACATCAACTCGGGTGTCCAGAAGGCCTCGAGCGCTGATTCAGCCGGGTGCGCCAGAGCTCGGAGTCGGAGCGCCGCATGCCTTGCCTCGTCCTCCAGTTCTGGGCAAGCATCTGCTTTAGAATTATTACAAGGAACTAAGCAGGGGCATGGACAAAAGAGGTTGATGAGGGACTCGGAAGCTCACCGAGCAGGGTCTCATTGGCTTTCTTGAGATGTCCCATGAGCTCCGACTCCCGCTTCTCCCACTCAACGATGGCCGCAGCATGCCGCTGCCACGACTCGGTCATCTTCGAGTAGAAGCTGGTGACTTGCGCCTGCAGCTCGCGATTGGTGGCTGTCAGTTGCTCAAACTGAGTGGCCAGCTGCTGATGCTCCGACTGCAGCAAGGCGGCAGTCTTCATGGTCTCGTTAGCTTGCTTCAGCTCGCTGTCAAGCTCGGCCATCTTGGCGTCGATCATCCCCGACACCTTTTCCAGTGGGACGGAGACCTTCAACTATTTGCGCAGGCGGGCATTTCAGCCTCGACATCTGCCGACTCGAAAAGATTAGAGTCAAGAAAATTTTCGAGGTAAACGATTACAATGATTCGGATGCTTACTCCCCGTGGCGGCGAGTTTTTCTTCGAGTTGCCGGGTCCGGGCCCTCTCGTCAGCCAATGCTTTTTCGAGGGAGGCATTCCTCTCTAAAAGCGCTTGGCTGCCTCCGCCGAGCCGGACCGCAGCCTGGACAAAGGGAGAAATTCGAGTCAGTGGGACCCAAGTTAATAAGTCTCAAGCCGACTCAAACAGTCGGCTCGAGACTCGGGGGCTACACCCACTGGGTGCACCGATCGTGCTCTCAGTGTTAAAAATCAAGCGAAGATCGAATGTGAAGACTTACCCCGACGGAAGATTCCAAAACCTCGGCCGAGTCCGCCAAGGTCTTGGCCGCGTCAGCAAACTCCCTAAGCTTAGAGCTCAGGGCAGCGACGCGGACAGTGGCCCTTTGCGCCGCAGCCAGGTCCTCCGTGCTGCAGCTCAGCAGCAGCAGCGCGGGCACAAGGCTGCTCGACGAACCGGGGGCTGCCAGCATCAGGCTTCACTCCACCACCGGTGAAGACTCGGTAATGGGCTGGCCCTGGGCCCTGTCCGCCGGCTCCGCGGAGTCGGTGCTGGGCGCCACCGTCGGCTCTGTTGTCGCCACGCTGGCGGGAGTCGGTGAAGGTTGCGGGTCATTGGCCGGTGCTGCGGCCGGTCCAGTACCCGCGCTCGACTCCGGCGTCTCCGCCACGGGCGCAGCAGACGGCGGCGCGCTGGGCGCAGCCGCAGTCGGGGGCACGGCTGGCTCCGTCCCCTTCCCCGACTCAGACGCCATCGCCACGGGCGCGGTGGGCGTCACCATACTGGACGCAGTTGCGGTCGGAGTTGGAGAGGCTGACTCTGATAGCGGGGTTGGAGTCAGCCCCGTGGACGAGCCAGGTTGGAAGACTCCTTTGTTGGAGAGCTTCCTTTGGACTCTGCAAAAAACAAAAGTGCAAGCCGACTTCAACATCTTTCCCTTTTCAATTGAAACGGGAAAGAAAGCGAAAGAGGCGTACCTGGTGGTCGTAGGGACCACCTTCTTCTTCGGCTTCGCCGGGGCGGACGGACCCCCGGAGGAGCTGGCGGATGCCGGCTGGGGCGCAGCCGGCTTGACAACAAGCGTGGTAACTTGCACCACAGGGCTGGCAGTGTCGGCCTGCGCCCGCTTGGCGGCCAATTTCGTCTGAGCCGACTCCGCCTGGGCTCGTGACGCCCCAGACCCAGAGGTGTCGTCCGTACGCCTTTGTTTGAAAATTATAGGGGCCTCTTCCGACTAGTCTTTCGAGTCGGCCGGAACTCGTCCCCCGTTCCGGGTCCCCGCCCTCGGGGCTTCTTCCTCGACCTCCACATCGTCCAAAGCCTCCGGAGCCAGATATTGCTCAGGAAGTGGCGGCATGGAGTTCAAGTGGAGCAAAGTCTGCAAAGTCAAAGACGCGTTTAAAAAGAAACGAAGGAGCAAAAAGGCAAAGGCTTCTTTCGGGATACGAAATACTTACAGTCGGCGGGGGGTTGGCGGTAGAGTAGGGCACCATGTGTGGTGCCCTGGAGAGACCGGATCGCTCCTTGGTCAAGTTCTTGAGAAGCTCCATAAAGTTCTGATCCGAGAGCTTCCCTGCCGACACCCTGGTTGAGTCGGACGCACCCGAGTACTCCCACATCGGGTGCGCCCTAGCTTGCAGCGGCTGGATTTGTCGACTTAACCAGGTCACGATGAGGTCGACTCCAGTAAGCCCCTTGTCCTGGAGCCGCTGGATCCTCTTCGTGAGCCGCTCAACCTCCGGCATTTCTGTGCTGGAAGGCTTGGCGCCCCAACGCTTCTGCCAGACCGGGGACCCGGGACGTACTTCGGCAACCCCTCCTGGGCAATCAGAGTGAGCTCGTCTGGGCAGTAAAACCACCCGTCTTGCCACTTCCGTACGGTGTCTGGGAGCTGCAGCTTGAAATACTTCACGTCGGACTTCACTTGAATGCCGGCTTCCCCGCAGATGGAGAGGAGCTCGCCGGCCTTGACCGGCTGCGCCTTTACCACGAAGGTTTTCTTCCACAGCCCCCAGTGAGGCCGAGTCCCCAAAAAGCATTCGCACAACGTGATGAAACACGCGATGTGTAGAATGCCATTGGGGCTGAGATGGTGGAGTTGAAGGCCGTAGAAGTGAAGAAGCCCTCGCACGAAGTCGTGGGGCAGCAGCGATAATCCCCGCTTGACGAACGGGATGAGCAGCACCCGTTTGTGATCGTGCGTAGTAGGACCCTGCTCCTGGTAGGGCGCCCTCCAATTGCTGATCGCACGTGGAGGCAGCATTCCCTCGGTGGAGAGGCCGGTGAGGATATCGTCGGTCACCACCGACGGGACCCAGTAGCCTTTCTTCCAGTCATTGGGGAGCGTGGTGGCGGAGGAGGATCCGGTGTCGATCTTCTTTCCCTTGGAGGTGCGTGACATGGCCGGAAGGCGGTGGCGGATCGAGCGTTTTCTCAGGAAGGAAAGGAGCAGTGTGCGGTGGCGGGGTTCTGGAGGCAAAGAGATTTAAGCGCGCGAGGAAGACGAAGGCATATGGGAATTGCTTCACCCCAACACCCGTTTTTATAGAAGAGGGAGGCGAACCACCGACGGTCATGCGCCACACGTGGTGGCAAACCGCCACGGCAACCATCGTCCCACGCGCGCAATCCTGCGGGATTCGAGGCGCCTTTTTTGCCATGACCCGTCGTCCCAGGCGTTCCAGCCGGCGAGCATTACGTCAGCAGCCATCTCGCGCGCACCGCACGCGTGATTCGAGGCGCAATCATAACAAGCCATCGTTTCGGACGCCCCGCGAAGTCGCCGCAGCAGCAGTGGATGTCTCGCGCACGCCTCACGTGGGACTCGAGGCGAAATCATCATGCTGCAGCGCCGCAAGCGCTCTGTCCAACCAACTGCGCGCATTAAATGCTGAAATGACGTTGCGTGCAGTCGAGACGACTTCATGTGACCACGAGCTGGCTTCGACCGGGCTCGGCTCGATCGGGTTGAATCACACTCGGACGCCGAGTCAGCTTGAAGTTAGCTTGGCTCACTGAGTCATGACACAGGCGGTGCCGACTCCACCAAACAATTTCAAGGCATACCAACTGTACCACTCGAAAGCAGATCAGATCTGCAAAAAGAGATATCGATGACCAACCCAACAGGGTTTCGCAGGTCACTCGGCAACACCCAAGCTAAGGACAAACCCGGCATCCACAGCGGCACAAGGCGGTCCCTGATTCAGAACCAGACGCCACAGCGGCGCAAAATGGTTTCTGGTTCGGAACCCAGTGCCGGAGTTCGAGGACTCGGTTTCGAAGCTAAAGGTCGAAAGCGTCCCCCCTGCGGGCACAAGCTGGCAACGATCCACTCGGACAAGCCCAGACGCTATTTTGGGTTCACTCAGAATTTATGATACGCCTCCCGGAAGGCCACCAGCCGACTTCCCCAGCAGGAAAGCACGGGTATCACCGAAACTCCCCACACTTAGCACAAACTTAACCTTTTTTCAGGTATCTCAGGAGTCCATCAAGGTCTCTCTACGGCCGATTCGGAGGCGCATATGGCTTGCCTACCAGATGGCGCCCGTATCAAGACCCTGAAGCACTCGGGGGCTACTAACGACAGGATCCACAGGGGATAGGCCCAAGACAGAGAATTGGCCCAACAAAGTTCAGGATGGCCGAAAGCTGCTACAAAAGGCCCATCCGGATAGACGTGGCCTGCGAGATCCACTCGGAAGTAATAGCCAGGTGCCAATTAAGACCGGACGTTACCAAGGCTTGAAGACAGACGTTATCCCGGTAGTTAAGTAGAGTTAAGGCACCAATTAAGAGTGCCGTTACTGCGACTCGGTAGTTGTAACTCCAGGCCTTGCTAGGTCTATATAAGGCAAGGCCAGGACCCCGTGCAGGGGATCTTCTTCTGCTTCTTTCTCTGGGGAGTAACGGGCCATCCATTGTACTCAAATCTTTCCTCGCACGAGGCTTGCTAAACAATTCAGCAGGAGTAGGGTATTACCTCTTCCATAGAGGGCCTGAACCTGGGTAAATCTCTCATGTGAACCCGCTCCTGGATCATCCTCTTGCGCCCCCCAAATCCTACTAGAAATGCATATTGCCGCGAAATCCCCGCGACAGGTGGTTAACCCTCCCTCACTATACTTTAGTCGAATTGGGTGGTTTAACCCATTCAGCATCTCCTTAGGTTATGTGGCTTAAGGAGAATAATACGAATTGTTTGCAATGGTTGTCTCCATGCCTTTAATTCTGAAATTGGGTGATTTTGTGACATGGGAGTTTGGGTGGTTTAACCCAACTCTAGAAATTTACTTGAATGGTTTAAATGTGATAGTATGTGGATGAGTATGATTGGTTTTCATACTTATTCAGATCTGAACTCGAATGTTTGTTGTACAATTCATCAAGTGGTTAAGTTGATTTGCTGGAACATGACATGGTGTGCTGAAATTAATAGCTTGTGTAGCTTCTTTTCCATGTTATGTTGATTTATTTACATTATCATTTCAATTGCCATGCTAAGTTTAAGATTAACCTGGAATGAGCACATTAGCAGCTTGCGAGTACGAAAGTACTCACTCGGGAATTTCATTCCTGCAGGTTGTTCCCGTATTGTAGCTTACTATGACTCTGGTTATTTCGATCTGGATGTTTAGTTGCAAGGATTGCTCAACTTGGTCAAGGGAATATATTTGTAGAGCTTTTGGAGATGGCTAGGGTTGCCATCTCGGTATTTTCTTTTACTCTCCGCTGCTGTTTTTAATGTTGTGTTTAATGTAAGCAACTTCCAGGTTGCTATGTATGAAGAATAAGTACCTATCCTAGGTTTGGAAAGTGTTATTATCCCTAACCCTTTTCTAGAAGAGTTTTGTTATGATATTGAGTTGTTATTGTAGCTGCCCATACACCGTGCGTGTATGAATTGAAGTGTATGAGTTAGTCGTGAAGAATTAGTGATGTTCTCCTGGTTCGGTTAGCGGGACGATATTCGGTTGAGTGACCCGCCAGCTGAGATGTGTTGGCCAGCTAGGCAGGGTGTGGGTAATGGTACCGGGCCTTCGGGTGACTCACCAGTCTCCGACTGGGCTAGAGTGAATGTACCATTGCCAGGCTCCTCCGAAGTCGTTGTGTTGATCGAACGCGAGAAAGACGCTAGGTCTTCACCGGACTTTAGAATTGCATGTGGTTTATTGAATAATGCCCGCTTCTGGCCGGCTTGACCAACGGTGAAGGCATATGGCTCTGGTAATCGTATGGTGCGTTGGTCAGGTGTCGGACTACTCGATTTGGGGGTGCATACGGCGTCGGACTACTCGATTTGGGGGTGCATATGGCGCAGATACCGTGTCACCGGTCGAGTAGTTGCTCAGTCTTTGGCGGAACAGTGTTCTCTAATTCACATGTGATTTGGGGGTCCTGACACATATGGTAACTACATAAATTGAAAATTTATCTGGACATCTCCAAATGGATTTGATGAATGATAAAACGATTGAAGGACTAATATGTGCATCGAGTATGGTTTGATATTTAGTCTCAAAAGCAGGATTAAAACCAGTGTCGAGGACGCCCAAAAAATTATAAGGAAAGATGACTTGAAGAAACGAAAATTAAGAACAGTTATCTAGCTCTTTTGGTGGCTTAAAGAATTATATTAAGTTTAGAAAAAGCCATACTATTTAGGATGGTAGAAATCTAGAAGTTGGTGAGAGTGCTTTTCTAACTCTTAGCTAAGAGTCAATCTAAATCTAAATAAGCCTTTAAAATTTCTTCATACACACCTTTTCTGAAAATATCTGAATATCTGAGATCAATGTCGAAATATCTAAGTTTCACCTATGTCTAAAGAGTCAAAGAACTCAGAGCCTCCAAGTCACCCTTCTTGTCTAATCTTATAGATGTCGGAACATCCAGATTTCTTGGAACCTCTGGTTTTGGTTCTATACACGTCTAAGTCCTTTTGCTCTAAAAAAAAGTCAGAGTTGCTAGACTTTTTGAGTCTTCAAGATTTGTTTTGGACTTATCTTTTGAATTCTTGAAATGTCCAAATCCGTTGTCGGAACATCGAAGAATGAGTTTTGTCCATCCTCTATTGAGCACTCTTGAAATCTCAGAAGGTTCGAGTGCGATGTCAAAACATCCGGAAATCCGTTCTGACCACGCCTTGTCAATGCCATTGATAATCCTGGAGGGTCTGGGTTCAAGTCGAACCTCGAAATTCTTGTTGGAAGTTCCGAGATCTATTTCTAAATAGGCAATATAGTTGTTGCTTTTAAATGTTGAAACCTCAAAGTTCCATCCCAAAAGCTATGAATTCTTTAGCTTTTGAATTAATGGCTAGTTTTTTAGGGGTTGCCTATATAAGCGAAGTTCTGCATCGGCTACGTAAGGGAAGCTTCTTGACGAAAGAGCACGATTCGATTCCGGTTTTGATCGTAGGATCAAGCTTCCTCAATGGAGACGAGATCACTGTGGTTACCGACGACTACATAGCAGCACTGATGTTGGAGAGGAGGAAGAAGATCCGTTTGGCTTGGTTCTTCACTGCAGTAGCTTCACTCAGGTCTCCCGAGCATGAATCGATGCTCATCTCCGCCAGAGGAGGTTGGCATTGATAGGTGCCAGCAATGGTGATAGCGGAGCTCGGCTTGATGATGCGGTCTACTTTTGAGATATACATGGGAAAAAGAGTATGTCAGGAGGGAAAAAGGAGGTTTCAGGAACTTGGGAGCAGCATGCATTGACACGGGGGCTCATCGTGGAGGAAGAACGTTCGACGGTGGATCTCCATCGATTACAAGGAAGACAAAGGGGAATCCTCATCGGGTTGTACGAAAATGTAGCATAAACATACGGATGAGTTGGAAGGGGATTAGGCGAAGCGTGTGGTCCTGATCCAAGACAGTGACGCACCTCCTAGCAACCAATGGCACGGGGGCGCACTCACCGAAGTCCGAGTGTCGGGAGTGTTCTTGGCACTAGACATCACAGCTAGAATCGATTCCTCTATAGGGAAATGCAAGACGGAGAGTTGAAGATGTTCAATCATATGTATTCCCTTTGCCTCACGGTATCGATTAAACTCAAGGCAAGTATATGTCATCCTTATTTCGATAGCTTGACCACTCTTTCTCGATCATGTGACTTGGAATTTCAGTTTGTGGTTAACTTTTAACCACGAATAGCATGGTCATGCATTTCCAAATGCGCGAGGCCTAGAGATATCTCTCGCGTTATATGGAGAAGCAAATCGTATCTTTGTTGATAATGTCTGACGACATGCTTTATGACAAACCAGAAAGTCACTTTTATAACTATCCAGTTACGGAGTAGCATTTGACAAACCCTAAATAAGGTCGCTCAACATCTCGAGTTCATACGACAATCTCAAATCTAAGGATATACCATACACATTGTGAATGAGATCAACAGATAACATGTAAGAATACAACGTTCTTGCTATGTCTCATGGTGGGTCGATCCAATCCCGTGTTCCCTACCACGCGTCTATATTGTTGGTTTGATATCTCTTTATCTATGACCTGTAAAATATGTTTTATCGATCATGGATTACTTTGAAATAAGCATTATACATATTGATATAGAGTTCCACCAGTAAGTTACGTACTCGCTAATCAATATTTAAAATAATATTCAATAATATTATTCAACAAATTATGAATATAAAAAATATGATCATCTCTATGCTTTCTTCTAATCATATTTTTAACAAACTTAACGATGGTGACGAGCCCGGAGGGCGAGGAGGCGGCCAAGGCCGTTGCCGTGGGCAGCTCAAGCAACCGGAGCATGCACGAGTTTATCGCCAAGCTCAAGGCTTCTTAATTAATTAACCCCAAGCATGCATGCATGGTGTAATGCTTGACGGTCCTGTCTCCTTTGTGAACTTTTTTTCTCTCGAAGAAAAGATGAGAATAAAACTTCATGTTGCTACTTGAATACTAGCATTATGTCGAAATTATATTTATATGTATCCCTTTTCCTATTAGCACTGGGACCTTCACAAAAACACCTATATCTGCTCTGGCCTATTGCCCTTTCTAATGTTCCCTGAACCGTCAAATATCTCACTTTGCATCTATCAAGCTAGATCTTCTTAACTATGCTTTTTCTTTTTGTTCCAGAGAATATCTAGGCATCAATTTTTGAGTTTTAAAAAGATATATTGTTCGCCCTCTCCGGCTCCTCATCTTACTATGTATAACGAAATTAAATTAATATTCTCATGGTCTGTTATTTTGAAAAATAATCCTTTTTATGACGATGTTCCTCCGACTTAGCTATAACTCATTCATACAAACACATTTTCCTATGATTTCCTATGTTTGTGATCCTATAGGCCTGGATGTACCTCCCAACATATTTTTATATTTTTAAATTCTTAGATTCCAAGCTAGCACTAAACAAAAATTATTAGACATATACAACAAGAGCAAAATCTTACTAATGCTAATTTATGTTAATAATATAGAATGAAATATCATTATCTAAAAATATAGAATAAAAGATATGTTTTATAACTAGCGCTTGCAAATGCACGGGTTGTTGCCGAGTCCAAATGATCTGGACCATTTATCCCATTTTAATCTGACAGCTCCTGATTTTAGTTGGACCTTGACACATTCACCTTTAGTGGAGTTGATAATTGCAAAGTGACCCCTCAGGCTCAACATTACTCCTCCTGCATCGCCCCTTCTCCTCTAATCTTCTTTCCTTCCATCTCAAGTGCACCTCTTACCACCTATTGCAAAAAACATGTATAATCTCTGCAAATTTAGAAATCACTCACCAAGTGGGTTTGGATTGTGTTTTTTTTTCTGAAGAATTTTGAAATATACATCAGATTATAGAACAAAATATATCGTTTCTACATTTAAAATATGACTATATATTTTGGTATGATATATTTCATGAAATGCATATATTGCATGTACCCGATTACTAGTTATTACATAATGCACGATAAGAGAACCGTATTGATTTTATGTTTCTAATGTCATGAGTATCATATAATGCAGAGGCAGAAAGGACAATCCTTTCCTGTTATATAAAGAAATGACTAGTGCATGCAAAGATAACATTTATATGCTTAATAATTGCTCGTTAATCTGAAGAATCGAGTAGAAGAAGCAATTTTCTCAGCAAGTAAACTTGAAGAAACAATTTTCTCACAAATAAAATTACTTGTGTCAATCCCTGCAATTAAACCAATGAACTAAGATAACACAAAAACATCAAGAATTAACTGGTTGCCGGAGAAACTGTGAGGGGTTATGCGGAACCGAGTTGAACCATTCCATGGTTTAGACTTCGGGTGCGGATGGACAAATGGATTATCTATTTTCTAGTTGTTTGATTTTTGTCGAAATTTCAGTTTTTATTAAGTTTCTAAATCAATGTCTAACCATCTTCATTTCTGTCTTACTCCTTATATAATCTACAAACTAAAAATTACAGTGAGTTTCACTAAAATTGTATACTTTCAAAACCGTAATTTTTATAATTTTAGATGAGTGAGATATATGAAAATTTCAGGCAACTGAAACTTAGCAAAACTGTTTTTCTTTTTGCTCAGTTCAACGATGAAAAAAAAATCAGTGCGTAAAGCGTCAGCTAATTTACACCATAGGGTGGTAATGAATCAATTACATTAGGAAAGAGTAGATTATAATCTGGGTATACAATGGATCGATTTGCCCGTTGAAAAAGGCCACCCAGCTGCGGCCCAGAAACCACGGCCCTAAAATCACGCACGCGGTGGCAACCAGGAGCCCTCTCTTCCATTTTTAAGCCTTCTCCCCGGCAAGGAAGGCACAGAGCCGTCGCCCCAACCACGCCGCCGTCCACCACTCTGCTGCGCCGTCGAGCGCGCCTCCGGCCGTGCTCTCCGTCTTCGCCTTGCACCTAGCGCTACCTATGGCGTTCTGGGGTAAGCCAAGCCTCATCCCTCATCCCTCATCCCTACCTATGACTTTTTTTAGTCGTTTGATTATTATTGTTGTTGTTGAACATGCATACATGCACCTGCTCTGATTTGTGCTGTGCAGGCGTGGAGGTGAGGCCCGGGAAACCCTACACCCACCGCTACAACCCCTCCCATGGCCGTCTCCGCATTTGCCAGGTAGCCCCCCTCTCCTACTGCGTACTTCTGATTTCTAAAAGGGTTGTTTGAAACAAGATTGTAATCTGAGTTAGACTAATTGCTTACAATCCTTTTTATTTTGATCTAACTATTTTATTACTTTTTTTGGGCAAAATATGAATCTTAACTTGTGAACCTATCTTAGTATATGATGCGATATTGGCATCCCTTAACTGCATTTGTGGAAACTTAAGCTTTATCGTGTTATCTGAGCATTCACTTGGATACTAGACATGCTAAATTACACCTTGCTGTTGGAACTGAACAAAATTATTGGAGTGCTTTCTTCGGAGCATCACAACCCTTTCCAACGGGTTTTTAGGGCACGTTATAAATAATTTTTATTACGGTTTTTAGGCTACACTGGGCAGTTGCGATGCTGCTACAAGGACGATGGTGCAATGTATTGTTGGTAACAAAACACCTGTCATACTCTGTAGTTTGAATCCTAGATTGGCTGAGATGTGCCATCTAGAGATCGAGCTGGAGGAGGACGATGAGGTTCTGTTTTCAGTACTGGGTCAGAGTTCCGTTCATCTCTCTGGATATTACCTCCGTCCAAGCGGCAGGTGCAATGCAGGAGACGAAGAATCGTATCCTTTTTGAAAGGCTCGTCTTACTATGTGTTTCACTTTTATGTCGCATTTCAGGCTTTATAGTTCATTCTTAACCTTATAATTAGAGAATCTTACGGGGAGGATGTTGGAGAGTCTGATACTGATGAAGAGCGTGATGCGAGTGAGGACAGCTATGAATCTGACTTTATTGATGATGGTGAGGCTGCGGTATGTGAGGATGATTATGTTTCTGACTCTATCGATGATGGTGATGTGTGCTCCACCCCTGATCGCCGCAATCAAAAAGGTACATGATTGAGTTATGTGATACTGACTTATGTAGCATATTTTTCACATACAGATCCTCACTTTTAGTATTCTTTTCATGAAACTTAAATGATGTTTATCAAATTTTGGACTTATCTTTCTCGTAGCACCTTTGTAATTCATAGCTAAGAATGATAACGGTGAAATTATGAATAAATTGTGTTCTACTTTTATTGGTTATTACACATTTACTTTTTGCATGACATGTTGACACCAGTATACTATAGATGACATAATGTAAGCTCACTGCATGATTGTTTGACGGCTTCTGTTTTTAATCTGCTTCTGTAAAGTTTAAAGAACATGCCTTTTCAACTATGTCATGACAAGTGTCACCACTGCTAGATTGGTGCTTTTTTGTATTGTGTTATTCTGTTCACAGCTTATATTTGTGTTCACACAATGCCAATTGATGCTGTGGCATGTCTAATACACATATCTTCTCAAAATTCCATCCTACTAATTTGTAGCATTCTAATATTTATTCCATAGTTTTTGAAAAGAATGCTGGTAAGGTTGAACAACGGCGACGCTTACAGAAGAAGAAAGTTGACAGTACTGATGACAACAATGATGCTTCTCCATACAAGCCTGCAGTCAGGCGCAATTCTCATTCAATATTTGATAGTGGCAGTGATGATGATGATTACTTGCCTAAATCTGTTTCTTTGGCTAAGAAAAATAGTGCTAAAGTTCCTGAGGAAATCAGACCTGAAAATGTTCAGCCAAATGATGTGACCAGAGAAAAGAGTAATGATGCCAGAAAAAGAAAAAGTGATGCCATCAATCAGGACCCTGCATCCCCGATGTATATCTCTGCTCCCTAGTTAAGCGTATATGTGTTTCTATTGTGTTTACTGAATATTGATCTGTGCCATGTTATGTGACATGAGCAGGGATGTAACAGAGGTGAATGGATCATCAATTTCGAAACGAGAAGCTGAAATAAAAAGGAAATCCAAGAAAAAGAAGAGAACTCCATTAGAGGCAGAAGATGGAAAGCATTCCAAAAACATAAGAACATTGGAAGATGGGTTGATCATAGAAGATCTGTCAGGAGGAGACCGAGATGCAAAAGTGGCTTCAGATGGCGACAAGGTAGCCCCGAGCTTCCCTTCTTGAGCTTGCCATGTTGTATGATTGTAGCTCATGAATGTAATTATGTGCTTGTCTAAGCTCCTTCCATTGTGATCATTTTACAATTAACACTAAGATCAATGTTAACTTAGTATGCAGTCAGTACTTTGTAATTTAGACACCAAGACACATCGCCCCAAAGAAGACATGCAAATAACCCTGCTTTACTTGTGCAGGTTTATATCAAATATGTCGGCAAGCTGCAGGATGGGAGAACCGTTCAATCTAATGCCGGGGAAAAGCCTTACAAGTTTAAGCTTGGTAAATATTGACAAACTGCTTCACCTTTTTCTACTGTGTTTGGATTTTTAATGTAAATGCTTACAATGCATATCTTGCTGACCACAGGTGCTGGGAAAGTGATCCGAGGATGGGATGTTGGTATTTGTGGTAATCATCTCGGAGCTCACTTTTGAATGTTCCAAAGTCATTTTTTGGAGTATGATTTACAGTTTTATGATATTGACTGTAGGTATGCGTGTTGGCGACAAAAGGAGGCTAACTGTCCCCCCATCCATGTGGTACACATTTGACATTGTTTACTCTTCAGCTTTCAGTTGTATATACTTTGCAAATAATGCTTTTCTGCTGTTTGTGGATCATGTTTATTCTACAGTGACAGTGATAAAGCAGTTGAAGAAGTACCCAGAGATTCAACAATCATTTATGAAATTGAGTTAGTGAAAGTCCGGTGAAGCCAAATCGCATCCCAAGCTTCATGTTTGTGTTGTATGCCGAAGGCTGCAACACTAGAGCACATGGATTTTTTTGTCGAGCAATCAGATTGCGTAGTTTGTTCTGCATGCATGATGTTTTGTTCTAGCAGAATTATTCTGCCCCGCTCCATAGAATGTCAGACCGCCGTATTACATCAGTGACATGTTTTGACAGTATTCCATAGAAGATAAATATCTAAATATTATGGTAGCAGGCACCTGGGGTTGATGTCTCCGTGATATGAAAGGCAAATGCTAAAGTAGCATCTGCTTTCGCAGTTAATCCTACTTGAGATGGTATGATCTTATGTAGCTCCAATGACGTTGCTGGTCAGGCTGCAAGGCAACAAGTTGCAGTTGTGCTGAATTCGTGGATACTGTGATTTTGCAAGAATTGCTGCACCGTGCAATTTGCATTACGCACAAATTAAAGGAATAATCTTGGGTACTTGTGTGATAAATAGTTATCGTTCCATGTACTTGTGTGATAATTGGTTGCACTTGTTGGCCCAATCTTCCCTCTTACAACTCTCGGAAGCTTGAATTTTGCTTCAAGGAATGTGTTTTAAAGACTACAAGTGCCTAAATATTTCTACCGAGCAGATCTATATTTCACGTCATGTTATTTTCCATGAACATGTTCCTTTTTTCTCAACCCTACTCTAATATTGGTGCAAGGCTTCCTATGAAATTATTCTTCTTCCTCTAAAACTGTTAAAGTATCGTGGCTCGAGAGAGTTCCACACTTCATAAAATTAAGCTATAAACTTTACAGCAGTAGCATGGTTAAGAGCAACTCGCTTCGACAGTGTAAATGCTGTAGGACCAAGAGCCATGTTTTGGAAGAAAGTCTAGTTTAGGCAGTTGTCCACATATATAAGAAATTATAATATACTTTGTAATATTAATAGAGTAAGTTTCTTGGTTTAGGTAAAGTTTATATTATCTACTACTGAAATATTACTAGTTTGGTGTTTACCAAAGAAAAAGGAAGGAATCGTGGAGCATGTTTGGCGCCGCAACCAAAGCAGACCTCCCGAAACATCGTCTAGTAAAGACCTCCCGTCACGAGATGTGAAGGTGTCCAGTCCAAGGAAGCTGTCCTCTACCCACGGCCTTGGGGATGCCGCCGCCGCCGTCGGGGAAGAGGAGAAGAAGAAGAAGCCAAGGAGGCGTTTGTGCGCGTATGGTCGGCTGCCGACGAGGTCTGCATCCTCGAGTCCCTCGCCCAACCGCGCCAATAAAGAAGGCGGCTCGGATGAGGACACGCGTGTCTGCAGGGGGTTTGAGGAGCTCCGGGATATGTACCCTCACCTCGCCGTAGCGGTGGAGCGGATCAGCACGGCTCAGCGCGGCTGCCTCAAGAGGGCATTCAAGCGAATTGATGGTGGTAAAGCCGGCCAATTGGATGCCAAGGTAAAGAAGCAGCGGCTTTTGGAGGTCAAGACGGAGCAGGACCGACGCAATGTGCGCAACCAGGTGCTTAGCACGCTTATCAAATACCTGGATTGACAAGGCTCCGGCCGCTTGAATCGAATGTTACTGATGGGAAGGTGATAGTACTGCTTTCTTTTTGTGGCACATCAACTTATTCATTATCATGTACTAGTAGTTTACTCCTAGTGCCATCAACTTCTTTATATATTACTGCTTATCATATCTTAATTTTTTGGATAATGAGTACTTATATGTACTGATTAGCTTATCTAATAAGATGATGGCGATCTTGCTTTGCTGTCATCAACTTAATATATCAGGCCTTGCTGATCTATGCTAGTATTCTGCGCCACTCAAAATGGAACTTGTCAATGGTGCATGTGTCGTGTTTATGCTTGCACTTTGCATGCACGACGGTTCTTATGAATCCCAGTGTAGTTAAGCCTTACTATGATCCCCATTTTCATTCATAAAACTTGCTATTCATACACCGTTAATATTCAATCATCCATGCTCTATTCTTTGTCTAAAACTTGCTGTTTGATGCATAGTTAAGCTTGCTTAATTTATCCCCATTTTCAGTTCCAAAAAACAAGAATGTTAAACATGATCTTTGTGGCCATCTTATGCTTCCTATTGAAACTATGGAGAATTCTAATTGTACACGTTCAAGCTAAGAATCATTAAGAGTCAGCTCAAGAAGTGAATTTTAGTTTGATTGCATTAGGGAAGTTTCAGGTTCAGGTTTATGCAGGTGCAGCTTGCCTGCCAAACGTTGGCACGAATATATTTGTGTCATCTTTGATCGTGATTGTGTTGTCACGAATATATTTGTGTCATCTTTGATCGTGATTGTGTTGTCTAAAGGTGTAAGGTGGTATCTTGTATTGCCACTCATTGGATCTTGCTGAGAAATTTGTACTATCTGTTGTTCCTCTTGGATTATTACAAGACCAAGCTGTGGATGGGCTCAATTTTGGGCATGTAGACCGAGCTCTTGCAACAGTAGGGCATCTTGTTGAATTGGTCACCCATGACCCATCCTGAGCCCGGAGTCGCTACCGGCCAAGTCTTTTTCCCGCCGCCGGTCCCTCCTCTCTCTCTCGCCAAGCCCGATCTAAGCCTGCTCGCCCGTGTCCCGCTGCACAATGGGGATGCACGAAGGAGATTGTTAGAAATATGCCCTAGTGGCAATCATAGGGATGGATTATATTTCATTGTATCCATGATTTATTAAATGTTCCTTGAATAATATTATTTGTATTGATTGGCAAGTATGTGACTTGTTTGTGGAACTCATATTAACCTTGAATGATTATTCTAAATTGATCCCTAATCGGAACTCATGTGAGGACACATATGAATAATAGACTAACATATGTATTAGTTGATGATCATGTTTCACGGGTCATGGACATAGAGATGTCGAACCAATTGTATGAGCACATGTTAGGGAACATGGGGTTGGACAGATCCAACTTAAGATACAATGTGTGTGCTATGTCCTTTGATCTGAGATTGTCGTATGTACTTGATATGTGTAAATGACTTACTTAGGGGTTGTCCAACGCTACTCCGTAACTGGGTAGTCATAAAGGCTGCCTTCTTGTTTGTCATAAAGCATGATGCGAGTCATGGTCAATCGAGATGAGATTTGCCCCTCTCTGTGTTGAGAGAGATATCTCAGGACCTCTCGAGTGATCGGATCCAGAAATGCATGGCCGTGCTATTTAAGGTTAAACAGTTAACCTAGTAAAGGAATCCGAGACACACGATCGAGAAAGAGCTGTCAAGCTCGAGTTTGAGCTTGTCAAATATCGTGAGGCAAAGGGAGTAGCATACATAACATTGTGATGGTTCGTCCGATACGATCTTTACGTATGTTTGGGAGTTGGCACGTCCTGCTAGGGGCCACTACCAGTTAGCGACCGAGTAGGAGTACTTGGTTCATGTCTAAATGTGCGTGAATCTATAGGGTCGCACACTTAAGGGGCGGGAGCTTAAATTCAAATTAGAATTCGAATTAGACTAGGCATTGAGTCCTAATGGGCCTCTAACGTAGAAGCGCATTATGGGGATGTCTATATAAGGAGTTGGACGGACGTGTTAGGGTAGGCCAACTGAGAGTTCCCGAAACCCTAGCCGTCATCCCTCCCACGCCTAAGGTTGCCCGTTCGGATCTAGCAATCCGGACGAGCGTCGTTCTTCCCCGAACGTGTGGATACCTTGGAGGCGTTACAGCTGTGACGCTTGGACAATCCGCTCGAGGGAACCGCGAGGAGGAGACGATTTGTTCGAGGGAACCGCGAGGAGGAGAAGATAGTACGACTACAGCTGCTTCCGCTGCATCGACTCTACTTCCTCTACGGTTCTGCGCAACAAGGGATAATCTCGTGATCTACTGCTACAGCAATTCCTGGTTTACGCGGTAGAAAATTTTGTTTTATGCTAGTGTAGCCTATCCGTATCCCTACAGAGATGATGCTGCTTGCTCCAATCCCACCTCCAACAATGCCATTGGTCCTTTTCGCCCTACGTCCTACAGTACCTCAATGGACACTGCTGCGATGCTCAGTGCTCACAGCGGTTGTCCAAATGTGCCCTTCTCTCAGGTACAACCCACACTGAGGGTATCTGAGGAGCAGCAGTGATACACTTCAATGGCAATACGAAGCCATGGCTTCATGTTGCCTTCAACCAGTACAAGCATCTCTGGATCAAACATGTGGACACCAAAATGTGTGTTCTTCCTGATGCTTTCTAACTTCTGACTCTGAATTTTGAAACAGCTTCAGGCCCCCTTCTAGACGGCTTCAGCTTGTGCATAAATCGGCTTAAACTTAATGGTGCGGGGAAACTCCGGTGTGGGGAAGCCTGACAAGCTCTTGGCTCCCTTCTAGATGGTTTCTGAGATTTGAGCTTATGGTATGAGGTGGATTGTGGAAAGTCTTTAATACCCTTCGCATTATTTGTTTGCTGTTTGAATGACAATAACACTATTTCAATCATTTTTTTAAACCCATTTTAGCACATAAATGAGATAAAAAATAGAGAAAATATGGAAAAAAGTTGCACATAGAAGCAAATTATTTGTTTTTTCTCCAACATTGGCTCGAGGAATCAATTTTTCTCACAACCAAACATCAAATTTTATTCCTTTGTTAGATAATATTCATATACTCCCAATATTCCTGCATAGCAATGCTCATATGCATCACAATTCACAAGTTGCATCTACGAAAGATTGGGCATTAGGAATAACTTAATTATTGTAGTATTTTCCTTTCCCTTCTTTCTCTCCTTTCTTTAAACATTCTAGAATCAAAAGATCATATTTCCAAAGCAATCTCACAGATCTTCAGAACACAACTCAATAATTAGCCGCACACGCATAGATGGCTAACAAAATTTAATGTTATACACCCAATGCAGCATCAAAACATGAATCAATAATACATTAGCAAATAAATGGCACCTTCCTAACATTGCATTAGCAAATACTTCTGCATCATGATCCACACTAAAATGCATACCTTCCTAAATCATAAATGGCACACGAGCTAAAGGATGCAGCACTTGATCCATACTAATATGCGGCATCATGATCCATAAAACTGAGAGGCCGGTTGTGGGGAGGGGACGAGGTCGTCGCCGGCGTTGGAGAGCTGGCCGTCGGCATTGTGGTCGAGGCGGAGGCGAGCTCGTCGTGGTCAAGGCAGTGGCGACTACAGCGGTGGGACCTGAGCTTGTCGCGGTGGGTAGAGGCCGCGGCTCGTGCAGGTCGATGATGGGGCCGGGAGGACGAGGAGATCGCTGTCGGGGCCGGCGGAGGTTGCTGTCGGTCGAGCGGAGGCCGACGGGGGGCAAATCTGGAGGCCAGTAGAGGGATGAAGGAGGGGGGAGGGGCGGTGGGGCGAGGACAGTGCGGCGCCGGTCGACGCTGCCGAACGCGAGGCGACCTAGGGCGGCGCGACACCGGTTGAAGCTGGCGGCCAAAGAGGTGGCCGACAGGTGGGGCGGTGGGAGGGCCAGCGGGCAGAGGCGGATGGGGCGGCGGGAAGGGTGGAGAGCGGAGGAAGGCGGCTGCAGGGAGGGCCGGCGAGCGGGTGGCGGCGACAGTGGACCTGCGTGGTGGCGAAAGGGGCAAGGCGATGACAGATTTGCGCGGTGGGGAAAGGGCGCCATGCGGGACAGAGGGGCGGTGTAACATCCCCAAAGTTTTCACCATATTATTGTGCATCATAGCATGTGCATGCTAAAAAAATTTTGAATTTGAATTTTGAATCTTGATTAAAAAAGGGGGTAAAAATTTAAAACAGAAAAACAAAATCTAAATCTAAATCTAACCCCTTTCCCCCCCCGGATGGGCCCTCTCCCGACCCATCTTCTTCTCCCCTCTCCCCACCCCCTGGCCTGGCCCGCTCTCCCCTCTCCCCTCTGCCTTGGCCCGCTCGGCCTCCCCCTACTCCCCGGCCCAGCATTTCCCCCTCCCGCTCCGGGCCTCCTCCCTCCCCGGCCCCCGCCTCCTTCTCCCTTATCCCCTCGCCACCGCCGCCCCGTCTTCACCTCCCCGCCGCCAACAGTTGCTTCGGAGTCGACGACCCCCGCCCCCGTGGCAAGCGCCCGTCGCTCCTCCGCCACCTCCTGCCTCGGGCGCCACCCCCTTCTTATTTCCTCCTCTCCCCCGTCGGACCGACCCCCCGAGCTCTTCCTCTCTCTCGCCCCCGGCCGCCCCTCTCGCCTTGCCCCTGTCCGAGCCGCCGCCTCCACCCCGCCCCGGTGCCGCTCCCGTCGCCACCTCTCTACCTCCCCGCGCCGCTCGCCTCACCGCCCGTCCTCGGAGCTCCTTCTCTGCCCGAGGCAACGTCGCCTCCTCGCCCGGAGTCCGCCTCGGTAGCTGCCTCCTCCCAGTCGCCACTCCGGCTCCGCCCCGTCGCATCGCCGCATCGCTGCGCCGCCGCTTCTCGCCGTGCCCGGTAAGCCGCTCGCCGCCGCCTTGCTTCGCCGCGCCATTGTCGCCTACCTGTTTGCCCTCTGCCGCCGGTGGCGGCATCCCGAGCCTATAGGCCTGGATGTACCTATGATTTCCTATGATTTCCTATGTTTGTGATCCTATAGGCCTGGATGTACCTCCCAACATATTTTTATATTTTTAAATTCTTAGATTCCAAAGCTAGCACTAAACAAAAATTATTAGACATATACAACAAGAGCAAAATCTTATTAATGCTAATGTATGTTAATAATATAGAATGGAATATCATTATCTAAAAATATAGAATAAAAGATATGTTTTATAACTAGCGCTTGCACATGCAGAAACCACGGCCCTAAAATCACGCACGCGGTGGCAACCAGGAGCCCTCTCTTCCATTTTTAAGCCTTCTCCCCGGCAAGGAAGGCACAGAGCCGTCGTCCCAACCACGCCGCCGTCCACCACTCCGCTCCGCCGTCGAGCGCGCCTCCGGCCGTGCTCTCCGTCTTCGCCTTGCACCTAGCGCTACCTATGGCGTTCTGGGGTAAGCCAAGCCTCATCCCTCATCCCTACCTATGACTTTTTTTAGTCGTTTGATTATTATTGTTGTTGTTGAACATGCATACATGCACCTGCTCTGATTTGTGCTGTGCAGGCGTGGAGGTGAGGCCCGGGAAACCCTACACCCACCGCTACGACCCCTCCCATGGTCGTCTCCGCATTTGCCAGGTAGCCCCCCTCTCCTACTGCGTACTTCTGATTTCTAAAAGGGTTGTTGGAAACAAGATTGTAATCTGAGTTAGACTAATTGCTTACAATCCTTTTTATTTTGATCTAACTATTTTATTACTTTTTTTGGGCAAAATATGAATCTTAACTTGTGAACCTATCTTAGTATATGATGCGATATTGGCATCCCTTAACTGCATTTGTGGAAACTTAAGCTTTATCGTGTTATCTGAGCATTCACTTGGATACTAGACATGCTAAATTACACCTTGCTGTTGGAACTGAACAAAATTATTGGAGTGCTTTCTTCGGAGCATCACAACCCTTTCCAACGGGTTTTTAGGGCACGTTATAAATAATTTTTATTACGGTTTTTAGGCTACACTGGGCAGTTGCGATGCTGCTACAAGGACGATGGTGCAATGTATTGTTGGTAACAAAACACCTGTCATACTCTGTAGTTTGAATCCTAGATTGGCTGAGATGTGCCATCTAGAGATCGAGCTGGAGGAGGACGATGAGGTTCTGTTTTCAGTACTGGGTCAGAGTTCCGTTCATCTCTCTGGATATTACCTCCGTCCAAGCGGCAGGTGCAATGCAGGAGACGAAGAATCGTATCCTTTTTGAAAGGCTCGTCTTACTATGTGTTTCACTTTTATGTCGCATTTCAGGCTTTATAGTTCATTCTTAACCTTATAATTAGAGAATCTTACGGGGAGGATGTTGGAGAGTCTGATACTGATGAAGAGCGTGATGCGAGTGAGGACAGCTATGAATCTGACTTTATTGATGATGGTGAGGCTGCAGTATGTGAGGATGATTATGTTTCTGACTCTATCGATGATGGTGATGTGTGCTCCACCCCTGATCGCCGCAATCAAAAAGGTACATGATTGAGTTATGTGATACTGACTTATGTAGCATATTTTTCACATACAGATCCTCACTTTTAGTATTCTTTTCATGAAACTTAAATGATGTTTATCAAATTTTGGACTTATCTTTCTCGTAGCACCTTTGTAATTCATAGCTAAGAATGATAACGGTGAAATTATGAATAAATTGTGTTCTACTTTTATTGGTTATTACACATTTACTTTTTGCATGACATGTTGACACCAGTATACTATAGATGACATAATGTAAGCTCACTGCGTGATTGTTTGACAGCTTCTGTTTTTAATCTGCTTCTGTAAAGTTTAAAGAACATGCCTTTTCAACTATGTCATGACAAGTGTCACCACTGCTAGATTGGTGCTTTTTTGTATTGTGTTATTCTGTTCACAGCTTATATTTGTGTTCACACAATGCCAATTGATGCTGTGGCATGTCTAATACACATATCTTCTCAAAATTCCATCCTACTAATTTGTAGCATTCTAATATTTATTCCATAGTTTTTGAAAAGAATGCTGGTAAGGTTGAACAACGGCGACGCTTACAGAAGAAGAAAGTTGACAGTACTGATGACAACAATGATGCTTCTCCATACAAGCCTGCAGTCAGGCGCAATTCTCATTCAATATTTGATAGTGGCAGTGATGATGATGATTACTTGCCTAAATCTGTTTCTTTGGCTAAGAAAAATAGTGCTAAAGTTCCTGAGGAAATCAGACCTGAAAATGTTCAGCCAAATGATGTGACCAGAGAAAAGAGTAATGATGCCAGAAAAAGAAAAAGTGATGCCATCAATCAGGACCCTGCATCCCCGATGTATATCTCTGCTCCCTAGTTAAGCGTATATGTGTTTCTATTGTGTTTACTGAATATTGATCTGTGCCATGTTATGTGACATGAGCAGGGATGTAACAGAGGTGAATGGATCATCAATTTCGAAACGAGAAGCTGAAATAAAAAGGAAATCCAAGAAAAAGAAGAGAACTCCATTAGAGGCAGAAGATGGAAAGCATTCCAAAAACATAAGAACATTGGAAGATGGGTTGATCATAGAAGATCTGTCAGGAGGAGACCGAGATGCAAAAGTGGCTTCAGATGGCGACAAGGTAGCCCCGAGCTTCCCTTCTTGAGCTTGCCATGTTGTATGATTGTAGCTCATGAATGTAATTATGTGCTTGTCTAAGCTCCTTCCATTGTGATCATTTTACAATTAACACTAAGATCAATGTTAACTTAGTATGCAGTCAGTACTTTGTAATTTAGACACCAAGACACATCGCCCCAAAGAAGACATGCAAATAACCCTGCTTTACTTGTGCAGGTTTATATCAAATATGTCGGCAAGCTGCAGGATGGGAGAACCGTTCAATCTAATGCCGGGGAAAAGCCTTACAAGTTTAAGCTTGGTAAATATTGACAAACTGCTTCACCTTTTTCTACTGTGTTTGGATTTTTAATGTAAATGCTTACAATGCATATCTTGCTGACCACAGGTGCTGGGAAAGTGATCCGAGGATGGGATGTTGGTATTTGTGGTAATCATCTCGGAGCTCACTTTGAATGTTCCAAAGTCATTTTTTGGAGTATGATTTACAGTTTTATGATATTGACTGTAGGTATGCGTGTTGGCGACAAAAGGAGGCTAACTGTCCCCCCCATCCATGTGGTACACATTTGACATTGTTTACTCTTCAGCTTTCAGTTGTATATACTTTGCAAATAATGCTTTTCTGCTGTTTGTGGATCATGTTTATTCTACAGTGACAGTGATAAAGCAGTTGAAGAAGTACCCAGAGATTCAACAATCATTTATGAAATTGAGTTAGTGAAAGTCCGGTGAAGCCAAATCGCATCCCAAGCTTCATGTTTGTGTTGTATGCCGAAGGCTGCAACACTAGAGCACATGGATTTTTTTGTCGAGCAATCAGATTGCGTAGTTTGTTCTGCATGCATGATGTTTTGTTCTAGCAGAATTATTCTGCCCCGCTCCATAGAATGTCAGACCGCCGTATTACATCAGTGACATGTTTTGACAGTATTCCATAGAAGATAAATATCTAAATATTATGGTAGCAGGCACCTGGGGTTGATGTCTCCGTGATATGAAAGGCAAATGCTAAAGTAGCATCTGCTTTCGCAGTTAATCCTACTTGAGATGGTATGATCTTATGTAGCTCCAATGACGTTGCTGGTCAGGCTGCAAGGCAACAAGTTGCAGTTGTGCTGAATTCGTGGATACTGTGATTTTGCAAGAATTGCTGCACCGTGCAATTTGCATTACGCACAAATTAAAGGAATAATCTTGGGTACTTGTGTGATAAATAGTTATCGTTCCATGTCTTCGCAGAAGAGCGCCGAAGTCCCAGAGCCTACCCTGCATTTAGCAGTTATTTAACTGCAAGTTTATATAGTTTGCTAGAGGTAGCTGATAATTCAACGTGTCCTTCTGGGTTCATATACCTTGGAATACATTGAGAAAAAGTTATCTCAACCATGGAAACCGTGCTTCACGGTGCCGGTGCGGGGCTTTTTCACTATTTTGGCCTTTTCTGGATACTTCATCACGAAATGACCCCAGTTCAAAACAATTTCGAAATCTGACCCTTTTAGCTAACGCCACTCACGATGGCGTGTGACTTCGCGGGCTAACGCCATGATCAATGGCGTTAGGCCCCCGGTCCACGCTCGGCCAGTCCCGCTGACCTCGCTGACGTGGCAAAGTTCCGAACGCCACGGTCGTTGGCGTTTGCGCAGGAAGCTAAACGCCATGACCTCCGGCGTTTCCCCCCGAAGAGTTAACTGGCCGCGATTATGTGATATGTGATATTGTGCTGATACTGTGATGTGTTGGGGCATTTTCAGAAGAAAACGCCAGCTGTTACTAGAGGCAAACGCCAGCTTAGCTGGCGTTAAATTTGCAAAACAAACGCCAATGTATGTGGCGTTTGACTGCGTGGGCTAAACGCTGCCGTGCTGGCCGGAACAGAAGCGTGTCTGCGCGGGTCTCTGTTCTGCGGAAACAGGCAGCGTTTGGATTTTCAGATTAAATGCCGCGAGACCTGGCGTTTAGCTTTGCAGCTAAACGCCGCTCTCCGTGGCGTTGGGTTAGCAGGCCAAACGCTCACCCACTGACCAGAACAGTAGCGTGTTTACGCGTGGCTCTGTTTTGCGGAAACAGCTGGCGTTTGGCTTTCCATGGGAAATGCCATGACCTATGGCGTTTGCAGCACAAATAACACACTGACTTCTTCAATTTGAATATTTGACAACATGTTCTAAATATTTAACAAAACACAAGTGTTAACGCTCACAACATAGATATGTCAACAATTAGAGTTCGCAACGACGGTTCGCAACATTGCAGATTACAAGTCCAAAATAAATGTTCACCACATAGAACTCACAAATCACAAGTGTTAAAGATTTTTAGTTTCGAAGCTAGACGGACATCATTAAGGTCTATTGAGTCACACGGGGCCATTTCCCTTTCTTGTCACGCTCTTCATCTTTCTCTTGTGCGAGGCGAGCCCTCGCTCGCTTACTCGCCCTTTCGGCCTCATGAGCCTCCTTCGCGAGACGCCCCTCTTCCTCCTCCTCCTTCCGTTGCTTCTCTTTCCAAAGCTTGCGCTTCTCCGCCTCCTCCTCGCGACGCACGGCCTCCCAATACCTATCCCTAGTTATGCGTGCCTCAACCTCCATGATAGCCTTGATGGCGCTTGATTGCTCATGATCAATCCATGTGTAGTAGTTGCAAAGAGGAGGAGGAGACTACAGGAAACGTAGTTATGTTTGTTAGTCATATGTGGTGGAACACGAGAATTATATAGTGCGTGATTGAACTTACCGGTGGGCGGTCATAGACATTACGAGGACGCTCTGGATCTCGGATATAGTTGGCACACATGAAAAACCTCCTTCCTCTAGTGTACGAATTGTCGGTGGACTCCATCACCCTACAAGGATCTTCACACCAACATAGAGGTACCACAGCTTTGTCTAAAAGGGAACGCTTCATGTTCTTTGGGCTGAAGTTTCGGTGCTCATTTTCCAAAATGCTGCAGATGATTTGGATCAACCAAAAGCCATATGTTCACTTTCCTACAATCATAACAGTTTTTCTAGATAATCAGCCAACAACAGCTTTGTCAGCAGCCACAACCCAACCAAACAGGCTAAAGCTCCCTCCGTGCGGTCTGCTAGGACCGATTCTGTTCCACTTGCTTTGGTGGTTGCACCTAAAGGTGATGCGCGTCCCGGAAGATCCAATGGCTATCACCACAGATGATACCAGCGTTGTCTCAACAAGAAATTGAGGTTCTCCCATTCTTGATCGGTGGATCTGGTGGCGGCTGCCAAACACCATGAGTCTTCTTTGCTGGAACTGTCGAGGTCTAGGGGCAGACTCGACAGTTGGCGAGCTGTGTTGGCTCGTGAAAAAGTATCGCCCCTCCCTCCTGTTACTATTGGAAACTAAAATGAGGGATACAAGAGCAAGGAACTTTATGTAGTGTTCTGTGAAGGCTTAAGGGGTGGCTTAGTTCTTGACTGGTCATCTTCCTTCTCGGTGTCTTTAAGGTGCTACTCTACCCATTTTATTGATGTGGAAGTTCGACCCCCCAACAGTGCTACGTGGCGAGCAACTTGTGTGTATGGTGAACCGAGACGTGAGCTGAGTCATGTGTCCTGGAACAGGCTTCGCTTTCTCCAAGCACAATGGCAGGGACCATGGATCTGCGCTGGTGATTTTAATGAAATTCTCATCACGTGTGAACATTTAGGAACACGCGACATAAGTAAATCCCAGATGGCACAATTTAGAGAGTGGTTGGATGACTGTGGGCTATCCACCTGGGTTTTGCAGGGCCACAATTCACATGGGCCAATCGGCAGGGTGCTGGACATAATGTCAAAGTATGCCTTGATTGAGCGGTCTCGAATGGAGATGGAGACTTAACCAGCTGTTTGAGGACTGCTTTGTGGAGCATATTATCACTACCACCTCCGACCACTATGCTATCCTTGTAAGGCTAACTAGAGATCAGGGACATGCATCCTCGCAACCTATGCAGCAGAGCTTCAAGTTTGAAGCTGCGTGGATACAAGCACCAGATTATGTCATTTGGCTACGCCGTCCATGCACGCCACATGGAGTAACCTCACAAAACTCTCTTCTACGCTTCAACTCTAGAATCGGAACTCATTCGGCTCTATCCGCCAAGAAATAAAGAAACAGGAGAAGCGTCTGGCCCATTTACGTCAATTTGACACCAACGGTGATATCTCCCAAGAGGAGAAACTATAGAACGACGGCTATGTGAACGCTTCGAGCGGGAGGAAATCACGGCTCGGCAGAGATCTCGGATAGACCGGCTCCATGAAGGGGATCATAATGCCTCGTTCTTTCATGCTCGTGCTTCAGCCCGACAAGATCAAATATCTATTGTGGGCTGATGGAAGCAAGTGTGTAGATCACAACGGGATCAAAGGTATGGCGCATGCTTTTTATGAGAACCTTTTTACTTCTGAAGAGTGTGTGGCTCTTGATGCAGTTCTTAAGGCGGTCCCCGTGAAGGTTGATGAGCCTATGAATTCTACACTGTGCGCCGAGTACACGGAAGAGGAAATCAAGACGGCGCTATTCCAAATGGGCCCGACCAAGGCCCCTGGGCCGGATGGCTTCGGGCTCTGTTCTATCAGCGACACTGGGAGTTCTTGCTGGTCGATGTTTGTGTAGTTGTTAGGGGATTTCTCTTGGGAGCAGACATCCAGAAGGCTTCTGCGATTCAACTCTTGTGCTCATCCCTAAGGTGAGAAACCCCGATACTCTCACCAACTTCGGACCTATCAATCTCTGCAACGACCTCTACAAAATTGCTTCCAAGGTGCTGTCCAACAGGTTGAAGGAGCTGTTACCTGAGATTGTCTCTGAATAACAGAGCGCCTTTGTTCCTAGAAGGATGATCACGGACAACGTCCTCATTGCATATGAATGTTTACATTCCATCCACAAGCAACGATCCAGGACCCCCTTTTTTTTGCACTCAAGATTGATATGATGAAGGCATACTATAGAGTTGAGTGGTGTTATCTCGAGAGCATTCTTCTCAAGATGGGCTTTGCTCAGGATTGGGTCAACACAGTGATGCGATGTGTCACCTCAGTTCGCTATGCTGTCCGCGTAAATGGAGATCTTTCGGCCCCCTGTATCCCATCCAGAGGTATCCGTCAAGGAGACCCGTTAAGCCCTTACCTTTTTCTGTTTTGCACGGAAGGGCTCTCATGTCTGCTGCAACAGAAGGAATCTTGTGGTGCCATCAGAGGTATTAGAAATGGCAGATCTGGATCCCCAATCAGTCATTTACTTTTTGTCGATGGCAGTGTTTTCTTTGCCCGAGGTGGTGAGAGGATTGTCATAGCCCTAAGAACTACTCTACAAACTTATTGTGATGGGTCTGGACAGAAAATTAATATGAACAAGTCATCGATCTTTTTTGGGCAACATTGTGAAGTGGGGATTAGAGAAAGAGTGAAGGCAAGCGTTGGAGTGCAGGACGAAACGTTGCAAGCCACATATCTCGGAATGCCAACCTGGGTTGGCCATTCGCCCACCTCTTCTTTCAACTTCTTCACCGGCCGACTCTGGAAGTGTCTCAATGGGTGGTTTGATAGACCACTATCCCGGGCTGGTAAAGAAATCTTGCTCAAATCAGTGGCACAAGGGATCCCCATTTATGATATGGGCTGCTTCCAAATTCCAGCTACTATTTGTGAAAGAATCTGCTGTCCTATTTCAAATTTTTGGTGGGGAGTGGAAGATGGAGCCGAAAAATGCATTGGAAATCTTGTGAATGGATGTCTGCACCAAAAATTTTATGCGGCATGGGCTTCCGGGATATATGACCCTGTTTAATCAAGCAATGATCGAGAAGCAATGTTGGTGCCTATTAACTAGTCCTAATTCCCTCTATTCGCGTATCTTGAAAGGGAGGTACTTTGTAACATCCCTATTTCCGCATACTTGCTAATGTGCATCATATGCAGTTCATGACATGAAAGCATAATTAGAATTTGAGTAAGATTTTGAATTTTTGAAATCTTCAAGAAAGGCTTTAACGTTTACGTCATGATTCAATTTAAACCTCAAAACAAATTTCAAATTTTGTTTGAAGTTATTAGAGTAAAGGAATTACAAGAAATTAGCACAGAAAGGAAAAGGAAGCTAAAATTTGATTTTTGAATTTGACTTCCGTTTGAAAAGGAGCCAAGTTTAAATAAAAATAAAAACCTAAACCTATCTAAACCCTAAACACACCGGTCGGGCCCTCCTCTCAGCCCACCCGCAGCCCCTCTTCCCGCGTGGGCCTCCTTTCCCCTCGGCCTACTTCCCCCGGCCCGTTTTCCTCTCCGGCCTGGCCCGCCCTTCTTTCTTCTCCCCTAAGCTGCCGACCCCCCCATCCTATCTCCTCTACCCGTCGCCTGCCACCCGCTTCACACCGCCACCTCCCGGCTCGCGTGGCAGCACCCAGGTGCGCTCCCTGCCACCTCCAGCTTAGGTAGCCGAGCCCCTCTCACTTATCCCCTTTACCTAGCCGCCCCCTCTGCCCTATCTCCTTTCCCCGGTCGCCTCGCGGCCTCGTGCTCCCTCTCTCTCCGTTTTCTCTCTTCGTCTCGAGCTGCCCCCCCCGCCGTGCCCTTTCCTTCGCCGCTCGCCCAAGCCCCTCGTCGCCTCCATCGTCACCCGCGCCACCCGTTTCCTTCCCTCGCCGCCCCGGTTCCAAACTGGAGCTCGCCGCCTCGGCCGCTTCCCAACGCCCCCGCGCTCACCGCTCCGGCCACCGCTCCGTTCCGCCTCGGTGCAGCCCGAGCTCGCCGCTCCATCGCCACCCGCCCCGTTGTATCCACCGCCTCGGTAGCCACCGCACCACTTTGCCTCGGCCTCCATCCCCTCCCCGTCGCCGAGCTCTCGCTCACCTCCGCCGCCTAGCCCCTCGCCACCAGAGCTCGCCCCTGCCCCAGCTCACCGCCGAGCCTCGCCGCCCGTCGCCGTCGCCGCCTAGCGCCCCGCCCGAGCCCGGTAAGCCCCGCCGCCGCCGCCTTTTACCGCTCGGCCCGCTGCTGCCGACGAGCGGGAGCCGGTCGGAACCGAGCTACGCCGGCGTCCCGACAGCTTTCAGTAGGCCATTAAGTGGCCTTTAATGTTAATCATTGTTTAATGATTAATTAGTATTTAATCACAGTGATTCATAAGTAATGAATGCACCGTGAACATATTAATTAGCCTGTCTCTATTACACATGGACCCCACACGACAGAAATAAAAGAAAAGAAGAAAAAGAAAATACAATTTAGCTGATAGTGGGCCCCACTGTCATAGTCTGGTCAACCTTTGACCAGCAAGGCCCACATGTCAGCCTCTGCAGCCTATTTTCAAAATAAATAATGAAATTTAATATAATATGGTTTTATTTTTTATTTACTGAGAAAAATACAAAAAGGATTTAAAAATTGCTTAAGTCTTAGAAAATTCATAGAAAATTCATTTTTAATCAGAAAAATGCAAATAATATATCAAAATATTCAAAAAATGAGAGCTATTCAAATATGTTATTTTCATACATGTTTGCATGCTAGGAAAAATATAATTGGCTAAAAACTCAAATTAGGGTTTCCGATTAGCCGGAGAGTATTCGAATCGCGATATCTCGAGCGTCCGGATTCCGATTAAATCGATTTCACTTGCATTAGTCTTTATTTTACATCCTCTATGCCATGGCATGCATTTCATTTCATGCAATATTCCGTATTTTGATATTTACGATTATGCCCTTTTTTCGGTGTTTTCGTTCTTCTCCGTTAGAACCGGAAGGTCCACAGGACGATAATCTCGATCACGAGCAGAGTGTAGTTACAGAGCAACAAGGCAAGCAGCCCCTTTGAACATGTTGCAAACACCTATTACTTGCAAAGTATTATTTGTTTTCAAATTCAATATCGCATGCGTTCAAATTCTATTTTTCGCTAAGTATTACCCCTATTCCTTTGCATGGGACTTATTTTGTCGCCCAATCAACTCCACCACCACCCCAACCTATCTAGAGTAGTATAGTGTGCACCTTTATGCTACTTACTATGTTGGATATGCTTAGACATGCTTAGACATGTAAAAGTCATAATTCCTTGGATGGCAGACGAATCAACACCATGGGATGGGTTATGTGGTAGGTGGGTGTTCACCGGGAAGTGTCTAATGAACTTGATTAATAATAATTGGGTTTAGATGAGAGGCCATGGCTGGGAGCATGGTGGGTTGTCTCGTTTTTCTCACAAGGATCGGTTCCCGGTGTCCTTTCGAACCAAGATTTACGTACTTCTATACGGGTGGGATAATGGACCATCCACGACTAAATAATTTGCCTAGACTTAGTGTATGAGTTGCTTAGTTTGCCGTTTCCGTTCGCTGGGTGAGTGAAAAATGATGTGGTGTGGTGCCTCAATATAGGTGTAAGGGTTACACACGGTCGAGTACCGGGGATGTATCACCTGCTATAACTTATGGGACCGTGTCGTAGTTGCGGCCAGACTGATGTACATGGACTGGCCCGTAAGGGTGGCTCATACCTAGGTCGAAAGTGCTGTAAAGGTCGTGTTCGACCACCCTCCGCCAGCACACCTCGTGAAAGTGTGTAAATCGTCGATGGCATTAGGAGTCGATCGATACGTGTAGGTAACGATATACACCCCTGCAGGGTTTGAACTGTTGAACAGCCGTGTCCGCGGTTATGGACAACTTGGTAAGAATTCGCATCGAATTAGACAACTACAACAATACTCTAAAACTTGCCAACTCTAAGGTTGAGGTGTTAGTGACTGCTTCCTCCCAGGGTAGTCGAGGAAGGGTCAGGGTATGTAAGGTGTGGGGATCTGCAGTAAGGAATGATCGTGAAACATTCGACTCATCCCCTTTAAAAGTATTCCAGTAGTCGATTTTCATCTACTTAAGTAGTATTGCTAAAAGAAAATTAGCTTTCCACAAAATAGTCCACAATTACCCGGTTATTGATACCTATTGCATCTATTATTAATTTCCCTTGTAAGTCTTGCTGAGTACAATTTTTGTACTCACTCTGCAATCGTTGACACTTTTCTTGCAGAGGAAACCGTCCCCTCCGAGGGTGATTTCTACGTAGAGATCGACGCCAACGACGACTAGTCGCTGGAAATCCCAGGCAGTGATCCTGCCCAGGGTTTGGCAGCTCGTTTTGTTCTACTGTCACTTTTGGCCCGACCTTTTTGGCTTTTTAGCCATCTTTACTCTTCCGCTGTGTAAGCAACTCTCGTGTGTATATTATGTTGTTAAGTTTCAAGAACTTATAATATCGCATCTTCAGTCATAGAGTTGTTGTTGTGATACTGGTTTGTTCTCACCTGCCTCATGTGCACTGCATGTATGTTATTGAAGCACATGATGCGGGTAGGGTTTTAGAGTCTATATCATAGAGTTGTTACGTTTAATCACCCCTGTGAAGTGACTCTTCTACTGAGAGCTTGGGAGCTATATCATCCTACTCTAGCCAAGCATTAATTTGCCGGGACGAGTTTGAGATTGATGTTCCGGTTCAGTAAGAAAAGAGTGAGGAGACCATATCACCCTACTGAATCTGCGCATTAGTTTGCCAGAGCAAGTTCGGGGTTGACGTCTCGGGCTATTCGAAGCCATATCACTCCACTCCTCTTGGAATTGATACCCAAGGGTTGAGGTCGGGGTTGACGTTTCGACTTAGCGGGTGATTTACTTAAAACTTTCTGTTATGGATTTTGGGTCCCGACAAACTTCCCTCATAATGACTTCTGGAGCTCCTCTTGTCCTAGAACTGCTTCATATACATGGAGGGGTATCATGCATGGGAAGAAGTTTCTCCAAGCTGGTCTCTTGTGGCGCATTGGTGCTGGAAAAAACATTTCTTTGACAAAGGACAACTGGATACTTGGGACATCGGCTTCATCTGTGCTCCCGCTATGCCCATTACTTGGAGATCAAATTGTTAGTTTCTTGATGTCCGCTGATGGGCGGTCGTGGAATGAGCCATCTGTCTGTGCCTTCTTCGGTCTTGATGATGCAGCCCAGATTCTGAATATTCCTATTAGCTCTGAACATTGCTCGGACTTTGCATCTTGGCCGCACTCAAGGACTGGTATTTACACGGTGCGCTCTGCCTACAACCTGGCACGTGCTGCTAGCTTCTAGGCAGCCTTGAGCAATTCCAGAGGAGGCACCTCTTCTGATCATCATCTAATTGAGCAAGGTTGGAAGAAATTGTGGTTAGTCCAGTGCCCAAACAAAATGAAGGTTACTCTATGGCTCCTTGCACACAATTATCTGCCTTCTGATGAACAACTCCACCGTCAATGCATCCCGACTAATTACAGATGTTGCTACTACAATAGAGATGAACCCATTGAGCACACCTTCCTTTTGTGCCAATATGCTCGCGAGATCTGGAACAACATCAAGGCATATTTTGATATCAGTTTAAAGATGCGGGGGTTCGTGAACATTAAATAGTGGGTGCTTGATTGGCTGTTTAGATCTCGGGATGAAGAGGCCACGATATTCATAGTTTCTATTTGGCATATCTGGGAGGCCAGAAACAATTCCCATGATGGAGATGCTATTGTTCATCCTCATCACATTGCAGAGAAAATGAAGGCTTATGTGGAGATGATTATGCAGTTTTCTTTCAAGTTGAAACAATCCAAATGTGAATCCAAGGCATCTAACCAGAGATGGATCCTACCGCTGGAGGGCTCGACTATGTTGAATGCCGATGCTGCTATCTTCTCCTCTTCAAATCGAATGGGCGCAGGCCTTATCCTTCACAACCATCGGGGTATGGTGTTGTTGGCTAAAGCCGCCTCTTTTGAGCACATCTTTGATCTGGAACTAGCTGAGGCGTTGGCAACTCGTTTGGCACTGTCTTCCATTCGTGAGGCGGGCTTCATGGCTGTGACGATGGCTTCAGATTGCCTAACTCTTATCACAAAGATAAAAGCTCAGGGCATGGATTGCTCACCTGTTGGGTCCATCATCCATGATATCAGACGCTTGGCTACTGAGTTTATCTCTATCAAGTTCTTGCATGTTAGTAGATCCTGTAATAGGGCGGCTCATGTTCTTGCTTGCTCCACAGAGCATGGAGGTTAGGCTGTGTGGGTTAATGAGGTCCTGGAGATGATCCAGACCATCATATGTAATGAAAGATCTGATATTGAATAAAGCGTTGCCCATTTACCTAAAAAATACTTGGCATGAATATTTCTTGTGACATCTTTGATTGAGATTATTTGTCTAAAGTACAATTTAAAAACGTGCATTTTACGTGCACGGTTACTAATCTTTATATAACCACCGTTCGAACCGATGTAATCTTTTTACAGAAATAGATTTCAAGATCCTCATTTGGTTGTACCAGAGACAATGGAAATACTTATGCCATGGTGTAGTTATTTCGAATTTGTCCATCAGTCATACCGCCAAATTATCTTGATACAAAACAAAACAACCACGCTAAGAGCTCTAATCTTTCTATGGTGGATTCCCTCATGTGATGCTTGTTCATGCTCCAGTTGGCTCCCCTAGCAGTGCCAGAGTCCGCTGAAGCAATTATAGCAGTAGCCAATATAACCATTAGCATTAATTATCTAGATCAAGGACATGACTACAAAATGGACGTGCATCCTAAGGGTTGTCTTTCTCGACATGCTTATTAGGCTAAACGATAAAATTGATCCGTCCATCTCCGCACGCTTCCCTGCCCCAACGTGTCACGATAGGCTTCCTAGGCCCGCAGCCCATTAAGTAGGAGTTCCCTTCTTTCTTATCTCCCAAGCTTTAGCTTCTTCCCCAATCTCTAGCAAAAGTGCAATGCATCTAAGCATCAGATCCACAAAAAATCAGCACCGAAAATTGCTCTAGAAACCAAGAAAACTGCAGCTTGATACATGTACGATTATGATTCCCAACTAATGAGCAAGTAACTTTACAGACTTCGACAGCAAAGTTAACCCTAGATATTTGAATCACACAATATCAGTTTAGTAATATGAGATGAACACAATTTGACATAGCAAAAGACATCTACAGACTTGATAGTAGACTCCTAGCTTATCTTCATGATGTTGTTGCTTATCTTCATCTAGCAGAAAAGACATCTACAGACTTGATAGTAGACTCGGTATGAACAAACTTAAGACGCAATTGCTTATCTTCATAATTTGCTATGTGTGCTTCTTTTCCCTTGTATACTCCTAGCTTTATTTACATGTATTCGCAATCATCTGTGCAGAAAAAAGGAAGTTACTTAAGTTGTAGAATAGTTTTGATGAATAAGTTTTGGCAAATTATGACACAGAAATAGGCAACTCATGTTGCACCAAAATAGCAAGACATTAGTAAAAAAATATGTAGAACAACTTAACAAAAATACACTAACCAAATTTTACAATCTATGGTAAAAACAATAAACAACAAAAAAAGTTGTAAGGAACTTGTAGCCATTCTGTTGTACTTGTACCAGGAACTTGCTTCCTATCATTGAAAGAAGTTGCTTATTATTTGTGCTTAATGTTGCCTATTCTATATACTTTGTTGCTCGTGCTATGTAAATCATTATTGTGCTATAAACTATGGTTGACTATGTGTTGTTAAATTACATCCTGCTATTTGGTGCATTTGCTTATTTTGCTATACTGAGTTGCCTGTTATGAATTAGTATCAGTTGCTTATTTTTGTACGGTGAGTTGCTTTTTTAGGACTATTGATTTAGCAAACTGATAAGATGGATTCCTTGAAGATGATGGAGCTGGACCTAAATGTGGTTCCACCAGAGCTAAATGAAGATATCGTGCAGCCAAGTGCAAATGCAGAAATGGTGGACCAGGATACCAATTCTTTGTTTACTCCCTTATACTGTACTTAGCTGCCTATGGATAATGTTGTTGAGGGCATTGATGAGTCTCCGAACCCTGTAACAGTCCCCACTATTTCTGAGATTAGATTGGACCTTGAGCACATGCACATTGCAAGTGATATGCCACTGTGACTGAGCATAACATGGCATCTTTGGCAGGAGGTGAGATGGAAAATGATGTGGCTAGAAATGATGGTAGTGATGGTCCTGATGTGATAGAAGTGCTTTCAACACCTCAAGAGCCATTTGCTTCTTTGCGATTTGACACACTCGAGGGGGCAAGGAAGCATTACAATGTATACATGTTGAGGAAGGGTTTCTCCATGAGAACTAAGATATCTAGGATGTCTGCATTCACTGCTGAGAGATAGAAGGCATAGTTTGTTTGCAACAAAGAGGGCATGGGTAAGAAGTCAAAAAGCGACTGTGATGTTGATCCCAAGCAATTTGAGGCAGACATAGATGAAGATGGTTTAGAGGGCCAAGCAACTAATGTTCTTAGAAAGAAAGGTGGTTTAGTTTGGCAATAGAGAAAGGGATAGAGGGATAAAATAAAGCATACGAATTGCAAAGCTCGCATGGTTGTGAAGCTAATCCAGAATAAATGGGAAGTGATTTATTTTATTTCTGAGCATAACCACCCCTTATTGAGAAACCCTCTTTGACTAAGTACTTGAGATCGCATCAAGGCATCCTTAGAGAAGAGAAGGAATTTTTGAAAGTATTGAATGATTGCAATGTGTTGATGGGGCGGAGGATACAAATAATGTCAAAATTTTATGGATGTGCACAAAATGTTACCTACACAACTAAATCCATAAGCAACTTCAGGTCCTGCATGACATCTGAACACCCAAACTATGACATGACTGAAACATTTTCCTATTTTGCGGAACTTAGATAGCAAGACCCTGGGTTCTTCTTCAGGGTCAAGCTAGATGAAGATGACAGGGTTGAGAATATGTTCTAGGTGGATGGGGCAGCAAGGACAACACACAATGTACCATGACCGTGTTTCATTCGATATGACCTATATGACTAACATGTACAACATGCCATGTGCCCCATTCATTGGCATCAAGAGACATGGACAATCTATTCAGCTGGGTTATGGGTTTCTAAGGAACAAAAAGATAGCCAATTTTGTCCGCCTATGTGAAGTATTCCTTGAAGCAGTAGATGGAAAGGTCCCTCTCAACATAATAATAAACTAGAACAAAGCAATGAAAAAAATAATTCATCACATAAATTGCTAAATTATCTGTCTTTTAGGGAAAAGCAACTCAAATGTCAGGAAACAGGCAACTTGCTCTATTAAGTTGCTTAAGTTAATAGTTCCATTTGCTTACTGGATGTAATGGCATATACAAATAAATAAGCAACTGATTCCATAAATATTAGGAACGTGCTTGGTTAGTTGTTTATCTAAGTGGCCAGAGTCACTTACTCTGTGCAATTACATGGCTTGTCTTTTGCTTATTCCATACACTAGAGTTGCTTTTTTCTGTGAAGGGAAGTTGCTTTACATTTGATGGCGGGATCCCCAAGGGATAGGACCAAGACAAGGAATCGGCCCAACAAACTCAGGGTGGCCCAAATTCGCGGCAGGAGGCCCACTCAGCCAAATGTAGCCCACAGGATCCACTCGGAAGTAACGGCCGGGTGCCATCAAGTCCAGGCGTTACAACGGCATTAAGTCGGACGTTACCAAGAGGCAATAAGTAGAGTTAAGGCGCCAATCAAGTGTGCCGTTACCACGACTCGGCCGACTCGGCAGCTGTAAAACCTAGGCCTTGCCGGGTCTATATAAGGCAAGGCTAGGGCACCTGTGCGGAGGGCTGAAACATCGATGTTTGGATTGAGAATAGAAGCAAGAACCGCAACACCCCATTGTACACAAAATTTTCTCACACGAGGCTTGAAAAACATCCAGCAGGAGTAGGGTATTACCTCTTCCATAGAGGGCCTGAACCTGGGTAAATCTCTCGTGTGCATCCATCTGGATCATCCTCTTGCGCCCCCCCCAAATCCTACTTAGAAATGTATATTGCTGCGAAATCCCCGCGACAGTTGGCGCGCCAGCTAGGGGACGCGCAGGCTGTAGCTGCGATCCAGGCGGGATCTTCTCTGGTCACCGGTGGCAGGCTCGTGTTCAGCCACGCGGTACAGCACCTTGCCTCCGCCGTATTTCCAAGAGGCGCGACGCTCTCCTTTGGGAGCATGCATTTCCTGGCCGACGATTTCGGCCAACTTCGCCTTCAGGATCCGGTTCCTTGCTCGGCGGTGGAGCCGACCCCCAAGCACTCCTTGGGGGTCCTCACGTGACGACGAGGAGTCTTCCCAATTCATCGGCATGATCGGCTCTGACTCACTTCTGCCCGTCCTGGATTCTGCATCCGACGGGTACGAGAGCTCACACAGCCGTGCCTCCATGGTTGAAGTGTACATGGTCGCGCCCAGTGCCACCGACGCTGCAGGCACGTCAGGTGCGACGACTAGGGCAATGGACGAGCTCTTGCACACGCCCATTACTGGCCAGTCGGAGGTAGAAAGGGCCATCGAAGCTTCTCGTCAGGCCATCCTGGCGGAGCGGGATCGCGTCGACCAAGAGAGAGCAGCTCTCGAGGCGCGTGAACGTGAATATGGCAGAGCCCCGGCTCACGGGTACCGCCAGCACCCACGCCGCGCCGCGTCATCAGCCGCTCGGAGGGGCCGTGATGTCCGCAACTCCCTCTTGGCTCGAGAGCGGGATGGCGTCCCGGTCTATCAAACTCCGGCGCAGAACCTCATTGCGGCTGCCGCGCTGGCCGATTCGCTTCCGCCACCGGAAGATGGCCCTGCGGCGGAGACCTACCGCCGAGTCGTCACCCTGATGAAGACGGCGGTGGAACAACAAAATGAGGCTACCTCGGCGCGTGATCGGCTGGATTCCAGGTCCGCGCGGAGTCAGCCCTCCGTGGCTCCGAGTCGCCCAGTCACCATAGGCTCGTCACAGCCGAGTCGCTCCATGAACTAGTGCCTTGATGCCTGCCAAGAGATCAACCGACTCCAAGCGGAGCGGCGCCGAGCCGACTCCCCCTGAGCCTAGGCAAACAATGCCCGCGACGCAGCCAGGATGTGGGTTGAGCGTCGTAGTGGCGAGGTAAACCAGCCGGGAGGATCGGCCTCCACTGGTCCGCTATGCTTTAGCAGGCGGATCCGCGCTGAGCTTTTCCAGATCATTTTTGGATCGCCAACGGAGTTGACAAGTACGATGGCTCCGTCAAGCCGGAGACTTGGCTTGCCGACTACTTGGTGGCATGCAACATCAGCGGCGGTAACGAACGCGTCGCCCTCCGCAGCTTTCCCTTGATGCTCGAAGGCTCGGCGCGGGCATGGCTTAACAGCTTACCCGAAGACAACATCTATGATTGGAAGGACCTCCAAGAGGCCTTCATAAAAAATTTTGAGGGCACATACAAGCGGCCCGGGAATGCACAGGACCTCTGGCTCTACGTTCAGGAGAAGGGGGAGTTAGTCCGTGACTACATTTAGTGCTGGACTTGGCTCCGCAACTCCATTGAAGATGTACCTGAGACTCAGGCCATCTAGGCCTTCTCTCAGGGAATTCGGTACGAGCTGCTAAAACATAAGTTGGCCAGGTCTAACATTCAGACCATGGGCCGACTCATGGAAGTGGCAAGCAAGTATGCGACTGGCGAGGAGGCCATGCGCTATGAGGACAAAGGCAAGGCGAAAGCCGAGTCCTCGGGGCGCAAGGGTCAAGGCGACTCGAGCCGGAAGCTTAGGAGCAACCGCCCCCAGAAGCGAAAAGGTGGTGGTGGAGACGGAGTCGATGGAGCTGACTTGGTCGCGGCTGCAGAGCGCGGCAACCCACGTGGCGACGCTGGCCGAAAGAAGGACCGTCCTTGGTAGCCGCGCAAGGCACCAAGGCTGTCCTTCGAGGAAATCCTCGATAAGCCATGCTCCTTTCACAGCACTGCCGAGTACCAGGCGGGGCACTCAACCAGGGAGTGTAGCTTCTTGAAACGCCTCTGGGCTGAGAAGTTGCCCGCCTCCGATGCCGAGGATTGAGGCGGCCCTGCTACGGATGGCGGTGCCCCACAGTACCCTCCACAGAAGGGAGTCCTTATGATCTTCCAGGGAATCGACTCCAAAAGGAGTCGGAAGTTGCGATACCGCGAGGTGAACGCAACTGTCCCTATGGTTCCCCAATGGCTGGACTGGTCGGAGATGCCAGTCGGTTTCGACCACTCCGATCACCCGAATCGCGTTCCGCGCCCGGGCAAGCACCTCTTGGTGGTGGATCCGCAAGTTGGTGGCTTCAAGCTCCGCAAAGTCCTTATGGACGATGGAAGTAGCATAAACATCATCTTCATGGAAACCCTGAAGAAGATGCAGATCCTAGAGTCCCAACTCCATCCAAGCAGCACTACCTTCCATGGGATAGTGCTAGGAAAGTGCGCGAAGCCCCTGGGCCAGATCGCTCTGGAGGTTGTGTTTGGCGAGCCGAACAACTTTCGGGTCGAAACATTGGCCTTTGAAGTTGTCGACTTCAAAAGCGCCTACCATGCCATCTTCAGCCATCCTGCCTATGGCAAGTTCATGGCTAGGCCGTGCTACGTCTACCTCAAGCTGAAGAGGCCGGGTCCCAAGGGAGTCATCACCATCGCTGCCGACTTTGAGTGCTCCAACGAGTGTGACATCGCCAGCGCGGACATCGCCGAGTCCCTGATCGCGGCGGAAGAGCTGGAGGCTATCAAGAGGAATGTTGACCTCGAGCAGGCACTGTCGAGTAAGAAGTCAGCAACCGAGTCCGCTTTCTAGTCGATCAAGGACACTAAGAAAGTCCAGGTCTACCCCGACGACCCGTCCAAGACGGTCCAGATCAGGTCCGACCTTGAGGCCAATTAGGAAAGCGCGCTCGTCGACTTCCTTCATAAGAATTGGAATATCTTCGCATGGAAGCCAGCTGACATGCCCGGAGTTCCAAGAAAGTTCGCCGAGCACTCCCTCAATATTGCTAAAGATGCGAAGCCAGTCAAGCAATCCCTCCGCCGCTTCGCCGAGGATAGGCGCAAAGCCATTGGAGAAGGATAGCCTGACTCCTTGCGGTCGGGTTCATCAAAGAAGTTCTTCACCCGGACTGGTTACAAATCCAGTCCTGGTTCTTAAGAAGAACAAGACTTGGCGAATGTGTGTAGATTACACCTCGCTAAACAAGGCTTGCCCCAAGGACCCATTTGCACTACCTCGAATCGATCAGGTAGTCGACTCCACGGCCGGGTGTGAGCGTTTATGTTTTCTGGATGCCTATTCAGGCTACCACCAGATAAAAATGAAAGAGTTGAATCAAAGAAAAACTTCTTTCATTACCCCGTTTGGGGCGCATGAGGAGTTCGACTTCAGGCATCTCTGCGTTGGAAGGCTTGGCGCCCCAACGTTTTTGCCACACCGGGGGGCCTTCGACGTACTTCGGGAGTCCTTCCTGTGCACTCGGTGTGCGCTCGTCCGGGCAGTAGAACCACCCGTCTTGCCATCTCCTCACGGTATCGGGGAGCTGCAGTTTGAACCACCGACGGGACCCAGTCGCCTTTCTTCCAGTCATCAGGAAGTGCGGCGGTGGAGGAGGATTCGGCGTCACTCTTCTTGCCCTTTTCGGCACATGACATGATCGAGGACGGAGGGAATGAGCGGAAGATCAAGCGAAGGTTTTGAAAATGGAGGAGAAGTGGCACACGGTGATGGGCTCTGGAGGCGTATGACGATGTGCGTGAGGAAGACAAAGGAACATATGGGAATTGCTTCCCCCCGTGCCCGCTTTAGTAGAGGAGGAAGGCGAACCGCCCGCCGGGTAGTGCGCTCCACGTGGCCACGAAACACTGCGGCAACCGCTGCCTCGTGCACGCCCCGCGCGGGAACCAAGGTGCAAATGTCGTAGCCCATCACCTCAAACGCCCCGAGCAGGCGTCGCAGTGACGGCTGTCGCCCCGCGCATGCGCCCCACACGGAATTTGAGGCACCTTTTTTCTCCACGGTCCGGCACCCCAAGCACTCTGGCCAGTCAATGCTACGTCAGCGGCCATCCCGCGCGCGCCATGCGTGGAACCCAAGGCGCAATCATCACGGGCCGTCGCTTCAAGCATCCAGCGTAGTCGCCGCTGCGTCAGTGGATATCCCGCGCACGCCTCGTGCAAGACTCAAGGTGAAATCATCGCGTTGCAGCATTCCAAGCACCCAGTCCAACCAACTGCGCACAATAAATGCTAGTGTGATGTCACGCGTAGTCACGATGCTTTCGTGTGACCGCGAGCCGGCTTTGACCAGGTTCGGCTTGACCAGGCGATGTCACACTCAGTCGCCGAACCAGCTTGGAGTCAGCTCAGCCCGCTGAGGCACAGCACAAAGGCTGCAGCGACTCCACCAAGCAATCCCGAGGCACACCGACTGCACCACTCGGGAGCAAACCAGCTCTGCAAACGGGTGTCGATGACCGGCCCAACTGGGTTCACAGGTCACTCAGCAACACCCGAGCTAAGGACGGACTCGGCATCCACAGCGGCACAAGACGGTTTCTGATCCAGAGCCAAATGCCAGTCCGTAGACTCGGTTCTGGAGTTGAAGATCGAAAGCGTTTCCACTCGGACACCAGCTGGCAACGATCAACTCGGATAAGCCGAGACGCTTTTCGAAGTTAACTCAGAATTTACGATACGCCTCCCAGCAGGCCACTAGCCGACTTCCCTAGCAGGAAAACACGGGTATCACCGAGACTAACACCACTATTAGCTCAAACCTCACCTTTTCAGGTACTTCGGGAGTCCATCAAGGTCTTTCCATGGCCGACTCAGAGGTGTGCACCGCTTGCCCTCTAGTCGGTGCATGCATCAAGACCCTAAAGCACTCGGGGGCTACTGACGGCGGGATCCCCAAGGGATAGGCCCAAGACAAGGAATCAGCCCAACAAACTCAGGGTGGCCCAAATCCACGGCAGGAGGCCCACTCGGCCAAATGCAGCCCATAGGATCCACTCGGAAGTAACGATCAGGTGCCATCAAGTCCAGGCATTACAACGGCATTAAGTCGGACGTTACCAAGAGGCAATAAGTAGAGTTAAGGCGTCAATCAAGTGTGCCGTTACCACGACTCGGCCGACTCGGCAGCTGTAAAACCTAGGCCTTGCCGGGTCTATATAAGGCAAGGCTAGGGCACCTGTGCGGGGGGCTGAAACATCGACGTTTGGATTGAGAATAGAAGCAAGAACAACAACACCCCATTGTACACAAAATTTCCTCACACGAGGCTTGAAAAACATCCAGCAGGAGTAGGGTATTACCTCTTCCATAGAGGCCCTGAACCTGTGCACCCGTCTAGATCATCCTCTTGCGCCCCCCAAATCCTACTTAGAAATGTATATTGTCGCGAAATCCCCGCGACAACATTTTTATGCAACTTTTTGATTTTCAAGTTTTCTCACCTCCAAGCACAGTTCATTGAAACTGCCGCTAGCACATCATGAAGAAGGCTCGAGAGACGCTGAGCAGTGTTTTAGCTAATAGAACAGAATTGCTTGATTAGTTCAAAAATCGTGTCGATCGTGGTTTGGCTTCTGTGAAATTTGAGGAAAGGTGGACTGCTATGATAAATGGGTGTGGTTTTGCTGATAACCAACTCCTATATAACATCAAGAAAAGTTGGATCTTTGCCTAATTTGTGGGTTGTTTCTTCCCCTTCTTCCAATTGACACAAAGGTGCGAGTGATTCAATGCTGTGTTGAAATGGTATCTGAACCCCCACAACTCAATGCTCAACTTTGCGAAGCAATATAAGAAGCTGCAAGATAAGATCCTAGTAATCCAGGAGCAGCAAGAGTACAACATAGAGGAGTTGGAACCACTGATGTGGTTAAGTTTCCCTATTGAGCAGTAGCTCTCCATTGTATACACGAGGAAAATGTTTAGGAGGTTTCAGGATGAATTTGAGATTATTTCCAAATACAGTGTGTGAAGTGAGGGTTCGTATGTCTATAACATTGTCCCAAATAATTATGGCATCCCTTAGAATAGAACTAGACACTACATGGTGACCGCAAAATATAATAATAAGTGTACAGCTGCGAGTGCTGCAAAGTTCAGAGGGACGGTATATGATGAGTCCAACTCATCATTTTCTCCATGTTTGATATTTATTATTATATTTTCTCTATATAAATTTCTATTAATTACTGCTAATGACTAATTAATTGCTAGAATTGTGCAAAAATTTCTTTTGGGCTTAATTTATATAGGAGTCACTGGAAAAGGGCAAAAACTTGTATATATTTGGAAAGTACACATCGAGAGATGCGTTGACAAAGAAATGAGAGCCCGAATGGAGCTTCTAGTGTGCCAGATGACCAGCGGTATGATTGTGATGCCTGTACCAAGTGTGTACGATGCCACCAGGTCAAACAGAACCTTTTCTGTGAAGGGAGCTCGATGGAAATCACAACGTGTGATCTGGGAAACCCTAAAAAGTGCCTGCCATCTACTTAAGAGGAGGGAGGCACCGCAATAGAGTCACTCAAGGGAGGGATCCCCTCAAGGCTGCTAGATCCAATCTACTATCTCCACCATAACCTTAAGAACTCATTTACAAATTGCATGGGAGATCAAGGGAGGAAGAAGAGGAAGATCATCTCCACCAAACCATGCGAATCATCTTCACCAAGCCATGTGAATCATCTCCATCACGCCAAGCACAATCTCCATTTTTCCTCTGTCTCTCTCTCTTTCTTGTCAACCCATTTTACTTGTAAGATGAATTCCATGTTTGAGTAATAGATTATTTCCTGGCTATTGGTGATCTATCATGTCATTGATCTATGAGTTGCTATGCATAGACGTAATTCCATAGTGTCATTAATAGATGTCAAGGGATTAATTGATGAGATGTGTAGGGCGGTATCATGGTCACAGCGGATATGCAAATAGAAAGTCCTTGATCATTTATTCGGGGGAATCATGAAGACTCACTTCTTTATGTTTTTATCTTGGTAGTGAGGGGTATGGATGTACCTATTTTCGCCTTCATGCTTGCGTACATAGTATTTCTTTAACATGTTATGAATCAAATAGCCTAGAAATTATTCATTACTTGTTGTCCCGTTGTTGCGATCTTTTAATTTTTGTTCTTAGTTTACTTTTCCATTGTCCTTTAGTTACTTCGTCTTAATTCTCATTTTATTGCTTTAGTTGCTTTGTTTCAATCCTTGTTTTATTGCTCTAGTAGAATTCTATAATATAGTAGATTAATTCCAAATTACTATTTGGGTGCAAGCACACTTATTCATGCGACAAGTCTAATTGTGAGGAGGGGAAAACGTTTGTCCTCTGCTCCTGTGGTTCGATAATCCTGGGCTTGATATTTCCCTTGAAAAGTGCTACGATGATCCGGTGCACTTGCTGGCCATCAGTATACTATGTTTTCGCATACTGAAGGTCCTCACACACTGTGGTGTTGACGAGGTACCCCGGCAATATATCTTAAAGAGGTGGACGGATGAAGTAAACGCTTTGGTCAGCTAGATTAGCATGAAACATCAATGTGCTACATATGCTTTGGATGAGACTTCACAGAATGCAATCAAGTATACTAACCTAGCTACCTCTTTTGCAAAGGTTGCTAGGCTTGTTGGTACTTCGGATGATGTAAATTACTTCTTCACATGTTCATGCAATGCAAAAAGGAATTGATGGCTTGAACAAGTTGAAGAAGAGGAAGAGAAGAAGTGCAGCCCCTGCAGAGTAGCAAACGACGGTGCCTATTGATGTGGCTGAAGGTGCTAGTGGTGTTGGTGAATTGGCAGGTTCAGCTCGTCGTGCGAGGAATCCTACAAAGTCAGCCATTAAAAGTTGCTCAAAGCAAAAGAGGAAAAACAAGTGCGCCCTATGTAAGAGCGACAAGCATAATGTAGCTACTTGCCCAGAGAGAGAGATAGTTGTTTTGTTGATGTGGTCTACATAATATGTACTACGGAACATCTAATTTATATTGTTGTTTATATCAGGAAGTTGCTTTTTGTGTTTTGTTGAAATTTCTTATTTTGTGGAACTAAAGTTGCTTAACTGTCAATACTGTTGCCTATGCCAAAAAAAGTAGCAGAAAAACAACATCCTATCGTGAACTAGCTCATGAAATGAATGCCAAGTTGCCTATCTAGTACTAAAAATTTCTTATATCGAGTAAGCAAGCACCTATGTGATCTTGAGCAGGCACCGCTAGTTGACGTCATTCTCTTTGTGACTGATCCATTTGTGGCAAAGTATCTTCCTGATAGGGTCTATGTCCTTTTGGAAAAAGTATTGAAGCTGCACTCCATCCCACAAATTTGCGCATAACATCGCAAAAAAATCCACAATCATCCCTGCAGGAAAAAGGAAGTTGCTTAAATTGCAGAATAGTTTTGATGAAGTTAGCAATTATGACACAGAAATAGGCAACTTGTGTTGCACAAAAAAAAGCAAGTTAGCAGTAAGAAAGCCACTTACATTTAGTACTCAACTTCCATCAAGTGAGTATTTAGTTATGCATTAGGAAAAATAGTACTAAAGCAACTTAGATTATTACAGTTAGAAAGCAACTTATGAACCAGTAATAAACAATTTAAGTGGATTCAAAAAAGCAAGTCATCAGTAAAATATGTGTAAAACAACTTAATAAAATATTACTAACCAACTTTTATTGTTCCAGTTAAAAAGCAACAGTCAGCTTACAAAAGCAATTTACTCCAAAATACTTACGCAACTTATGATGCAGGAAAAAAGCAATCCATCGCTACATTATTAAAAAGACAACTTATTAAAACACTACTAGAAGAAAAAGATAAAAAGAGCAAACAAAAGAAGATTAGACTCTTACTTGGTGGTCTGCTTTGGCACCTCAATGTTTGCAACATTGAAATTGACAATGTTCTTTATGCAATTGGACTTCTTGTAGTGTTTCTTCCACAAGATCTTTATTCCATGCATCAACATGTCAACACATTGCTTCAGCTCCAGTAGCTCCATTGTCCACACTGAATCCAGCATCTCAAATCTCATTTCTCTTAGGTTGACTGCTAAAAAGAAATAGTGGCCAGTTTTGTCATTTCTAGAACTTATTTCCTGTAGCACTGGAAATATGATCTGCATACACAAAAAGCCAAAAAATGGACCTTGTTTGTGAAAAAAAAACTCTTATGAAAAAAGAGCAAAGTATTGTGCATTAGTTTGCTAAAAATCAAGTGCTTACAATATCACAATGATCGAGGTTGTAGAAAGCTTTAGTGAATAGCCTATGTGGAGTACCTGGTTTTAAGGCTGGATAAACCCCTATGTCTCCTATACTGGTCCCATGATTAGTAGCCAGTACACATAGGTTAGCTTGAATATCATTGTCATTCATGCACAAAAAGATATTTAAAGTTAAACCAACCATTATGGTCGTGTCCATATACCTAAAGCCCAATGACCAAGAGTCTACAGTGAAAAACAAGCGATGGTGTGGCCCACCGATATGCCCTACCCGACAGGCAACTGACTAGGATTGCACCCTAGCTTTCATCGTACGTGGTCATCGTTCTCGAAGTATAACCCTCCTCGTTTGGCCAAATCAATAAGCCAGGTGAGTACATTGAATATACTCGCAAGCATCCAGCAGAGAGTAGTATAACAGCTAGATCTATGCAAGGCTTTATTTCAAGGAAGGTATTCTGACCTAGGTTGCATATTGTGCGGAAAGTAAGTTCTTATCAATAATACGATACTGGATTGAAAGCATTTTAGCAAACCTTATTCGATGATAGACTTAGTGAGACGGTAGCAACCAGCTACTGCCTGCCACAGCTCCACATCGAGCTATATTACCAAGACCTCGTACCAAGGCCGTGTGGCACGACCTCAAACATACTTCTGCGGCTCCCGCTACTAACCCATAGCTCATACCACACACTGCGGGCACATCATACCTGCGTCCTTGAACACATGCCCCATTTTAAAATGAAAACATAGTCTAACCAGGGTGTGGCTTAAACCAAGTTATGTCCATGACCACGGATGTGGCAATTCGAAGAGATTTTTAACACTCTGCAGAAGTTGTATGGCTTTACCCACAAGATGCAGTTCTCCCTTGATGCCATGGCCACATGAGTACACTTCGCGAGGTGTACGGCAGGGAAACACAACAAGACTTTTCTTCCACTTAGCCCTAACGACGAACCCGCCAGAAGAGCCTTTCTTGCACTGCTTGTTAAACCATGGCACAACGCGGACTCACCTTTGTGTCGAACAACTTCCTACGCTAAACCGTGAGAAGGCTCCTAGAGTCTACCCACTCTTTGTACTTTTCACCTATTGCCTATGGGTTCGTACGCTAGTACCAAATAGAATACTTGGCCAAGTCCTTCCCATAAATGACATGTGGATGTACAATATAAACTTGGCCGAGCGGCACTTAGATTCTGTCCTTAATTGATCCGAGGAAGACTCCGATTAATCCCAGATCATACAGGACTGGATTACTAACAATGCCACATAAAACATCCTCACTTCGACAACCTTCCTCCCAAACACCACCTTATATTTCTCATGCTGATCTAAGTCAACTCTGATTTGATTCTAGGGTTTTATCGAAAAATCCTTTTCACAAACAACTTTTCCCAGGACGATGGACACCTCCCCGAGGTTCCATCCTACACAAGAAGAAGTATCTCGTAATATATATATATCCAAAATTGGTTTTCCCTACGGTGGCACTAGCATAAGCTACCTTACCCTAAGTTCCTGAAGGCATTACCATACCGCTAGAGGGATTACTCCTAAGGCGACAAAGGAAGGTATAACGATCACATGCAATAATAGGTCATAGTTATGTCTAACACGAAATAGTGGTATTATCAACATAACATGCAGGGTTCAACATGATCAAAGCGAGGATGCTTGCATGGTGATATTGGTCGGGTATCGGTCCTGAACTTGATACGGCAGCTCTCTGGATTCCTTCGTGCGATTTGTCTTATTGTCGGAACTACATGTTAGAAAATCATCGAATAAAGAATGGTGCGAGCAAAAGCCAATAACATTCAAGGGTAACATCTGAAAAAGTAATCCACGTGATCACAGTGAATTTGGTTAGTTATGGGTTTTTGGAAGCTTTAGGAAGTTAACGGACTCTTTAGGATAATATAGCAAGGACATTACACTTAGGGTTCATTTAGTTACTACCGTGTCGGAGGGGACACATATTAGGGTTGCTTTAACTGTTGTTTTAGCAATATGGAGATACGCTGGATTTTGGTTTTATTTGGCAAACAACGGGTATAAGATTACGTTGAAAGGTTTTAAGCTCACTTTAGGATCTGATGAACAAAGTAGAGCTCATATTTCCGTAACAAGGTGTTGAGCACACTAGGATCTCAGTTTTAGTTATGGTATTAGTGTGAAGAGAAATATTTAAATTTCATAAACCTACTGGATCCAAAAAACTTTATTTGATTTTACAAGATTTCTAGAAAAAGAATAAATTCGTTTGGGTTCATATTGAAGAAGATATGCATAATGTAATTAAATTCAAGCATATTCAAATTTGAATTTAAAACTATTTCAAAAGTTATAAAAAATTGTACCATTTGTTACGTTTTGATTTTAGAAGATTACTGGAAAGAGAATCACTCCATTCGGAGCAACGATGGAGGAGAAACGGTCTTCCGAACTTTTGCCAAGAGCGAAATCGAAGGGGGAAAGCTTCCAGCCGAGAGGGGGGAAGAGGAAAACGATGACATCACTAACATAATTAAAAAGTGCGGCTTCTCCTTCGGATGGTGGAAACAAGGAGGTCCCGGTGAGGAGTACGTCTTTCAGAAACGAAAGTGTAGAACGGATTAAAAGAAAACGGGAGTACATTTTCCTGGTAAGAGAAACGTACTCTTCGGAGCACGTCTTCACTTGAACCGGCAGCGTGCCCGCCGAGGGAAGTGGGTCCCGTGTGTCATGAGGAGAAGTTAAACAACGATTAGGAACCGTTACTATGCGCGTTAGGGGTGAGGTTAGGGTTTACCCCGGCTTTAGCAATGAGATGGGTGGAGTGGGGAGAAGGAGCAGCAGGGCCTCACCGATGACCGGTGGTGGGCGGCGGCCAGTGGCAACTGAGGGGAGTAGGTGGGGTAGACAATGAGAGTTCGCCTCGGCCGGCCTTGTAGGGTGGTGAGCAGGGCTTCTTGTGCGGCGACAACTGCAGCTCACCTCGGGAGGCTCCCGCCGGCAACAGGCAGGGGTGCACCCGGTGGCGGCGGTAGCCAGACTGACCTCACAGGGTTGGGAGGACCGGTCGGCGGCAGCTCCCAAGGCTGGAGGTCCTACGGTGCATTGACAGGAGGGTAGCAGAATATGGGGTTGGATCGACCAACCATGAGACGTAACGAGAACGTTGTATTTTTACATGTCATATGTTGGTCTTATATATAATGTGTCTATTATATTCTTAGACTTGACATTTTTGTATGCACTCGAGATGTGGAGCGACTTATTTAGTGGTTACCAAACGCTACTCCGTAACTGAGTAGTTATAAAGATGTCTTTCGATTTTGTTATAAAGCATATTGCGAGATATTCTCAACTAAGATAGGATTTGCCACTCCATACCACGGGAGAGATATCTTTAGGCTAGACCTCTCAAGTGATCGGATCCGGAAATACATGGCCATGCTACTCGTGGTTAAAGAATTAACCACGACCGGTGATTCTGAGTCACATGATCGAGAAAGATTGGTCAAGCTATCCAAATAAGGATTGCATATACTCGCCTTGGATTTGACTAATATCGTGAGGCAAAGGAAATACATATAATTAACTATTATAGAAGTTCATCCAATTTGATCTTTATATACACTTATGAGTTGGCACATCCTGTTAGGGGCCACTACCAATTAGTGACCGAATAGGAATACTCATGTTGTGTCTAAGTGTGCATGAACATGTAAGGTTGCATGCTTAAAGGGTTAGAACTCAATTCGGATTAGGATACAAATTATATTATGCCCCCCAGTCCTAATAGGCCTCTAATATAGAAACTAAAAGTGCATCTACGCCCCTAACTTGTATTTAGTGGTTTTGGTGATTAATGACAACAGGATTTGTGGACTAAACATTTCCTTGAGTTTGAAAAGTGTGTCTATGGATTAGGAACCACTCCGTGAGGTTGCATCAAGAGAATGAGCCTACGAGCCCGTGAAGCTCGTGATTGATGCTATTGAGGAATGTATCACGTGTGGATGAATTTCAAGTAAAGATTCCATCTTATGAAACATGGACAACTGAAGAGTTGTTCAACGTGTTCATGAATTCGAGATGGTCAACATCAAGCGTGAAAGATATCTTAGTTGTGATCATATGATCAATTGGTTTTTGTAAGCAATTTTGAATTACTTTTTATGGATTAACCCCACTACTATGTATGAGAAATATATGTTGGTTACATGCGACTTAGTCAAGAATTTGCGCCCTTGCAAAGGTAGCTCCATCAGCTCTATATCCTCAATCAGCCCAAACAATTCCTTGCTAACCCTAGCCTAGAATTTCACACCTATTTTCTCACTTCTGGACCAAGTCCTCAATTTACAGATAATCATGTTTTCTTGGTATTTATAATTATAGAGCATCTAAACATTGTGATAGATTGCAGTCTTGATAATGCTAACATAGTATTGGTAATCTAATTAACAAGCCTTTCGTATTTTGATGCCAGTCACAACAGTTTGACAGGACCTATTTTTCCATAAATAGTCAACTTGAGAGGATTTTTCAATCTCGAACTCAAACTGATGCCTAGCTATTATTTATAGATGCTCTACAGAATCCCGTGCTACGGAATGAATCTAGTTACCATCCGATTTAGCTCTTAAAGTATGGACATGGCTTAAGGAAGCTAATTACTCGGGTTCAAGTAGTTCGGCGTTGCCGGCAAGAGAGATGGCAAGCTCAAGATAAGCATCATGTGTGGACATACGCTTGAAGCTTGCGATTCATCAAGTGTCGATGAATATGTGAAGATGGCTTCGAGAGAGCATAATAGAGCTTGAAGGATGAAGCACAAGTGATCAAGTGGTTTGGTGAGTAATGTCAATCATGATTGTGAACTAATCATGTTTCATGTGTTTAGAAAATGTGAGGGTTAGGTTCACTTCATGATGCTATATCAAGACGATGACTCACTAAATTTCAAGTGAAGATGGCATGAAGTGTTGATAGTCATCAAGGTACATTCAGTGTTGCCATAAGATTTGGAGAGTGCCTCATATAAGGGTGATACTCCAAAAGGTTGAGATGGTCATCATGTGAGGATGAACCTCAACTAAATCTTCAATGTTGATAAGCATCAAGAAATGATGACATCACGGTGTGCAAGTTCAGGTTGAGCATTATGTGAAGATATATACTAAAAAAATTTGGTCTATCAAGCTAAGGTGGACAAGCTAGTGCAGATGTCATCAAGAGAAGGCTTCCCATATTGGTTTATGGGGGAGCATATTAAAAGACTTCATCAAGCAAAGAAGCTTGAAGAAAGACTCCGATATGGCGCGAGGATGATCGCCTTCACCAAGCTCAAGTGGAGTACTCAAGGCAAATTTATGCTTTTCTAGATATTCCTAGTTTTACTGGTCTCAAGGTGTTGGGGAGAGACTAGGTTATAGGATAGATAGTCAATCTATCGAGAGGCGTTATCGGATCAGTAGTTTGAATGAATCGCATGTCGAGTGCCCAAACTTTTGCATAAGTTGCATCTTGAAAGTGCACATCGGCCAGTGGGTTTTGATGATTAATGGTGTGTGCATCAAGATATTGATCAAGTGTTTAGTCCCCAAGGCAAGTTGGAACAGTCATTGATGATCCCCTAAAATATTGAAAAAGAGACGACTTGAATTGAGTATAGGACATTTTCAAGTCATTTTAGTGATACAGGGCTCATATTGAGTATAGGACATCCATACTATAAAGCTATATAGGGTAGCTAGTCAATAATATAGAAGACAACTTGCTAAGTGCTCAAATGAAATCCTCTTTAAAAATCTTTGAAAACTCATTACACCAAAATTCTTTGTTCATCTAGAATGTCTGGACTGGTCGGCCAGAATGTCTGAGTATGATAAGGGGTGGCCCAATCTTCTCAGTGAGAAATCGTGGATAGATGGTATGAATAGACGATCTCGCTAGCTGAACACCCGTGCCAATGCACGAACCCTTAGCTCTTCGGAAAATGCCCAAACAAAACAATAGATGATTGTCGCGAGACCACAAGCAACGATCGCCAAGTCCCCAATTCCCAACGAAACGACGGCTTGACCTTGTATTGTAGAATAAACATGATCGCCTAATCCTCTCTCAGCTGTACTCGCATGAACGCTAGTACGAACGAACAAGCAATAGCTATATTTTAATTCTTCTGCATAAAGTGGTCTAAGGCTAAAAGCCATGAAGTACAATAGTATATAAAGACTCTAGGACGTCCATCCTAGTATTAGGGTCGAAATCCAACCTAACTAACTTCCCTAAGTTAGAGGACTCTATTTGGAAAAGGACAGATACAGCTGCTAACTTGTTATGATAATTGCAGACAAACCAAAAGGAATTTGTAGATGGACGTATACCAGTTGGAAAGTACTTGGAATTAGCTTTCCAAACGAGTACTTATTTGCCTGATTTGGAGTCCGTATGAGGAAACCATGGCTGTTTCAAATCTGGACCTCTTAGTTGTCCGAACCAAATCCGGACTGAGCCCAACCCTTTCTATCTTCTGTTTCCTTGCCGTTTTCGCTCCAAGTCTGAGTGGAATCATCTAAGGAAGTTATTGGATACCTTTGGATGGTCATGGGGGAGTTGGGTCCCACCAATACTTGACGTACATGTCCTGGACTTTCAAGTATATCATTTCATGTTCGTTGTCCAAATCAGCTTGCACAATCTTCACTTCTAAGGTCATAACTTTCTCTAGAGAGCTCGAAATCATGCACCATTTGATTTTCTGGAAAGTAGACTTGATCTCTTGTTGTCATTTCTCCTCAAGTGGTGCATTGTCCTTCCTTACCTCCCACTAGAACTCCACACGTTCTTGAATCAGCAAACACTTGTGTACAACAACAACGTCTCCTTCTAACTCTTGAGTTGAATACCTGAGTACCATTAAGAAATTGGAATTAGGTAGTATAAAGCTCTCATCAATAATAGTAGCATGTGCATTAAGGAGTGAATTCACCTGTTCATTAAATAGCTTTGATCTAGCTCTAGTTATTGGACGTATTTCCCTGTTGGCATGTTCATAAGCGGCTGGTGAAGATGAAGATATGTGTGAGAGTAGGTTCTAGTGTGCTTAGTGTTGACTCAGACCATCCGAGTGAGGTTCGTCCAAAGTATCTAGAACCTTTCAGATCTTCCATCTAGTTGTGTTCCTACTGTCCGGATCTTTTGAGTGAAGTCTGTCCGGACACTCCAAGTAAAGACAAAGCTTTTGTCCAGAGATATTTTTTAGTCGGATCTTCCGAGTGAAGTTCATCCGGACTATTTGAAGTCCATACATTAGCTTTTTCTATAGTGTTTTCTTTTTTTGGAACTTCCGAGTGAGGTTTGCCCCGACACTCCGAGTGGCAACAAAGCTTATATGCCGAAACGCTGGCTTCATTCAGACCTTCCAAGGGAATTTGTACAAAACCTCTGAGCCAGGACTTAGACTTTGTCCCAGTGCTTTCTTTCATTTGGACCTTTGTGGTCCGAAACCTTCGAGGAAACGAAGTTGGCTATATTTTTGTGTGTCCAAAACCTCCGAGTGAGGATCTCCTGATACCTCTGTGTCAATTTGTGTTTTGGGACAAATGGGTTGATTTCGTTCAAAACCTTCGAGTGTCATCGGTCTGGACCCTCTGGGTGTTTGATTTTCTTGAGGTTTTGAACTGTCTGGTATGTCCGAGGTGCAACCTCCAAGCAATGTTTTTCTCCCAAACTAGCCATTGTGTTTGAATCCCGGAACCTCTGATGGAGGTTATTTTTTTAGTAATGGCCAAATTTTTTAGGACAGCCTATATAATCCACCACCCTCTTGGTGGAGGCAACCCTTTGCATCCCAAATCATGAGCTAGACATTTGATCTCTTCTCTCTTGATTTCTTGTGAGAAACTTTTAGAGGGAGAAATTTAGAGGATTTGGATTGAATTTTCATTGAGCATCCAAGCAAGGGATCACCTCCAGCTAAGACCAACTCTTATTAATTTTAGAGGTTGGCGCCTCCTAGACTGTTAGGCATCACTCAAGAGTCTTCAAGGTTGTGAAGAAGCAGAGACTTTATGAAGGTTGGAGTTTGACTACTACAAGGTGAAGAGCTACCAAGAAGAGAAGGGGATTTCGCATCAGTAGGCCCTTTGAGGAAAGAGTACGATTCAGTGCCAGCTTCGATCATCGGATCAAACTTCCTCAACGGATATGTAGAACCTCACCAAAGGCTTGAACTTTGACAACAAATCTCGTGTCTCTTGTGTGGTTGTCTCCTGCACTTGTATATACTTGTTTCGTTCCTTATTGTGATCATGTTAGGGTTTGCTTAGTGCTATAGAATTGCTTGTGTAGAGTTTACTTTTGGTATTAGTTTTTGTCAATCTCTTATTTACCCCCTCTAGTCGATAGCCTAGATCGTTTCAATTGGTATTAGATTCAGGTTCTCTCATTTCTTAGGTTTCACATTAGTTTTTGTCAATCTCTTATTCACCCCCTCTAGTTGATAGCCTAGATCGTTTCAATTGGTATTAGATTCAGGTTCTCTCATTTCTTAGGTTTCACCACCTAGAGAGATAGAATGTCTACTGATGTGGGGATGCATGTGGGGAGAGATCTGTACTTTGATGGTTCCAATTATGCTAGTTGGAAACATAAAATAAAGATGCATTTAATGGACATTAGCCTAAGCATATGGCTTATTCTTGTTGATGGCGAGCTCACCGATGGTGATCACTGGAACATCCACCTCAATACCCAAGCAACAAAGCCATCTTCAACGCATTGAGCCCGGATGAATTCAATAGGGTAAGCAGGCTTGAGGACGCCAAAACAATATGGAACACTCTCATGGAACTTTTTCTGTCAAGGAGTCCAAGCTCAATATACTAACTAGTAAGTCCGTTTGCTTCACCATGATGGAGAATGAAGATGTGAATGAAATGTTCATTCGTCTCAATCACATTGTGAACAAGCTCAAATCCCTTGGATGCCCGGAGATAAATGACCACTTCATCGCCAAGAAGATGCTATGTCCCTCTCACCTAAGTAATAGTACTTTGTGATGCTCCTCCGTGAGAGGGATGACTTCAAAAAGTTGACTCCCACTAAGGTGCTTGGAAGAATCATCTGTAACACCCTGTTTTCTAACAATCCAAAAATTAGAGCTTACAAAAACTTTTTTGCTAATAATGCCAGCTAAAATACACTGGATCAAAACTTTTGTTCAAATAATGCTTGTACTAAATTCTGAAACACGCAAACCCTTGCTCCTATTCTCCCCGATCTCCATCTTGTTGAAACCCTAATTCTCTGGATCTACATCAGGCAAAGCATGCAACTCCGCTGAAAACCTTTGCCTCCGTGCATGACTATCCAGTCTTGCATTTCTGCCTTGAAACCATCTTCGACGCCTTCTCCCCTTTTGTCTTGTCGGGTCGCCCGGACCAGCATCCGAAGCTAAGTGCCCACATGGTACTTTGTGAAGTTGAAACATATATATGGCATGAACCTCTTCCATATGCCATGAACTTATACCATCTAGTCCGCCATGACCTAAAATGGGTATATATATCCATTGCTAGCTCATATTTTCCATATGGGCCTATGCATCCTCAAGTCCTAAAATACCCTGTGGCAGCTTTTCCACCCTCGGCTCCGATGTCGTCTAATTAAACCACGAGGTGTATATGTATATGCGAACATCTCAGTTCTTCTCTTCATCTTTATGTTAGAACTACCCTTGACATAAAATCCAAAGTTACTCTTGATACCCCTCGCGCCATGGCTCAATTCTCTCGAAACCCTAACACTTCTTCTCTCTCAACAAACGGGTGAAATCTCAATTCCAAGATTCCATGAAACAGCTCCAACTAGGTTATTGTGATGTCTCGTGTACATTCTTAATCAGTTCCCAAAATAACGCGAAGAAGTAGAGTATATAAATTTCAAAATAAGTTAGAATTTAAGTTTTAGCCAAATTTTGCAATTGCTTATTTCTAGCCAATTTAAGCATTCAAGATTTTCAAACATTGTGTAAAGTATCCACCACGCATAATTGATTCATTTATGCAATAAAAATGATGAGGACATGAACCCCATGGATACAACCGCTGCCACCTATATTTCCACTACTTCAACTACATCCGCTGTTTAAGCCATAAAGAAATAAAGGGAGGTCTGTCAAGATCTTCAAGAACATGCGAGGATTCAAATTCAAGCTCTCCAGAGGAGAAGGGAATGAAGTTCATGTGGCTATGAATATGTCCCACATGAATTGGTGTTGTACAAGGAGTCTTCCCACATCACTTTTGATCCAAGAAGAGCTAGAGATAGAGTCCCACAAGATCTGGACTCTGATTCGGATTGCTGAGGTAGTCCTGACTTCAAACGTCTTTACCTCGAGCATACGGACTCCGATTTGGGTGATCTTGGACTCTTTGGAAAGATTATCTCGTGCTCTTTCCAACCTATCTAACCTCATCTCCAAATTCCTTACGAGCAGATCACAACTGCCAAAACAATCTGAGACTGCCTCTGTAACAGATCACCTCTTGTCTTTATATACCCCTTAAGATTCTCTCTTTAGTTTTTGGGTTTCATTGAGTTGTTTAGCTATTGCTACATTATCGCATCTACAAGTCATATAGGACTACTGCCTTGTTTAGATCGCTAGTAAAATCCCAATACACTTTCTTCTATCTCTTGTGCCAATTTAATATTCACAATTTCATATTGCAATTTATCATTGTTCTTGCTGGTTCTTCGGTTGCTTGTAGGAACTCAAACTTCGTTGTTCAGGTTGATCGTGCCTATGGCAAGGTCAATAACCATCGGAGGTTGGTTTAGCGATTGCTAAGGTGTATCGTCGCGTACGGTATAGTCGGATCGTCAAGATCAAACTCCACCAAACCATTAATTATCTTCGTGTCACCAAAAGATCGGGCCACCATCTCATCAAAAAACCTAAACTTTTTACTCCAATCTTGCCCACAAAAATTCAAAAGTTGGCCTGCTCCTTACTGTTCTTTCCCCGATTCATTCCCTGTTGCCTTTTACTCTGTTTTGCTAAAGCTACACAAGGCGTACCAACCGAACTCCCCTTAGCACTCCTCCATATGGGCCTAGGTTCCACCTAACAACCCCGTCGCCTATCCTCCTCAACCCCGTCTACTCTTCTTCTTCCTCCCTCCAGCACCCTTCTCTCTCCTCCCAACACCATTGGCACTGTTTCCCCATGACCACACGGCGCCGTCCCACCACCATAGCCGAAAATGGTGCCAACCTCGCCTGGATTCCTGCTGCTGCCAGCGCCACCTTCTCTTTGTCCTGAAGCAACGCGACGCACACCACACTCGGCATTCTCGGCATTGTCCTCCGCTGCCAAGAGCCACGTTGTCTCCAGCCATCAAATCCATGACAACCTCCTTGCCTAACTTCTCCCATCCTCCTCGGCATTTCCACAACGCCTGCTAGCTACCCGCCTCCCATCTTTAGTTCTTCCTCACCCCAGTATAAAGACCAACCCGAGCTGCCCTCATCGCTTCCCTGCTCCCTTCTTCCCTAAATCATTCACCCGACGCTCTTCGCTTTGACACCGGCTGTAGCAACAGCAGCCCTTGCGCAGCAAGATCAGACCACTCCAAGCCAAGCGCCTAGCTCCTCTCTCCTAACCTCCTCACCAGCTGCTCTTCGGGCAACCTCCCCGAGCCACCATGAGATCCACTCCATCACCTCGGTTGATTCTGACCAGCACTACCCCCGTTTACTAGACCGCCACTACCGTTTACTACTTTTCCCCCAAAACTCTCTCTCCTACCACACATCTAGCTCCCCGCATCCCTACCGCTGGCGATAGCCTTGCCCCAAGCGATTCCCTGCACTGCCCTAGTTCCAACTCAGGCCTCGTCGACCACCAGCACGCCCCGCTCTCCACTGACAAGGTGAGCCACTCCGCCAGCGAAGAGAACCCCAAGTCGCCACCAATCTCTATCACCATCGGGAGAAGCCCCCTTCCCCTCCCCACCTCCGTTTCGGGATCCAATAGGCGGTGGTGCCCCGGGTGAGTCTGGGCCCGGACCCGAGCAACTACAGGCTTGCACGAGTTCCTTCCATCCATTTCTCCTGCTCCCCACACCCGTCGTGTGCCCTAACATTCGTGGTAGAGCTCCCGAAAAACGCCTCCCATAGTGCCTCTTTCTTTTTCCCCTACCTTGCTCTTTGTTAAAATGAAGCGGATAACACTGAATTACTCCCCCTCTCTCCCATCTATTCTTTCGCCAGCAGCAAACTTTTATTACCTTGGCTGTGACCGCCCCTGCCATGACATGCGGGACCCATTTCACAGCAGTCCATAGGCAGCTGGCTCAGACCCACTAGCCCTACAAGAGAAGGCATGATTTCTCAGTGCGTGTTCTTTGGCAGAAAGCGCCTTTTTCCGTCTGCTCAATCCAAAGTGTGTCTCCTCTTCAAGAAGACGTACTCTCCTTGAAAATAGCTCAGACTCTATGTTTCCCTTATAAAGAAGGCGTCCCTTTTGTTCCCGCCTTTGATGTCACCCCTTTTCTCGGCTAAAACCCTTCCCCTCTTCCATTTATCCCTCCAGTAAATACTAGAAAGCCCATATTTCCTTTGTCATAACTCTGATTGAGTTCATTCTCTTTCCTATATACTTCTAGAATCAAAACCTACAACCTGGTACCAGTTTCATAATTTTTGAAATTATTTTAAAATTCAAATTTGAATACAATTCACATTCTAAGTATGTTATGCATATCCTTTTCAAATTATCTCCAATTAAAGCGATTTTTTCCAAATATCATCTAAAATAATATGCAATATCTTGAGTCTAGTATGTTCATGAAATTAACATATTGTCATTTATAAGAATTCTGTAAAGTGATACGAGGCTCTAGTCTATTCCAACGTCCTTTTTACTAGATTCTTACTACAATATACATCCAAGTGTTTTGAATAAGATTCTTCTAAAAGTACTTTAAGAATAACATACTCTCCAAACCCCAACTAAGACATGGAAACCAAGATCATCTCAGGAGCGGCTATGTTGATAATCAAGGAAGCTAGAATTTCCATTCCTATAGAAGGACACTTATTTCATGTGAGGTGGATTGCTTCCCGCCTCTTTAAAGTACCTTAATGAACATTTTAAACCAGGGCACCTATTTTAAGAATTCATGAGGATATGTTTGGTTCTTTTTTTATCTTCCTCGCACTGTTGTTCATTCAATTTTTTTCGACGTGTAGTTCCTACGTTACGACGAGTCGCATAGAGGATTCCGGACCATTGTCGTACCAAGCTCGAACTCCAGATCCGGCCAGTACCGCCAAGCAAGCATTCCCACTTTGATCATGTTGAATCTCATATATGCCAAAACTTAAATACTTTGTTTGCAACTCTGCATGCTATAAGAGTATCAATGATATTTTATGCTAGACCTAGATACACCCTGTAGTTGCATATGGCATAGGTCCGGTGAATAAATCCTTGTAACCCTAGAAATACTTGCCGGCCATCGTATGACTAGCAGAATATTAAGGCTATAGGCAGTAGCCATGCCTAGACCTGCTAGAGAGAAAACCTAATTTTGTCCGATTCATGTGAACCACCCCCTTTGGTTATGGGAATAAAACCCTTGGGAAGGCGTGTACCTTCCAAGGCGAATGTTTGGAAGTGTTGTTTGCCAAAACCCCAAAATAAATTGGAGGATATTTTGATTCGGGTGAGAACAGTAAGTGGAGATCGGAGGAATGGTTGTAGCATGTAGGGACATGGCTATAAGGTGATGATATGCAATCTTGCTCGAATCAGTTAAGGACCGAGCCTAAGTACCGCTCGACCAAGTTTACCTCGTACATCCACATGGCCTTTGTGGGAAGGACTTGGCTAAATTATCTTGTCGAGTGCTAGTGTCTGGACCCGTGGGCAGTAGGAAGTAAGTGCTAGGTGGATTGTTATCCCTAGAGGACTTTCGCGTGGCTACGTAGAAAGTTGTTCGACACAAAGGTGAGTCCACTTCGGGTTATGTGTAGGGATCGACCACCGAACATGAACGAAACTGGGTAAGATCTCATCTAGCAGGTCCAACCCTAGTACAAAAATAGGGAAAATGTCTCGTTGTAATAACCCTTACAGTACACCTCGAGAAGTGTACCCGTAGTACTCAGCAACAAGGGGGACTTACATCTTGTGGGTTCAGTTACGGACACAACTTGGCTAGGCCACACACTGGTTAGACTAGATTTATTGCAAAAATCCAGGGAATAGGACTAAGGACGTGGGCATGATGTGTCCACAGTGTGCAGTTTGAGCTACAGGTTGGTAGTGAGGAACTGCAGAAGTGAAACCTAGCCCGCGTCGTGATGTGGTGGCATGAGTAGGCTTTAAGGACTGCCTAAGGTGATAGAAGGTGCTATCAGCCTCTAGTTGATGATTGTCTGGCTGGGACTCCCGGCACCAGATACTGACCAGTTAGAGATGGGCCCGATTTTGAAAATGCTTTTGGATCTCTTCGTACCATATTTTAAATGAGAACTTGTTTTTCCACTCAACATTCAACTTAGGGTAGAGCCACTTCTTGAACAAGCCTTGCATGAAATACATCTGTTATACTCTCCCTGCGGGATGCTTGCGAGTACATTCAATGTCCTCACCTGGCTTGTTGATTTGGCCAGATGAAGGAGACGTTGAATTCGAAGACAATGATTGTGTATGCAAAAACTAGGGCGTAACCCCAGTCAGTTGCTTGTCGGGTATGGCATATTGATGGGCCACCTCACCGTTTGATTTCCATTGCAAGATTTTAGCCATTGGGCTACAAGTATAATACCTCAGTTATACGGTCTATTTATTTATCATATACTAATATGTGCGAGTATGACAATGATATGCAGGTTAACTTGTGTGTACTGGTCACTGATCATGGGACCAGTACAGTAAACACAAGGGACTATCCGGCCTTAAAACCGGGTACGCCACATCACCGCTCGTGAGATGAAAATCCAAGACAAGGAAGAGCTTGTGGCCTCTAGAAGAACATCAATTTGAAAGCCAAGCATGTCGTCGAGGATGACTCAAGCGACAATGAACAAGAGGAACTTGATGAAGAGGACATCACCCTATTTTTGAGAAGATTCTCCAAGATGTTCAAGAAGGATGGAGCACAAGTACTTGAAGGATACAAAGAAGAAACTCACCAAGAGGGCATGCTTCGAGTGTGGCAAGATGGATACTCCATCGCCAATTGTCCCAGGAAGAAGGACAAGAAGGATGAGGAGAAGTGTCATAGGAAGGGCAAATTCGTCAAGAGGAACCACTACAAGGCTCAAGCTCACATTGGTCAAGAGTGGGATTCTGATAAATCATACTCCAACTCCGACTCCAATGAAGATGTAGTTGCCAGCATAGCCATGGAAAGAACCGCCAAATCCCTCTTTGATCACTCAAGCGATGAGGAGACACCTCGTTGTCTTATGGCAAAAGAGTCGAAAGTATCACAAATCACAAAGTCTCCTACCTATGACGATAGTGATGATGATCTTCATGATTTGAGTATTCCTGCTATGATGCTCTTGTTGCCACTCTTTAGAGACAAGAAAAGTTGCTTGTGAGGGAGATAGAGAAACATGAATCCCTAACCCTTATGCATAAGGAGCTTAAGGTGTTATATCGTAGAATTGAAAAGTCTCACGAGGAGTTTAGGAGTGTTCATGAAAATCTTGGGCTTGAGAATATCAAAAACAAACAAGATTATGAAACTCTTAAAATATCTCATGATATACTCAAGGATAAGCATCTCTCTCTCCTTGAAAAACAATCTACTTCATCTCAAGAGAATGGTGAGATACCTCGTCTCAAATGTGCTTCATTGCCTAAAGATTCTCGTATTGTTTCTTTGTTGATGTTGCTAGTACTTCTAACCCCAAATCACGTGAGGAAACACTTGTGAGTCAGAATGCTAAGTTGAAGGCCCAACTCCAACAAGGATTGCTCAAATGCTACAAGGATAGTAAGGCCCTTAAGGAAATTTTGAGTTACCCAAAAGGAGAACTTCAATAATAATGTTAAGGCATGGACGCTCCGATAATACCCCAAGACCAAGTTTGTGTGAGCAAAAAGAAAGCATGTGAAAGCACCGAACTTTGAGAGTTATCGGTTAGAAGGGGCCATCCTAATCATGTTGGTCATTTTGATGTCTCCTATATGCTTAGGAAGGGTAAGGATGGTAAGGTACAAGCTAAGTTTGTTGGTGCTAAGATTGATGATCATGTTAGGAAACTCTATTTCGGTGGCTGGGGAAAGGCCATGTTCACATTATTTGATAGCAAAGGATTCCCACATGAAAACATCATTTTTGGTGATAACGCAAAAGCAAGGTAATGGAGTTTGGTAAAATTTCTATCTTGAATTACTTATCTATTTCTAACATCTTTCTTGTGAAGTCTTTGAGAAATAACTTGTTATTTGTATCTTAACTTTGTGATCTTGATCTTGAGTGTAATTACACTAAGCATGGTATCTTTGTGACTAAGAGTGATGATCGCTCATTAGTCTTTAAAGGTTTTAGAAAAGATAATCTCTACTTGGTTGATTTTTCCTCTAATAATTCTTCTATACAAATATGCTTGTTAGCAAAGTCTTCTTTAAGGAGGCTATGACATAAGAGGTTGGCCCATGTGGGAATGAGGAACCTCAACACGCTTCTTAAGGGTGATCACATACTTGATGTCAAGAACATGACCTTTGACAAAGATCATCTTTGTAGTGCATGCCAAGCCAAGAAACAAGGGGAAATACCATATCGCATGAAGAACATCATGACGATAACCAAGCAACTCGAACTTTTTCACATGGACTTGTTTGGTCTCATTACCTATGTGAGTATAGGAGGCAACTCACATGTGTTCGTTATTGTTGATGACTTTTCTCACTACACTAGGAAGTTTTTCTAGCATGATAAGGGAGAGACACACAAGATCTTCAAGAAATTTGCAAGAAGAGCTCAAAATGAATTCAAGGTGAAGATCACGAATGTGAGAAGTGACAATAGGACTGAGTTCAATAACACCAACATTGAAGGAGCCTAGATGAAAAAGGTGTCAAGCATGTGTTCTCCTCTGTCTACACAACACAACAAAATAGAGTGGTGGAGAAAAAGAACTGCACACTCGTTGAGATGGCAAGGACAATGCTCGAAGAATACAAGACTCTCGACCGCTTTTGGGCAAAGGCCGTCAACACCGCATGTCACTCCATCAACCACTTTTATCTTCAAAGAATCTTGAAGAAGACAACATATGAGATCATCACTAGGAAGAAGCCAAATGTATCCTACTTCCACGTCTTCAGGAGCAAGTGTTATATCCTTAATAAGAAACAACATATTTCTAAATTTTCTCCTAAATGTGATGAAGGACTTTTTTGGATACACTACAAATTTGTATGCTTACCAAGTCTTCATTAATACATTACGTATAACTGAAGAGTCATGTGACATATAATTTGATGAAACAATGGCTCCCAAGTAGAAAGTTTTCCCATTGATATAGGTGATGATGAGTTGACAAATACCATCAAGAACATGTCACTAGGAGGAGTGATGCTAATGGAGGTGAAGGAGAGCATGACATCAACTCAAGTGGAGCCTCGCACACTAACATATGATGAGATCCAAAGTGTGGAGACGACCCAAGTCCAAAATGACAGTGCTCAACATCAAGCCTAACCTCAAGTTCCTCCTCAAGACCAATCGAACAATCTAAGGATCGATATGATTTTGCAATGTGACCATCCCATCGACCAAATTCCTGGCGACATGCGGAAAGGCACTCAAACCCATTCACGTGTTGCTAATTTTTGTGAACATTACTCATTTATCTTTTCTTTGGAACCTTCCAAGGTACATGAAACTTTGGAGTATCCAGATTGGGTGAATGCAATGCAAGAAGAATTGAACAACATCAGCGGCAAAGACGTTTGGACATTATGAAAAAACCAAGCCAAAACATCATCGACACCAAGTGGGTCTTCCGCAACAAACAATATGAAGATGGACAAATTCTGAGAAACAAGTTACACTTGTGGCCCAAGGGTATAAACAAGTTGAAGGTTTGGATTTTGGGAAAAATTATGCCTTGGTTACTAGATTATAAGCCATCAGAATCTTGCTTGCTTTTGTTAATCATTATAATATCATGCTTTATCAAATGGATGTTAATAGTACATTTCTAATGGCAAAATCAATGAATCTATTTATGTGGAGCAACATCCAAATTTTGAAGATCCTGAGTTTCCTAACCATGTCTATAAACTCCAGAAAGCACTTTATGACCTTACATAAGCTCCTAGAGCATGGTATGAGTGCCCTAGTGAGTTTCTAGTCAGGAAGGGGCTTCAAAATTGGAAAGATTGATTCCACGTTGTTCAGTAAGTTCATTGATGGTGAGCTCTTTGTTTGACAAATATATGTGGATGATATCATATTTAGGTCGACTAACAATGCATTTAGTAAAAAATTCAGAAAGATGATGGTGATAAATTCAAGATGTCCATGATGCGCGAATTTAAGTTCTAAGTACATCAAGGACATGCTTAAGAAGTTTGATATGGAGAATGCCAAGAAAGTTCATACCCTCGTGCAATTCAACGGCCATCTCGACCTCAACAAGGAAGGTAAACTCGTGGATCAAAAGTATATTGATCCATGATTGACTTCTTACTTTATCTTTGTGCATCAAGACCCGACATCATGCTAAGTGTGTGCATGTCTGTGATATTTCAAGCCACTCCTAAGGAGTGTTATCTTGTGGCTGTTAAGAGAATCTTGAGATATCTAATTCATACACCCAACCTAAGTTGTGGAATCCCAAGGTTTCTACCTTCGATCTTGTTGGATATTCGGATTTGGATTATGCAGGGTGTAAGGTTGATCGAATTCCACCTCTGGCACATGCCAATTCCTTGGTAGATCCATAATGTCATGGTCATCCAAGAAACAAAACTTCGTAGCCCTATCCACCACCAAGGTGGAGTATATCTCTGCAGGTAGTTGTTGTGCTCAATTCTTTTAGATGAGGCAAACTTTGAAGTTCTTTTGTGGTAATGACATGGATGTTTGTATCGTACGTAATAGGGTTATTTCATGTTTATATATATTAGGACATCTTTTGCCATGATCATCTCTTGTACATTGTATATTTTGACATATGTTTATCCGAACACTATGCACGCCCACAGATTCCAAGATATAGCGAGAGTTGTTTCACCTTCTCCACGACATGTGCAATTGTATTCAAAAGCAATATTAAATAATGCATATCTTTAGGGTGAGCTCACTCTATACCTTAGAAACAAAAAAAACATCATAATATCTTTTCACCGAAGCTTTAATCATGTTGTCATGAATCACCAAAAAGAGAGAGATTAAAAGTGCATCCTGACCCTCTAAGTGGGTTTTGATGATTAATGGCAAAACGATTAAGGGGCTAATGTATGCATCAAGATGTTGATCAGGTATTTAGTCCCCAAGGTAAGTTGGAACAAGCGTTGATGACCCCAAAAAGATTTAAAAAGATGGGATGAAATCAAGAAGGTTGAGGACATTTTCTATCCTTTTTGTGATCCAGTGATCACACTGAGTATAGGACAATCGCACTACAAAGGGGGAGCTAGTCATCAGCATGGAAGAATATAACTACTAAGTGCTCAAAGGAAATTCATTCTAAAATCTTTGGAAAACCTCTCTACACCAAATTTTTGTGTTCATCTAGAATGTCCAGACCAATCGACCACAATGTCCGAGTGTGTGAGACTGAGTTACAATGTGCATTGACCTGGACCCTCCAAGTGAGGTTTGTTTGGATTATCCGGGGCCTTTTAGAGCTTTTGTCCAATTGAGTTCCTCTTAGATCTTCCGAGTGAAGTCTGTTTGGACGCTCCGAGGGAAGACAGAGCTTCTATCTAGATATCATCTTTCTCCCGAACCTTCTGATTGAAGGTTATCCGAACTGTCCAAAGTCCAGATGTTAGCTTTATCCAGAGTGTTTCATGTTGTCTGAAACTTCCACGTGAGGTTTGCCCAGACACTCCAAGTAGTGACAAAGCTTCTGTACCAAAGCCCTGGTTTTGTTTGGACCTTCTGAGGGAACTTCTTCTGGAACCTCCAAGCCAGGACTTAGCCTCTGTCCCAGTGTTTTCTTTCATCCGGACCTTCGTGATCCGGCACCTCCGAGAGAACCATGCTTGCTCTGATTTTTCCTGTCCAGAACCTCCTAGTGATGATATCTAGGAACCTTCGAGTATTTGTGTTTTAGGACAGAAGGGTTTTTTTCGTTCGGACCCTCCGGGTCTTTGATTTTCTTCAGGTTTTGAACTGTTTAGTATGTCCGAGCTACAACCTCCAAAGAGTGTTTTCCTCCCAAACTAGCCCTTGTGTTTGAACCTGGGAACCTCCGAGCATGGTTTTTTGGAACCTCCGGACAAGGTAGAACTGTGAGTAAAAGCTAGTTTTTTTAGGGTAGTCTATTTAAGCCACCATCCTTTCTAGGTAGAGGCAATCTTTTGCTTCCCAAATACTGAGTTGCACATTTGCTATCCTCTTTGTTGTCTTCTCGTGTGAATCTTTGAGAGGGAAAATCTTGAGGACTTGCACTACTGCAGCTTGACCCTCTCCTGCACCACCTCCACTGACGGGCCCAAATCGGACCGTCGTTGGAGGCTATCACCGCCGACGGACGACTAAAAGCCCATCAGCAGAGAAGCTAGCTAAGTGGAACGCGAGGACCTCCACTGACGGGCAGAGAAATGGCCCGTCAGTAGAGATGAAATGAGGGCAGCAATAATGACGCCCAACTATCACTAACGGGCTGGTCCTCCGGGACCATCAGTGAAGGATCAGTATCCACTGATGGGCAGCCTAGCCGCCCGTCAGTGGAGATGCACCAACGGTGCCACATCTGACATATATTATCACTGACGGGCGTCTTTTACCCGACCGTCAGCGATGATTTGTATTCACTGACGGGCGCCTTTCTTGTCCGTCAGCGTTGTTTTGTCCAGGACGCAGTCGGCTGGCGTGCTGAACCACTGACGGGCTCCTTATAGGTGCCCGTCAGTGGTAACCTGCCTATATATTTTAAGTCTGCTCTCGCTGCTGGCCAGTGCTCACGCGCCTAGTGGCCAGCAGCGAGCGCCACCGCCGCCCCAAGTGCTGCTGCTGCCGCCGCCGCCCCCCCTCCCGCCCACAAACAGCCCCCTCTCCCCAATCCTCCTCCTCCCCTCCTTTCTAGCTCTCTTCCTCCCCCTCCAAAAGATCTCTAGATCTAGATCTAGATCTATTTCCTTCTCAAACCCTCTCTTTTCTTCATCACCTCCTAAATCTCTCTCTCCAACCCAAAAGATATTTCATCTCTCCCTCCTCCTCACACTATCTCCATAGATCTCTCTTTCCTCCCCGGAGTTCCATTCCCTCGCCTAAAAGATCGCTAGCGCTTGGTAATAATGCCCTCTTTGGATGAATGAGATACAAAAGTTTCTTTTCATTTTGTATATGTATTTGATGTGATTGCCGGCCATCGAGCCGAGATGATAGTTGCTATGTGATTTTTGGTCATCGAGCCGAGGCCTAGTGTTTTGTTCTTTTTCGTCAAACTGATTAGTTTCGTGTCGTAGGTCTTGATCGATGGATCATAGTTGGATGTATGACAACCAGGCGACAGAGAGTTGGGCTATGGCTTTGAACGAGTTTCTTGATGTCGCCGAGGGAGATATGAGGAGAAAAGGTGGCACGAAGATTTGTTGTCCGTGTCGCGATTGCAAAAATTTGGTAATGTTCGATACGAGAGGAAGGGTGGCGGTACACCTGGTGCTTAAGGGTTTCATGTTAGGCTATACACGTTGGACGTGTCACGGCGAGGAGGAGGAAGATCAGGTGTTACAGCAAGATGCCGAACACGGAGATGACGAAGAAGACGAGGGGAGTATCGAACCTGACGGCGAAGAAGAAATGGAAAATAATTTGGCCGATATGGTGCAGGACGTTCATATGGTGGAGCAAGTGGTGCTAGATCCTGAGGATGAAAGAGAGGCTGCTAAGTTCACGAGACTAGTTGAAGACTCGCAAACCCCGTTGTATACCGGTTCCGATCCAGAACACACGCGTCTGTCAGTCACGCTGGAACTTTTAAGGATCAAGGCAGCCCACAACTGTCCGGACGAAGGCTTCGATGAGACATTGGCTTTTCTTGCAAAAGTTTTTCCGAAAAACAACTTGCTGCCTACGAGCACCGAAGAAGCCAAGAAGGTTGTCTGCCGAGGTTCCATGCGTGTCCGAATGACTGCTTTATTTACCGCAAGGAGCACGAGAAGCTGTACAAGTGTCCCACATGCAACACGTCCAGATTCAAGAGGGGTAGAAACCAAGCCGATGATGAGGACCCAGTGACGAGTGGCGCTCCAGCAAAGGTTGTATGGTATCTTCCGGTCCTTCCCCGTTTGAATTGTTTATTCGCTAACAAGAAGGAGGCAAAGCTGCTACGTTGGCACGCGGAGGGGCAGAAAAGTGATGATGGAGTGATGAGACACCCTGCCGATGCTTCTCAGTGGAGGGCAATCGACGGCCAATACGATGATTTCGGAAAAGATCCGAGGAATATCAGGTTTGGTATGAGTACGGACGGGATCAATCCATTCGGCAACATGAGCAAGAACTACTGGTATGAAAGGCCTCCGACAAATTTTGAAGAAGAGACGGTCAAAATGTTGTCACAAGAACCTGCGAGCAAGGTCCTGACATTTCAAGCATACGATATCAATGGATACACATTCTATACGGAGGCTTAAGACAGGAAAAGTACGTATCAGAACAGTGGGGTGACGATGGAGGCTAAAACCGGTAACCGTAAGGACATATACTACGGTGTTATCGAAGAAATTTGGGAACTGGACTACACCGTCACAAAGATCCCCATGTTTTGTGTCAGATGGGCGAAAAATATCCATATCGATGATGAAAAATTCACTACCGTGACTTTGCCTCCCCCGACATCTATTGAGTCAACACAGGTCAAAGCAATCGGTGCGAAAGATGAGCCATGGGTTTTAGCTAAACAAACCTCACAAGTCTTCTACATAAAAGACCCAAAGGCACAGAAGCGCCATGTCGTTCGAAAAGGGAAGAGGAGTATTGTCGGAGTCGATGGTGCTGTTGACGAAGAGGACTATGACCAATTCGACGACCCGGACTCCGAGCCAGAAGCTGTTGATAAACGCCCCATAAAAAGGAGAAAAGCTACTAAGGATGCTGAGCCCTATGTCAGACGCAGTCACGCCGAAGGACTAACGTATACCACCAAGAAAATCACTATTCATGAGAAGATTTTCAAAGACGACGAAACCTAGTTAATTGTATGTGTGTGTATAACAGTGTCTTAGTTTGAATGATTTCATGTAACATGTGTACTTTTGTATGTGTAAATTGTGGATGAATTTGAAGTACTTACAAACCAATGTATAATCCAACTTCAATGAAATTGTCTGAAATTTTAAACATAGCCTCACGAGGTCATATAATTACTCCATGCCAATTTTTAACTTGTTTTGACCACATTTAGATTTAATAAAAATAAAAAACCAGAAAGACGCAAGCAAACATTTGAATTTCGACAAGCAAACGTTTGAATTTTTGATATATTTTCTACATACGAGCTAAACCGATACATAGGTACGTAGATATGAATTTTCCTTCCATTTATATGCCTTCTTTAAGATAGTTGTAGTTCAAATCTGAAATATATCTAGTAAATAACTAGATATTCATTTAATGCGTAAAAAATAGCAAATGATTTCAGAAAAATGCCTAACTTTGACACGAACAATGTAATGTAGTACATTACATGTAGAAAAAGTTTGGAGCGTAGCTAAAAATGATTTTTGAAAGGTTTTACACATGGTACCTCAAATTGGTATTTCAAAAAATAGAAAATTTGAATTATTACATAACAAGATGGAACATGATGAATTATTAGCGTATAATATTGTAATATGAAGTTGTAGTCCAAATATCAAGTTCAAATGATGAAGAATTTACGATGTGTACATCGATCTTCACATTTTCCCTTTAAATGCTATGAAGCTTTCTCACAGATGGTTCAGTAACAAAGCAATGTATACTCCAACTTCACTGAAATTGTCTAAAATTTTAAACATAGCCTCAGAAGGTCATATAATGACCCCATGCCAATTTTCATCTTTTTTTGACCACTTTTAGATTTTATAAAAAGTCAAAAACCAGAAAGGCGCAAGCAAATGTGTGAGTTTCTCCAACCAATCGTTCCTATTTTTGATATATTTTCCAGATACGAGCTAAAACGATACATAGGTTCCTAGATATGAATTTTTCTTGCATTTAGAGGCCTTCTTTAAGATAGTTGTAGTTCAAATTTGAAATATACGGAGTAAATACCTACATATTCATTTAATGCCTAAAAAATAGCAAATGATTTCAAAAAAATTCCTAACTTCGACACTAACCCGAAAAAGGTAAAAGCCCTGAACCAAAAACACACAAACACTAAAACCATATAGAAATAACCCTAACATCACCTCAAACAGGAAAACCTAAAATTGAAAAAAGAACCATCACCACTGACGGGCGCCTAGAATAAGCCCGTCAGTGGTATGTAGCAGTATTCCTAACCAGTCCCCCCTAACCACTGACGGGCACCCGGTACATGCCCGTCAGTGGTACGCAGCAGTAACCATAACAAGTCCACCTCTCCACTGACGGGCACCCAGTACATGCCCGTCAGTGGTACGCAGCAGTAACCATAACCAGGACCTACTCTCCACTGACGGGCACCTGGAAAAAGACCGTCAGTGGTACGTACCCCCTCTTCACTGACGGGCGCCGTGTATACGCCCGTCAGTGGTACGTACTCTCCACTGACGGGCATCGTGTATCAGCCCGTCAGTGGTAGGTAGCAGTAACCCTAGCCAGTCCCCCCTCTTCACTGACGGGCTCCTAGTATCCGCCCGTCAGTGGAGCCACCTCTCCACTGACAAGTTCGTCTCTACTGACGGGTTCTTTATAGGCGCCCGTCAGTGGTACCCCAAATCTTATATAAGCCACGCGCGGGACTTGGTGAAATTTTCGCCAAGTCCCGCGCGTTCAGTTGAACCAGCAGCGAGACGGTTCGCATCCGACGCCACCAGGCTGCTCCGCCGCCCGACGAGTCCCGCCGCCCCCTTCGCCATCTCCTCCGGCCTCCCCCCCGAAGCCCCCGACGTCGCCGCCTCCTCCGGCCTCCGCCCCCAAAGCCCCCGACGCTGCCGGCCCCGAAGCACCCGAAGCCCCCGATGCCTCCGTCTCCTCCCTTCTCTCCGGTGAGTACTTTTAATTTGTGCAATTTGTGCTCCGGTGATCTTGTTTGGTTCATGTTTGTTCATGATTTATCCACTCCAAATGGTGAAAAAAGAGCATTTGTTCATGGTTGGATCCAAGCCGATGGAAATGCAACAATTCTTTTTTTCATTTCTAATGTTTGGTGTTCTGGATAGGTAGTTGCACTGCCTATTTTAGTACATGAATGGTGAAGAAATATCCATGAAGTCACAATTTTTTATGCATGGTGAAATGGTGAAGAAATAAGCATGAAATTTTTGTTTGACAATTAAGAAATATGCATAGTACTTTTTGTTCATGTTCATAAACTTTTGTTTAATCAAGAAGAATATGCAATATGTTTCTTTTAAACATCAGAATATGTTTGTTCACGTTCAAGGAATATGCAACATATCTTTATTGCTTGTTGATAAATCATGGTCCTAAAATGGTGGAAGATTTCACGATCCTTTTGACAACAAGAAGCATGTTCAATTGTTAATGGACGACCCTTGAATTGTGCAATCGACGATTTTGACCTGGTGGAAAAAAATCACGAATCATTAAAAAATGTAGCATAGAATAATCCATGCCGGACCCCAGAATTCATAACAGAGAGTCTTAAGTAAAACCACCCGCTAAGTCGAAACGTCAACCCCGACCTCAACCCCTGGGTGTCAATCCCAAGAGGAGTGGAGTGATATGGCTCCGAATAGCCCGAGACGTCAACCCCGAACTTTCTCCGGCAAATTAATGCACAGATCAAGTAGGGTGATATAGTCTCCTCACTCTTTTCCTACTGAGCCGGAACATCAACCCCAAACTCGTCCCGGCAAATTAATGCTCGGCTGGAGTAGGGTGATATAGTCCCCAACCTCTCAGTAGCAGAGTCGCTTCACAGGGGTGATTAAACCTAACAACTCTATGATAGGAACTCTGAAATCCTACCCACAAGATGTGCTTCATCAACATACACACATGGCACATGAGCAGGCGAAAACAACCAGATTTCACAGCAGTAACTCTACGACAGAAACTGCAATATTATAAGTTTGAAACTTAACAAACATATATTCACATAAGGATCCGAAGATCCAAATACACAGCGGAAGAGTATTTATGGCTACGAAGCCAAAACGGTAAGGCCAAAAGTGGCAACGAAACAAAGCAAGCTGCCAACCCCATGGCAGGATCACTGCCTGGGATTCCCAGCGACTAGGCGTCGTCGGTGTCGATCTCTATATAGAAACCACCCTCAGGAGGGGTAGTTTCCTCTGCAACAAAAATATCAATAATAGCAGGGTGAGTACAAAATTGTACTCAGCAAGACTTACAGTGTGGAAATTAGTAATAGACGTGCCAAGTATCAATAAAGGGGTAATTGTGGACTATTTTGCGGAAAGCAAGGTTTACCTTTGTCAATACAAGTAAGTAGATGAAAAACCGACTACTAGAGCATTTTCAAAAGAAGACGAGTCGACACACTTCGCGAGCATTCTTACTGCAGATCACCACACCTGAAATCCCCCGATTCTTCCTCGACCACCCTGGGAGGAAGTAATCACTAACACCACACCTTAAGGTTGGCAAGTTTTAGAGTTTGTTGTAGTTGTCTAATTCGACGCAGGTAATCACCAAGTTGTCCATAACCGTGGACACGGCTGTTCAAACAGTTCAAACCCTGCAGGGGTGTACATCTTTACCTACACGTATCGATCGACTCTTAATGCTACCAAGTACACACTTCACGAGGTGTGCTAGCAGAGGGTGATCGAACACGACCGTTACAATGCTATCGACCTAGGGTATGAGCCACCCGTACGGGCTAGTCCATGTGCATCAGTCCGGCCGTGACTACGACACGGTCCCATACGTTGTGAATCGAGGTACATCCCCGGCCTCTCAGACCGTGTGTCCACCCTACCCTTATATGAGATACCACACCACATTCCTTTTTCACGCACACGGCAAATGGAAACGGCGAACTAATGCAGCTCATACACTAAGTCTAAGCAAATTAGTGAGTCGTGGGTGGCCCCATAATCCACCCGTGTAGAAGTACGCAAATCTTGGGTCAATGTACGTCGGAACCGATGCTTGCGGGAAAACGAGACAACCCACCATGCTCCCAGCCATGGCCTCTCGTCTAAACCCAGATATGATTAAGCAGGTTATTAGTTAATCCCCGGTAAACACCCACCTACCACGTAACCCATCCATGGTGTTGATTCATCTGCTATCCCAGGAATTACGACTTCTACATGTCTAAGCATGTCTAAGCATTATTAGCATAGTAGCATTAGAGCAGTGGACACTACACTATACTAGATAGGTTGGGACGGTGGTGGAGTTGTTTGAGCGACAAGGTGAGTTTTATTCATCGGACTAGGATTTTGCTTAGCGGAAAAATAGAATTTGAACGCATGTGATAATGAATTTAAAAACAACTAATACTTTACAAATAGTAGGAGTTTTGCAATGTGACCAAAGGGGCTGCTTGCCTGGTTGCTCTGCAACGAGACCCTGCTCGTGATCGAGGTGGCTCTCTTCTGGATTCTCCGGTTCTAACGAGGAAGAACGAAAACACCGGAAATGAAAAGGGCATAACAGTAAATATATTAAAATGCGGAACATCGGCATGAGATGCAATGCATGCCATGACGTAGAGGGTGCAAAATAAAGACTAATGCAAGTGGAATCAATTTAATCGGAGTCCGGACGCATAAAATATCGCGATCCGAAAATCCTCCGGCTAATCGGAAACCCTAATTTGAGTTTTTAGCCAATTATGTTTTGCCTAGCATGCAAACATGGATGAAAATGATGTTTTTGAATAGATCTCATTTTTTTGAACACTTTGATATATTATTTGCATTTTTCTGATTAAAAATGGATTTTCTATGAATTTTCCTAGTTTTAATCAATTTTTACCCCTTTGTTGTATTTTTCTCAGTAAAATAATATTTAAATTAATTTAAAAAGCACCAGAGGCTGACATGTGGGCCCTACTGGTCAGTTTTGACCAAAATTGACTGAGTCATTGACAAGTGGGGCCCACTGTCATAGATTTTCTAATTTCTTTTATCTTTTCTTTAATTCCTGACATGCGGGGTCCACATGTCATAGAGACGTCTTAAATTAAGTTCATTGAATATACTGACTAGTTATTAATTATGCCATTAACAGTCGGTTAGTATTAGTTAATTCATGATTAACATTAATGACCCTCATTACACTGTCAGAATAGTAATTACTAGTGTTAATTACACTTAATCATTATTAACCAATGATTAGAATTAACTACTGCAATGAATTGCTCGGAGCATTATCCACTGATGTTAATTACATTCAACCAATTAATGATGTCATTAGCATGTCTGAAGGGCAGGATCAACCGGCCGTAACGACCGGATCTGGGCCATTAAGGCCGAGGGTGCTGTCGGGACGCCGGCTCGGCTTGTTCCGGTCGGCGGGTTGCCCGGCGCAGCGCGAGCAGTAGCTGAAGCGGCGGCGCAGAGGCTTACCGGTGACGAAAAGGCGGCGCGGCTTGGGCTAGCTCCGGTGGTGAGGCGGCCGGATGGATGGAGGCGGGACCGAGCGGCGCGGGGAGGTGATGGGGACGGCGGTGAGGCACCGAGACGAGGCGCCGGAGGCTTGGGAGCGGGCGGCGATGAACCGAAAGTGAAGTGGCGAGGGGAAGGGCTCCGAGGCGGAGCTCCGACGAGGTGGCGGTGCTTCGGTGGTGAGGGCTCGGCTTGGGAGCGGCAGGAAGGGGAAAGGGGGCCGGCGGCGGGGCTGGGGACCCGGGGCGACTCGGTGGGCTCAACGGGAGGCGGGGAACCGAGCAAGCGGCGGCGGGAGGGGCCTCGGCAAGGAGCTGGGTAGGCGGCGGAGAGGGCTCAGCGGTGAAGCACCGGAGCAAGAGGAGCGGCGCGACGGCAAGCAAGGCGCGGCGAGGGCTTGGGAGCTTCGGTGGGGCGGGTGAGATGGCGGCCGGGCGAAACAACGGTGAGGAGGCGGCACCGAGGCGGATGGCGGGGCGCTGGAGGGAAGACGTGGGGAGCAAAGGAGAAGGAGGCGGCCGGGTGGATGGATAAGGCAGGGGGTGGCCGGTGAGGGGATAGAGATGGAGGGGGGTGGCTTCGGAAGGAAGGAACCCCGGGTGGCGGGCTAGGCCGGGAGAAAATGGGCCGGAGGCAGCCCATGCGGCAAGGGAGGGGGGTTAGAACGAATTTAGGGTTAGGTTTTTATTAATTGTTCAAATTTTCTGTTTTGAATTTCTATTCCTTTTGCACCTCTAAACACTTGTTCAACCACAATTCCTCTTTTCCCATAGCTCCAACATGTAGCATTTCCAAACTCAATTCCCAATGTCTCAATATATATCACTCGAAAAGCTTTGAACCAAAGGTTAAAACCCTAGCAACTCAATTTCGTTTACGGCCTTTTCCGATTATCTCAAATTTTCAAAAACTTACTCGATTTTCAGTTCATGAATTCATGCCATGAAATGCACATGATGCACAATACAAACTTGCAGAAACAGGGATGTTACAATCCAAAGCGTTGAAAAAAATTTGATTCATGCATGTGTTCATCCCAGAAATGAAATACTAGAAAATGGTATAAACCTGAAATGTATTTGTTCATTTAATCATTTCCAAAATTAAATCATGACCATGTGTGAGAATAAACGCAAGTAGGATGGGGTGGAGAATGAGATAAAGTAGTTGTGGGTGTGTTGTGCAAACTGTGGAGGACTGCATGACTAGAATGGATTGAATATAAAATAGATGCACGAATCTTGAAGCATGTTAGATGGTCACGATAGTATGTAGAATCACAGGTATGAGTAGATTTGCATGAGTGCTGATTTTTATTTTTTATTTCTTTTTCTTTTGTACTGACAAACTTTGGAGTTTGGATGCTCAAGTTCTGAAGTTGGCTATTTGATCTGATAGCAGAAGCGAGGTGTCCAGATTATTGCACGTTCAAATGTATTATCGATGCCATATTTTGGATTTCCTAGAGTTTATTAGTACTACCCTTTGCTGTCTGCTCATGCAGAAGGCAAAACTAAACTACTTGAGTCCCAAATTGTGTACAAAATGCCTTTGGGGAGTAATAGTATGTCCTTCCTGCCATCTGTCTTCGTTACACTAAGCATGTATTATATATGTATTGCAACTTACGCCTTTCCAGATTTGAGAGATAAACATGGTTAATATCTCATTTCTTATAAGGAGCACAAATAGCTTTGGTAGTTGAGTTATCAGTAACCTAAATTCCAAGTTTATTTTTTCTTCTGAAATGTCCAGTTGTTGCATGTACTATATTGTCGGTGCGCAGAGCATTGGAGCTTCCTTGTGAACATTAGTAAAGAAAAGCACCACTGATAGTCATCATCTCCTTTTGTTAGTATGATCCATCTTTGTTGCACGAAATATACTATTTTCTTGTTCATCCATTGTCAAAACTTTTGTGTAGTCCACTGAGTATATATGTGCAATGATTATTGTTGCTCAAATGGAAGCATGTAAAATGGAAGTGATTCCTATGCAACTTTTGCTAATCTCTTTGCAAATTGAAGCCTTTTATGCTCAACTCATGATAAGAACAGATGATTGCTTTATATTTTTACCTTGCTGGTAAACATATACTATTACTGAGCTTAGTTATTCAAATGTTATTTCTAAGCTTAATTATTCCCATGTTCTTGTCTGACCTAAGAACTATTAGCAAAAATGGCCGCCAGTAGTACTCCCGCTGGGTCCCCGACCTGAGCAGTAGAGGCCGTTGATGACAGCACGGCCCCCCTCGTCGTGGCCGCATCGATCGATGCACCGACCCTGGAGGCACCCCAAGCAAGTTGCCTCCGAGGCGGCCAAGGAACCTGCCCTCGAGCTGGCCGAGGATCAACCTCTCTTAGCGGCTGTCACAGCTGGACAAGAGCGACCTGCCTCGGAGTCCAGCTCTGGCTCTGCCTCCGAGTCAAGTTCTGAAGGGGACGAGGCGCGTGAGGAGGAGGTACCGACTCCAGCCCTGACCAGGTCTCTGAAAAGGAGGAAAGGCAACCAGTTGCCAGATAAGACGTATGTCATCACCCGTGTCGACGACGTCAAAGACATTCTGGCGAGTCCACATAAGGCCGCTAAGACCATTAGCAATGCCTGCGGGTGCTTAGTACGTGAACAAGTTTAGATTACATGCAAAGAGTTTAGCCAGTTGACTCAGTCCACGAAAGATACTCTCTTGAGGAAACTGTGGGACAAGTACCAGATTCCTGCAGCCGACAAGGAAAGAGTCGAAGTGCAAGCCCTGAAAATCATGGCTAGGGCTCTGAAGACTTGGCGATACGACGCACAGAAAGTCGTAGACGAGGATTGGGAAACCAAGATTAGTAAAAGACGGTCGAAGATACAGAAGGAAGACTGGGACGAATTCGTTGCTCAAATAAGGAGCCCAGAATTCTAGGAGAAGAGCCGGTGGGTGAAAGAGCTTCGCAAGAAGAACACATTAGACCACAAGCTCGGAAGCCGTGGATACCTGGGGAAGAGACCGAAGTGGGCCAGAGAGGACGAAAAATTAGCCGCGGCTGGGAAAGCACCTCCTTTCGCGCATCTCAGGGAGCCACGCGCTAGGGAGTACATGAGGGCGCACACAAGGTCTGACCCTGTGACGGGGTCACCAATTTATGAGTCCGAGGAACTGCAAGTGGTGGCCGACCAGCTGGTAACGACTCAACCCAGTCTCTTTTCGTACTTAATTACGTTGCATCCAAATACGCTGTCTTCTGATCAAGTAATTTAACTTTCAGACAGAACTGAGCCAGCAGCCTGGAAGCTCGCAGGACTCCGTCACGAGCTTCCCAAGATGGAACGATGATCTCGCGAAGGCCCGATAGAAACCGGAGCATCGGGGCCATGTAGTAGGCGTCGGGGATGGCGTTAAATGGGACAAGGTATTTCCCCGAAACCCCGAGGGGAGCCGCCGCCCCCGGAGAGACAGCCAGGAGTTTATGGACAATCTGCGGGAGCAAATGCGGGAGATTGCCGAGCAGACGTGGCTACGTATGCAAGTGGCCGCAGCGCAAGGCCAGCAAAGCGTGCTTCCCGTTAACCAGCCTGCAGGATGGAGTAGCTGCGCATCCACCTCGGACGGCGGCCCCTACTCGGTGAATCCCGTCGACAGCATCACCGTAAGTCTCGTCCGCTAAACGAGTCGTTATAGTACGAGCTGATCTCATTGTCCTGACTCCAGTGCGGACGGCACGTCTATCCCTCTGTTTCGCAGGAAGCCACTAGATGCACACTCACGGTGCAGATTCCTGGCATGAAGGTCCCGGTGGCGCACGGCCAGGTTTTCCCCAACGCCGGAGGGGGCAGTCCTGCACAGTGTTCCTATGCGGGAGCACCATGCGAAGGTGCAGGTGGACCTCGTCCTCAACGACTACAGTGAGGTGTTAGTCCCTGTCCCCCCCGAAGAGGAGCTGACGAAGCTAGGGCAGTGCAAAAACTGCTTCATCCAGTGGCCGAAGAGCCAGATTACTATAACCGCAGCGGCCTCTCCTCGCACGGGCCCCTCGTCCAACAACCCCTCTCCATCAATCGGACGATCTCCGTTGGGGCTCAGCCAATCACCTCCGTCCTTTAAAGACCTGGAGGACCATCTTGTCGGGGACCAGCACATGTCACCGATTTTGCGGTCCCCGGAAGTGTTGGAAAGGCCCTCCGAGGTTCAAGGCGACCCTCTGGATCAACGGAGGGGGAAGATTTTCTCTCCCGCCACACTAGCTGGGACACTGGAAGCAGCGTTGGCAGCAAGCAAGAGCCCGGAGCCGGTACAACAGAGGAGGAAAAGCAAAAAGAGACGGGCCGGCACCGGCGAGAAGGAAAGAAAGGAGCAGAGGCAGAAATCCTTATCCTTCTCAACATCGTCATCCAAATTATCTACACGGACCAAGGGTCTCTGGCGAGAATTTTACTTACCACGTGAGGACATGCTCCCACAGGATGAGCTGGACAATCTGTCGGAGGACATGAAGACGCTGCATGAAGATTACCTGAAGATGTCCAGAGATCCTGATACATTCTGCCAATATTGGAAGGTGAAGGTGCCAAGGGAATACAATTTCTTCATGCAAAATGACCAAGACACCTTCGACATCAACTTTGAAGACCTATTCAACATGTACAACCTCTATAGGCTCGACACCATGATGATCAGGCTATGAGCTCTCTACCAAGCCCAAGAGTGCAGACGTCTTCAGGACTCCAATATTGGCATAGTCGATCCGATATGCATGAACGAAGGCTATGCCGGGACCCCAGACGGTCAAGGATTTCTTGAAGAATACCTGTCGCATGCATTCGTGGTTCATAAGGACAAGGAGTACATACTAGCCCCCGTATAACCCTCCGTAAGTCCTAAACTTAGCACCGTGGAGTTTTTTTTGTTTTTTACGTACGTATCTCCGCCTGCTTACGTTCATTTGTTCACATTTATGCAGCGACCACTGGGTCCTAATTGTGATCGTTCCAAGCTGGGCCAAGGCTTTTTACTTTGACTCCTCATCGAAAAAGACAGCGGACTTCACCAACATAACTAAGATTCTGGATACAGCTTTCTTCAGAGCCAAGTTCTCGGGGCATACTAAAATACCTGTAAAAGCGACAAAAATGGTACACCATTACAAGTTCCCTTGTAGAGTTCAGCCGAAAATAGCGTGACATGTGGGTACTACACCTGCACCCATATGGACCTCTTTGTCCAGTACAAGAACAAGCATTGGAAAGGTATGAAAGAACTGAAGGCTTGGAGCGAGCTGGGAAGTCAGATGTACGACTGGCGACAGGACTTTGCTCGCATCCAAAAGTCTTCACCAGACTCATCAACCTTGAAGTCATCAATCCGATGGGTGAATTCTACGCCGGCCCCCAATTTCCGAAGCCAAACTTAAGCGGGCATCAATAGAATCGTTGTTTCTGTAATTGAAGAACAATTGTTTCATACTTGTGACCGTCGTTGGAGTGTACATACTATATATGTCATTATAAATGTCTTAAGTGCTAACCGTTATGTGATTACAAATGTGTTATGCGATTAAGAGATTTGACTCTGTGAATGAATAGTTGGTTTAGCCTGTGATTAGGAATAATGTAATGCACTATAGCCTATTATTATGAATAATCTAAATGTGATTATGAGTTAACACAGCCTTTTCGGTTGGCAGGAATACATATCTCTACTGACGGGCACTTACGGAGAGCCCGTCAGTGGAGTACGACCTCTACTGACGGGCTGTTATGACGCGCCCGTCAGTAGTGATAGAACCAAGTGCCTCCGATGGGGGTCTCCTCTGACGGTCCCTATGCGCCCGTCAGTAGTAACAAACACTACTGACGGTCCGTCCGCCCGTCAGTGGAGTGGCCCCCTCCACTGACATTTCCAGGGTGATGGGCCCCCTGTCCGTCAGTAGAGGGTGTTTCGTGACCGTCAGTGGTGACCTGTTCTGCTGTAGTGTTGGATTGAATTTCCATTGAGTATCCAAGCAAGGAATCACTCGCAAGTTGAGACCAAGTACTTATTACTCTTGGAGGTTGGTGCCTCCTAAACGGTTAGGCATCGCTCATAAGTGTCACACCCTGTTTTTCCCTAACCCAAAAATTAGGGCTTACAAAAACTGTTTATGATAATCTTGTTGCTAATAAGGATAACTTAGTAGACCCAATTAAATCCTTCATGCAAATTACATCTGTCCAAATTCTTGGGAGTAATAAATCAAAACCCTACCCTCCCTCCTTAACAACTGCACTAACGAGCTAGGGAAAACCTATGCATGTTTTCCCTTTGACTCAGGTTTTGTCGAAACCCTAATTTCTCCGGGACTCTGACCAATTTTTTATGCAAGTCCTATCCATCTATCCATATCTTCAGGTACGTGCCTATACTATCATCTAGACCTATCTATCTCATTGATGAAAATTTTCAAAGGTACGACTAGACCATTAACACATTTTCTCTCTCCTGTCAATATCTACCTCTAGTCTACTATGATGCCCTCGACACTCTCTAACTCGTGTGATCATGCATCCCATCAACACCTCCCTACTTCAGCCTAAAACCCTAGGATGTCGAGACCCTAACTCGTCGACACTTGCTACCGTTACCCCGTTTGTGTAACCCTAAAGAGATTCCAAAGCTGAGAACCCGTAGAAGCAATCCTATAATATTCTGGCATATATATGTGGCATAACCACCTGCCTCATGCCATATCCCTCTTCCATTATTTTCTCAAACCTTAGTATGGACATAGGCAGTAATATACTTCCCCTAGGTATACGTGTATGTGCAAACCCTAATTCCTTCTTTTCGAGCAAGGAGTTAAACCCTAAGTGTTAAACCCTAAGTTTAACTCATCACCATTAATTTCTAAAATATATAGGACATCATTATCCCATGTTATTCTTATCCCACATGTTCTGCATATGCCCTATATATCCCTTTGGCTCCTTGTCCTAATTTCCCCAACAATTTTTCTAAAAGCTAGAACCCTGCCCTATTATTTCATGTGAGTATTTGACCTCTAAAAATTCCTATAAAATTTCACAAAGCCTCTGACATTAGTTCTAACAGGGTTATAAAATAATATTTTGATCTTCGATACAAATATTTCAAATAACTTTTAAATTGAACAATGGGCTAATTTGGACATTACACTGCAACCCCATAAATAAATCTCAGAAAAATTTCATATAATTCCTGTAGCATCCTCCATCCATATACAATCCATTTTTGGCATAAAATATTAAGCCTCTTATTCAAGAATCCCACACGAAAAGTCAAGCAGATGTTCTGGCTTTTTCTTGTTCTTCCTTCCTACCCTCCTCCTCCTATTTTGCTAAACATACATCACCTGTGCCAACCAACCTGTCGACGATTGGTAAACCGCTGATCTTACGGTAGTCGTGAGACAGAGATACTTGTTGGGTAAGGACCCCTAGGGCACAAGGCCAATAGATCTGACGACAAGGAAAACGTCCTTTTTATACAGGTGCGGGCCTCCCCCAGGATAACAACCCTACGTCCTCTTCGTATATATTAATTGGAGAGTATCTTACAAAGGATGTGTATGTTAGTGGCTACCCTAGACCTAATCGGAGGCTAATTCGACTAGTTCCACAGGGCTCGACTCCTTCGAGGCGGCGGGTCTTCTTGTGGGAATCGCTAGGGCTTTTGGATGGCTTCATGCTTCTGAGATCTAAAAGACTTGTCTAGACTAGAAAGACATGTCCTCCTCTATGTGATTGCTGATCCTTTTATAAGGAGCTCCCCGAGTTGTACCGGACATGGACTCATGTCCGAGTAGAACTCTGGCTTCCTTAAACATCGGGATTGACTTCCTAGTCTAAGGGATGTCCTTCCTCCTTATGGGGGGTTACCTTATCTCCTGGGGATCCTTACCGAATATGTATTATTATCCCGATAATCCAGGAAATTGTACACAGATATCTCCTCGTATACGGGATACTATACTATGTATCATCAAGCCCCCCATCAGTATCCTCGTATACGGGATACTATATTATTCATCATCAAGCCCCCCATCAGTACGTGAAGTGAGGTCATGACTGTTCTGTAGAAAATCTGCCCTTCTCGGCAAACAACTCTGAGTAGAAGAAATCAAGTGCTTTGTTGGCAACATCCCCGAGTAGGCACTATCTCTACCGGGTAGTCGTGATATCCTTGTCGGGATAATCCTCCGAATAGTCCAAGGCATTTTCTGGGCTAGCTCGCCCTGAAAGCATCTTTGATTTAATCTAATCCGTTGATCACGGACACGCGTTCGCCTGGTAGATTTCTGGGAAACTGAACTGTCGTGGCGGAATTTTCGCATGGTGATGAAGAATCTTTTCTTTTTCTGCGTTACTGTTCAGCTGACGTTAGCCAAACTTAACGTGCTCGTCGGGGTCGTGGGTTTGTCAGACCCTCTTTTTCCCGTGCACGTACGGGAAAAGCAACTGTCCGCATTTAATGTGATGGAACAGATCATGCCATTAACTGCGCTCCGGTCAGGCGAAAGTTGAATCCCTTAAGAAAACAGAAGTTGGGGTTTTGCCCGCATTGCTCTCTGTTTTCTAGCATTCCCATCTTCTTCCTTGCGCCCCTGCTTCCAATCCTTGCTCCGTTGTCGCCGACCACCACCAGCGACAATGGGAAAGAAAAGTGCAGCAAGGAAGTCCCCCAAGACCAAGAAATCAGCAGGGGATCCTTCGGGAGAGCCGATCGCTGCCATCCCCGAGTTCGAGCCCTCGGTGATGGACTCCGCCGCCCTCAAGAAACTCGTGGCGGAGGAGGTCATCCTCCCGGAGGTGTTCGTACCTTACCGAGGGGCTGCGAAGGAGACGGTCCCGAGTCCAGAAATGACTTCGACCATCGTCTTCACGGATTTCTTCAGGTGCGGATTCCAATTCCCACCTTCTCATTTCTTCCTCCTAGTGCTCCAGTTCTACGGGATCGAGTTGATACATCTCAACCCGAACTCGGTTCTGATGCTGGCGGTCTTCGTACACCTGTGCGAAGCATATCTCGGCATCAGGCCGAGCTTGGAGCTCTGGAGGTACTACTATAACCTCCGTCGGATGAAGGCCAGCGGTGGAGGTGTCATCGGCGGCACCGGATTTCGACTCCGGGAAGGGAGGAAAGACGCCTACATCTCCTCCCCCTGGAAGTCATCGTGGTCGGGCTGGCACTCGAGTGGGTTTTGCTGCCAGCCTCCACTCTCCTCCGAGATCCACTACCGCAGCCTTGCCCCCTTCCCGACTTAGAGCTGGGCGGAGGCCCCAAAGGAGACCAAATGGCTCAAGGCCCTAGTCGGCGACATCGCCTCCCTTGCCAGAAGGGGCTTGTCGGCATGGGATGTCACCGAGGACTTCCTTCGGGGACAGATCAGCCCTCTCCGGTCGAGGGTCAAGCCTGCCTGGGTGATCCCAGAAGGCCAAGACCAGACAAGGAATTTCGACACAGATGGGTATCAGAACCCTTTCGTGCCATTTTAGAAAAAATTTGTCTTCTTATTTGTTTGGATTTCTTTTGATTGTGTAGATCTTCCCCGAGGAGATTCAGAGTAGGTTGAACAACCTGTTCGAGCAATCTCCTCAGAGCGGGCGGACTAACGTGCCCTTACCAATCCTGAAGCTCAGCTCTAACAACCAAAAGGAGATCCTTTCGGTGAGTTAACTGTTTCTGCACTGTCTAGTCATGGTTCGTCTGAAATAGTGCTACTGATGCTATCCGGGTCTTCTTTTGCAGTGAGTAGGCCGCGGGGCTCCCGACTTGGAGGCTGGGTGGGCTGGTGACCCCATACAGGACGAGGACATCGAAATCCTCGGTGCGACCGCTCCGACCCTTGAGACAAGAGTCGAAGGTCCATCCGAGGCTGAGGCAGCAGCGGAGACTATCTGAGCAAATTCTCCTGCTCAGGCTTCTTCTCCTCCACTGAATCCCCAACCTCAGGTACAAATTCACGCCCGACTAGCCCTTTCGCAGGTTTCTCCCTACTCTAGGATAACAGGAATGAGCTTGTCGGGAAGTAGGACATGAGCGACCCTCGCCCAAAGGAGCCAACATCTTCCTCCACGACTACCCGCGTGGAGGAGGATGTGTCGACCAAGGGGAAGGCGCCGCTGGTCTCTGCCGAGAAGTGGGGTTTGGAGGCCCCAATGAAAGGGTCCTTACCTCCGACGAAACACCAACGGTAAGTTTTTACTTCAGTATTCTGTTCCAAACTCTTTTCCTTGAGGGTGCTGATACACCTCCTTCTCTAACTAGGTTGTTCATCCGTCCGACCGGAGCTTTCACCCAGGCCGCTGTGGGTAAGGAGACTTCCACAGCGGCTAGGTGCAGCCCCTGATCGAGAAGGCCAAAACCCCAACGCCGGAGCCGTCGGTGCCTGAGGGCGATGTCATCTGCTCCCTGCTATAGGTAACCCAAGGAGTCAGTAACAAAATGCCAATGTACTTGGTATTAACCTTGTTGTTCTGACAGAGCATCCTTTCTCGGGCTATCCCGTGGCGAAGCGAGTTTGAGGAGCTGAAGAATTGTCTTGAGGAGTCCGAGAAGAGGCGGGCGGAGAGTGAGGCCGAGCTCCAGGTCGTGAAGGCCTGCCTCGCCGAGGCGGAGGCCGTGACGGTCCACCTCTCCAAGGCGGAGTCTTCACTGAAATGGAGTCAGGCCTACGTGGGGAAGCTGGAGGAGGACCTCGAGCATGCCCTTTGCACGCTCGAGACTCGAGATGGTGCTCGCAGAGGTCAGAGTCGCTGTCTACCCCAGCCCTCCGCGTGCTATCCGGATGGTGGAGCTGGTAGCGTCAATCTCCCGCCTGAAGCCTGTCGTCGAGAAGCTTCTCTCCGAGCAGCTGCAGCAAGGCGTCCGGGATGTTCTGGCCATGGCGTTGGCTCTTCTGAAGTACCAGTACCCGGAGCTGTCCTTGGAGGCCCTTGAATCCGATCTACCGCCTGGCTAGGAAGAGGAGCTCCTTAACGCTACATAGGGGATAGCCGATGCTTTTGCTGATCATGTCCAGGCACCTGGCCTACCTTAAACAATCTTTGTAATAAACTGTGTTTAGTAACTGTGCTTTTAATTAGTGTGTTTTTGTTTTTCTGAAAACTTGAACTCTACTGCTCATCGAATGTTTGTCGGACGCGAGGGTTCTCATAGACTTGGTCGAACTTCGCGTCCACTTTCCTGGACTTGGGAGTACGAGTTGCGCCATATGCCGTTGACTGCGATCGATCAGACCTTAGGTTTAGTCGGATGGAGGTCTCATTGGCTCCTCGTCATCAGTAAACGTGTTAAGGGGTCTTTATACAGTCTATCATGGCCATAGCAGCAACTCATGTTCTCTTGTCGCAGGGATATTGGACGCTAGTTAGTAAGTTCTACGTTTGCCCTGTTAGTGACAACATTGTACTCTATCCGTGACGCCTTCTATTCAAAGTAGTCGTGGATGCGGATAAGCAAGCAGGTTCTGTTGGCCTAGTCATATTCGCACCTTCTCTTCTTCCCTCACTCGTGGTCGGGGAATGTTACTATGGAACCGGGGAGCTTAGTCGACTAGGTCTTAGGTCTGGTCAGGTGGGGGGCTCAGTGGCTTTCTCTGTCACCTGCAGACACGTTAAGGGGTTTTCCTCGCATCCCTGATGGTCGCAGTGCGGAACCCTTTTCCTTTGTGCCGGTTGAATAGTTGGTACGCGCATGTCACAGACCTGGGAATTACATATGATTAGGGGAACGAATGGTCGCCAAGGGCCGAGGGACCAGTTGACCTGGTGGCACGGTCCCTGCGCCATACTCACCGAGGCGGAGTGATCCGACACCTGACCAACGCAAGCCGGCCGGAAGCAACTAAACTTCCCAGAACCACATACAACTCCCTGATCCGGTGAAGGTTTAGAGTCGTTCTCAATTCCACTATGCAAAGTAAGGTCGGAGGAGCCCGGCGATTCTACCCACACCCTAACCTAGCTTAAAAGCTAGTGGGTCACTCGAAAGCCCGGTAGAATACGCCCACACCCTGCTTGGCCAGCACAGCATCTCAGCCAGCGGGTCACTCAACCGATACCTGCTCAACATAGTAAAAAGGAGAACAACTTTAACCCTTCACGGCATACCCATGTACTTCATATCATACACGCATTGCATATGGGCAGCCCTAATAACAACTCGATATCACAACCAAGCTCTACTACAGGAGAGTTATGGATAATACACACTTCCCAAACCTGGGATAAGTACCTATTACTCATACATAGCGACCTGGAGATCGTTCATATTAAATACAACACAAAAACAGCAGCAGAAGATAAACGGAAAACACCGAGATGGTGGGGAAACCACCTCAAAAAGAGCCCACAACATTCCCAAGGAAGTCGAAGCCGAAAGTGGTAAACCGAAGCAGCGAACGCCAACACCGAAGGCTCCATGAACCTGCCTAGGATAAACCTAGGTGAGTACAACCACCGTACTCGCAAGACATTGCTTATCAACTAATTAAAACATGGTATTAATCTTATTTGGCAAGTGATAAAGATTCACCATTTTTATCAAGTTCAGTTGCATACAAGAGATAAAATGAACATAAGCTACACCATTTTAAATTTCAGATTGTAACAACAACATAGAGATGATGGCAACATATACATAACAAATTACCCGAGATTTAACCTTCGGACCAGATTTCATAAACCACTTACAAGCACACATAGATCAGCCACGAAATCATTTTAAACTTAATCGGATCAGCCCACGATCCATTCTTAATTTAATTGGATCAGCTCACGATCCATATAACTCATGTTTAAGACAACCAAGCAATACAAACCATTACCAACGAACCGACAACCTCGGATATACGGAGTGCATTGCTCGTGGAGTTCACAAGGCTCCACGCGGTATCGAGACTTACCTCACATATATCGTAGTTTCGTTTCCTTGGTGACGTACAAGCTTTCTCTCAGTCCTTCACCGCCGACTCAATCACCTCGGGTATAACGAGCGCATTCCTGGTGGAGGTTGTGAGGCTCCACGCAATATCTGAGACTTACCTCAATTATACCGTAGTGTTGTTCTCGGTGACGGGCCCACGCATGAAAAAGGGGTGTGACACGATGAAGTCACCTCAGATTGGTATAGCGACAAACTCTACTTACACCTGGTCGCATTCAACCGTCAGATAAATACCAATCGTATTCATCATTCACCCGCCCTTCGGCTCTCACATCTCACTTTAGCAAGTTCAAGTTGGTTGGGCGACAAATTTAATTCTCAGCCATAGCTGCTGCATAACAACAAGACCTACACACATACTACTGCGGTATCAAGTACCGATCAAGCAAATATTCACACAAGCACCAAGTCAATTTAGTTAATTAATCCAAACAGAGATTAACACCCAATGTATTGATTAATCAACAAGCAATGAACTTGCCTGGAAGCCGGGTGATGATGTATAACGTATCCACTAGCGTTCGTGCGAAAATCCGAAGTAGCCAAACTTCAATAAGAAGCAAATAACCTCTAGAAAGGAAAAAGGAACAAGTCTAAGGAGCTATTTTGAACATTGCAAATATGCATGTGATGCAACTACAGTGGATTAAAATGAAGTATACAATTACATAAGTAGATTTATATTCATTTCAAATTTTGGGTTAGTTTTAGTTGCGATATGACTTTGATCTTGGATGAACCTAGAATATGGATGCATGCATGGGATATGATATGCGACTAAGAAGAAGGGCTTTAAATATGTAATTAGGATTATGGCTCATTTGATTGATTCATATTAGTGAAATGCAAACTAGGGTGATAATGACATGCCCAAAGCATAAGATAATCAGTCGGGGTAAATTAGGATCCGCTATATTATGACAAGGTGCATTATCACGGGGTAGAATTTAAGAGCTAGCATTCATGCGATATTGATATGCAGGGTTGTTACTAGAACATACTTGAGTGCGGTAACTATGTATTAACCGGGGTTATGGTACTAACCATGGTTATTTTAACTGTTAAGCTAGGCTCTCTAGTATTGCTACATCTTAACTTCATTTAGGATCGGTTGAGTATCGACATTAACCACCACTTAACCCAGATTGTCATGGTTAGTACATTGTTAGGTAATACGTTTATTCCTAATCTTTAGCAACTAAAAATCAAATTGAACATCTGTTCTTCCAGTTGATAGACTGATATAGATATGTTCTTGTGGCATTAGAGAGGGGCAAAATCAAGATTCAGTAGCATGCATAGTTCCCAGAATATATGTGCATACATATTAGCTATCTAAAACAAGGTTAGAGCCTCCAAGACGTGGTCAGGTATGCCAATCTATACTCAAATAACTCATGCATTAGCGCAGCCTTAGCCACCACGAATGGGCATCCAATAAAACATCAACTTGGAATTAACGTGTATTTAGCTGTCCTTAACCAGGCATTAGTTGTCTAGACCTTACGCAATTGAAATCCTTAAGACCAATTTCGGTCACCAAGGTATCAACACCACCAGTTCCTTTGTTGCACAAATCATCACTTCTCAAAATATATCTACCGTAACGCTAAATAGCTGCCGTAGCCAATGGTATCAAATTCAACTAACTCACCCTAAGCACATAGGTTGGGCGTACATTTAAACATGAGTTGGTAACTAGGACAGGTTACTGAGATGGACTCCTTGATCATTAAGTTCATAGATTAGCAAATGGAGCTGAGTTGAATCTATAGCGTTTGCTCTGGTACTAAAATTCTCAAGTATTATAGTAGTGTTTTCATTGAGCAGCCATTAGTTACCAATGACCAATTGAGCATCTATTCTGAGCAGCCTGAGCATGTAACCATACTTGCATATCCCACCTCAATGATACTTTTCTCTAACCTCCATTTCCTTTGATTCAATCGTTCAATAATTACACTAAAGAGCAAATGCAACATCTATTCTTTCCAGTTAAGTGATCTGACATGTATACACAAAACCAGGTTTAGCATCTATTCCTACCCGAGTTTCTACCATTCCTCAATTCTTTATCATACATAACATCATCAATCAGCATACCAGAGTGCTCAATCCTAAGCCAAAATTCATTTTAGAACCAGGGATTTAACTCCAGTTGGACCAACCAGGCAGTTCTTACTTGGGGACGAGCCGAGCGGGGTGGCTTGGGGAAGCTTCGGACGTGTGGATGTCAAGGACGCCGGCGGTGGGGTTGAAGAGAAGAAGGACGGCGTCGGCGAGCTGATGGGGAACGGCAGCGGAGGGGCTGCAGATGACGACGGTGGCGCGGGGAGGAGCTAGGGTGACCGCTGGAGGAGCTCTAGGCGTGGAGAAGAAGTAGAGGGGGGGCCTGTGGGAGGAGGGCCGGCTGGCCGGTGGCGCGCTGGTCCGGCTGGCGAGTCCACCAAGGAGGAGCGGCGCGGCGGCATCCCGGGCTGAAGCGACGAGTGAAGAGGCAGAGCGGCGCTGATGGGGGAGATGAGAGGCCGGCGGCAGGCTTGGAGCAGAGGGAAGTCGGCGGCGGAGAGAGGGGCGGAGGCAGAGGCGAGGCGGAGCCCAGGGGAGAGGCGGCGGATCGGTGAGGTTGTGAGGAGGCAGAGCAAGGGCGGCTCGCCGGTGGCTGGAAGGCGAGGAGACGCAGGGCCGGCCGGCTGCCGTACCGGCGAGCGGCAGTGCTGCAGAGGGCTGGCGGCGCACCATGGGGACGGCGGCGGAGTCGTAGTGGGGGAGCGGCACGAGGGAGCAAGGAAGGGCGCGGCCGACCGGGGCAAGCTCGCCGGCGGCGGCGGGCTCAGGCGGCGGAGCCGAGGGAGGCGGAGGCGGCGGCCTAGCCCAAAGGCAAAGGCGGCGGCGGCGAGTGAGTAGGGCTGGGGTGGCCAGCCCGTGGCCCCCCTGGCCCCTTTTAGATTAGGGTTTCAAAAAATGTATTATTGTTCTCTGAATTATCCTGGCCCTCCAATTGATGAAACCCTAACTCTCGCATCCGACGTCTGAAAAGTGCAAACTAATAGTCCATTTTGATCGCCTCGACGACACGGACAAAACTACGGTGTCCGATCATTCATATGAGACTTAATTCTTAAAATTTTAAGTTTTGAGTGAGAAGGAAATTCATGTGGATCTTCTCGGGTTTATTTTTGTTAGGGTTTTGATTGATGTCCTTCTCGAATAAACTATATGCATGCATGTATGAGAAGAAAACCAATTTATGCACGATGATCCTCACTGATCTCTTGTCTTAAGGTTTGGTCGCTACAACGCACGTGTACGCCAATTTGCCACATACTTATCCAGCCCCCGATTGTCTTATTCGAGAAGTTTCTCGGATAGGCAGTCTGAAAAATAAATATCAAACTAGGAACTTAATATTAAAAAACTATGAACTATCTGAAGTATCATTTACAAGCTACTATAAGAAAAAAACTGTTTGAAAAGAAACTAAAAATAAAACATCATCCCCTCCTCTTCGAGTTTGTCGTTGGTTGCTCCAGAGACTCTCGTCCTCTTGTCGTGACCTGCTGGAAGGGTTTGTCGAGTGCGCGTGCTGGGCGGTGGCACCCGGAGCGTCTTATCATCGGCTTGTTCATAGCTTGACGACTTGAGGCTGGAGCTGGCGCAACCGGAGACAGACTGGATTTCGGAGGGGTGATGACTGCGCGATCTTACCGAAGGTGTTTGCAAGAGAGACTCTCTAATGGGACTCGACTATCTCTTTACTGCTAACTCGAGCGACCTAGATCAGGCGGCTTCTCCTACGGAGCCGTTGTCCTACTGAGGAGAAAACCCTTTTTGCCCCGGCTCCGAACTAGTCGTGGAACCTACTCTCCGACTTGGAGGGGGTGTTTTCCGCAGTCATCGCTCGTAGCTGTGGTGGAGGTCTTGCTGATGCGGGGGTGCGTGCAGCGGCGTCGGAGTCTGCTTCCCTACTTGAGAGTTGATGCTATTCTGTGAGGTCGAGGCTGCGCTTGTCGCAGAGCAGTGCTTCTTGAGGGGAGCTCTTTATTGTGAGGACACCCTTTGGGCCGGGCATCTTCATACACTGGTAGGCACAGTGCATTGTTGCAATGAATTTGGCTAGAGTAGGACGTCCTAAGATGGCATTGTATGCCGTCTCAAAGTCGACTACGTCAAACAGGATTTTCTCTATTCAGAAGTTCTCCGGTGTCCCGAAGGTAACCGGTAGTGTGACTTGCCTGATCGACATAGCTGACAAGCCTAGGACGATACTGTAGAATGCATGTGTCACTGTTTGGATCGATGACTCCGGCACTTGCATCGCATCGAGGGCTTTTGTAAATAGGATGCTGAGGAGCTACCTCCATCTATGAGCACCCAGGCCACTCGGCAGTTTTCGGGGCAATCGGTTTGGTCAAAAGTGATCGAGACCTCCGACCACTTGACTGCTCGAGGGACTTGCGGTATACTCGTGAGAACTTCTCAGGCAATCGCCTTGTACTGCCTCTTCGACTCGTAGGAGGCCGAGCCCCAGAATATATGCTCGATCGCTCTGACATGCCCCTGGAACGGCTCAAGGGCGGAGTCATCATCGGAAGTCGTGTCCCGGCTGTTGTTTGTGACTTGCGGGTTCTCCTCGCGGGATTTCTCTCTTTCTTCCTTGAGGTACTTCTTGAAGATGCGGCACTGATGGAGATCATGCGAATTGGTCTGTTGGAAATCGCACCAGAGTTTGCCTGTCTTGTCGGAGGAGGTCGTCTGCTTATCCTTGGTGCGCGGTCGCCAGGTACGCTTCTCGGGAAGATTGGTCAGCACCTCATCGGCTTTAGCTCTCTTCTCCCTGTTCCCTCTGGAGGATTTCTTCTTGCGTTTCGCTTTCTTTGAGTCGTCTCTGGTCCGAAGGGGAGACCTGGGCGGCCTGTTCTACTGCTGCTTGATGTAGTGTAGGGTTTCCTCCGCACAGGCAGCCTTTTCGGTTAGGTCCATCAACTGTGTCATTGTCTTCGGAGGCTGCATGATCAGGTCGTGCATGCACATCTCGTTTTCTGCTGCCTCGAACGAAGGCGCGGATGACGTCCGAGTCTGTTATCTCATGAATAGTATTACGAACAGCACTAAACCATTTGGTGAATTCTCGGAGGGTCTGGGCGTTGGACGACTAGGAATAAGTCGTCGACCTGGCCGGGACGTGAGAAGGTACCTTGGAAGTTTTCGAGAAGCATGTCGCAAAGCTGTCCCCAGGAGCAGATCGTTCCTGGGGGTAGGTTCGTCAACCAGGTCCTGACCGCTCCTCTGAGAGAGGTCGGGAGGTAGTTAGCCATGATCTTCTCGTTCCCGCCTGCAGCCTCAATTGTCGTAGTGTAGATCTATAGGAATTCTGCAGGGTTCACGGTGCCATCGTACGACTCTAGGGTCCCAGGCTTGAAGCGTGATGACCAGCGCACATGTCGAAGCTCTTGGGATAGCGCTTGCCATCCGTGGATGGTTCTTCGATAAGGCGTGTTCTCACCACTGTTTGGGGTTGGAGATCGTCCCCGACCATTGGCATGGTGTCTATGGTCGCTCCGGGGAGGAGATGGCTCTCGCTGGTGCCTTTGTGATCGGCGCTCGTTGAGCGCGTCGCGGAGGTCAACATGCAGTTCCCCCCGGCGAGACCTATTCCTGGGATGTCGTCCTTCTCCGTCTGATTCCTCGGGTCGGAGAGGGGTGTTCCTTCGGTTGGAGCTATGTGTCTCCGACAGGAGTCGAGAAGACTCGGCTTGGGCTTGGGCCTACTGTAGTTTAGCCCCCAGCCGTTGTAGCCACTGTGCTCCGTCGGGTGTCATGAAGCCTGCCGCCGGTGGTCGTGATAGCAGATTGCGCACCTCGGCGAGCCTTCGAGCAGTTCGGGACATATATACCCCCATCCCTTGAGGGGTTCACGAGGGTCTGGATTAGATGAGGTGTAGTTTCACTCCATCGTATCTTCCTCATCGGGAAGGATGTGAGTGAGATCTTGATCATTTGGTCGATCAGAGGTTGCAGGTGACAGTCCGGACATCGGGCTGGTCGCTCCTACCTGGGAATTGTCGGTTATCACCAATGTCCCCCAGAAGGCCCTGGCGCACTCGGTCCTGAAGTGATCAACTTCGCAATCCGAGTGCTCGCTAGTAGCGTATTCTCCAAAATCTATGCGGTCAGTTACCGAATATGGATCTATTGGGCCGAAGCTGTCATAGAAGCCTAGATCTGAGTACCCGGTACGGCGCGTGAAGGCGATCGGATTCCCCGCTGAACCTGCTTCCTCCTCCTCGGGTCGAACCGAGAAGGGCTGTGCAGTCGGCGTCATGGGCTGATCGCGACTAGTTGCACTTCTTGCCGACTCCGTTACTTCCTTGACGGCTTGCACTGGAGAGGTCCCCACGGTCGGCGCCATCTGTCAACAATTGGTAAACCGCTGATCTTATGGTAGTCGTGAGACAGAGATACTTGTTGGGTAAGGACCCCTAGGGCACAAAGCCAAGAGATCTGACGACAAGGAAAACGCCCTTTTTATACAGGTTTGGGCCTCTGTCACGGACCCGAAATCCACATATGACTAGAGGAACGCGAAGTCGCCAAGGACCGAAGGACTCGTCCGCCCGGTGGCACGGTACCTGCGCCGTACGCACCAAGGTGAGACGATCCGACACCCGCCACAAGCGAGCCGGCCGGAAGCGACCAATCTTCCCCAAACCACATATGGATCCCAGATTCCGGTGAAGAGTCAGAGTCGTTCCCGAATCCTACCACGACAAACAAGGTCGGAGGAGCCCGGCGATTCTACCCACACCCTAACCTAGCTCGAAGGCTAGTGGGTCGCTCGAAAGCCCGGTAGAACGCCCACACCCTGCCTGGCCGGCACTGCATCTCAGCCAGCGGGTCACTCAACCAACACCTGCTCGGCTTAGTAGAAAGTGGTACGGCCTCGATCCTTCACGGCATACCCATACACTACATATCATTCACGCATTGTGCAAGGGCAGCCTGGATTAACAACTCGGATATCATCACAAAGCTCTACAATACGATATTACTAATAACAGTCCACGATGGGACAACATATTACATCAGTCGGTTATATCCGAAAACATATCCGAGTACGGAGGAGTTAAACAACAGCGGAAGCTAAAGAAGTGAAACCCACAGCGGCATCGTGCCCGCTGACCAAAGCCACATCTATCCCACAGATCAAACACTACCGAGGAAACCCAAGTTCAAGCATCGTCAAAATAATCTTCGACCACCGGCTCACCTGCAAGCTCTAGGATTAACCTAGGTGAGTACAAAGTACTCGCAAGACTTAATCGTGCTTGATTAAATGTCCTACACATGCTAGTTTAGCAATAAGTAAATATGATGCTTCTCAGAGTAACAATATACAAAGTAATAACATAGCATCATTAGGATAACGCAAAGGTAGAGTAAATAACCAGTTAATCAGATAACAACAGGTCATGAACAAATCACCACAAATCCGATTCCTCAAGTTCGAATCCAAAGGGGGCAGCCCATACATCCAATTCAATCCGATCCATTTAACAATTCAATCCATGGGGGCAGCCATATATCCAATTCCGAATTGATCCAACAACGATACATTATCAAAATCCGAAGTAATCCGTCAAAGACATATTATCGAAATCCGAATTGATCCATCAATCCCATTATGAATTAATCTCTCGGACCGCTACCGACAACTCAACCCCTGACGATATAATGAGTGCATAACCGCAAGGAGGTAGCGAACCTCCAAGGGGCGTGGAGGCTTATCCCATTACACCTCAGTGTTGGTTCTCGCTAACGATCCCGTGTGATAAGGGATGGTGACACGCTGAAGATATGGTTGGTACGGCGACAAAACTTCGAGCTCCTGGGTCGCCTTCATGCTGCAATTAGCACCAACCGTACCCATTGTGCACGCCCTCGGCTCTCACAACTCACTTAACGATTTGGGTTGAAGAGCCAGCAGATGCTCTCGACGTGAGACCCATCCTACTGCTATTAGTGTGCTTAATCAATATCATACGACATCCAACCGAAAACATACCCATACGACATTCAGACTACACATCAAAACCTAAGCACACATAAAAGAGGGCACACACAAGAGTACGGAAAATAACGATGCAACAAGCTCTGCTTGCCTTGATCTGGTTGTTCCTGTTCTTGCGTGGGGTCGTAAGCCGGGTGGTCTTCCTCTTCGGGCTCTGTTGCGATTAACACGAACACCGGAAAAGAAACGATAAAGGATGATGAGTCCAGCATGTATGCATGTATGAATGATGTGAGCTACATGAGACCAGATGTGTAGTGGGTGTCGAGGAGTCATGATAATCTACATGGGTTCATATTAGGTCATCGGAGCCATGTGATGTCTAGAATGCATGCATGGCGATTTAAATGCTCCGAGGAGTTAGGGTTGCGTCTTTTGTGGTGAAACATGGCAAAGGGGTGTATCAAGTCAATATGAAGTTAAGTTATGTAATAGGATGCTAAGGTACGTGGAATCGTGCGAAGAGGATCTAACCTACGGAGCTAGGGTTTTATCGGGTTGCGACAGGGCAAGACAACAACCCTAAGTATAGTACTGTGCATGTGACTAAAATTAATTTTTGTTTCAGCCAAGTCCTAGGAATCTTCATAAGCTTTTCAACGATATCAAGTTTGTTAAAATCCGAGCTACGGATCACAAGTTATCGCATTTTGAAACTCGACGGAGTCATCGACAAAACCCTAGGTAATCTACTGTGCATGTCATCAAAATGAACTTTTGATGCATCCAAGTTGTAGAGATTTTTACCAGCTTTCCAACCATATAAAGTTTGTCAAATTTGGACATATGGTTCAAAAGATATGGGGTTTTGAAATTTTGAACCAAAACTAACCCTAACAGCTCTAAATTTAATTGCTAGATCTACCCGAGACACCACCCACCCTCTCACTGCCGCACCCCTGCTTCTGCTAAATCCACCCGAAGCTATAACCTAATACTTCAACACATAACACCCTCAGCTGTCATTTGGGTCCCACCTGTCATTCGGTCATGAGCTCGGAAACCAACCCGACAGCGCCACGTGCCCTACCTCCTCTCTCTCTCTCACCTTCTCTCTCGGGTCCGGCAAGAGGATGGGCTAGGCGGCGGAGCTCTCACCGGAGAGCTCGCCGGAGATGGCTCCCGAGCTCGGTTGAGCTCGGGGAGAACGGCCCGAGGATCAGAAGCTTACCCCGGCGACGATGGTCAGCTCAGGGACGACGGGGGAGGCCGGAGGGAGGCTGGCGATGGCGGGGATCGACGGGGAAGCTCGGTGAAGGCCGGCGAGGTGGCTCCGGGGGTAGATCTGCAAGATGGAAAGGAGAAAAGGGTGAAGGAGGGAGAGAGAAGGCTAGGGAGCTAGGAGAGGGAGACGGGGAGCTACTGGAGTGACGGAGGTAGCTCGCCGGAGGGGCTGTCGACGCTGGAGAAGAACACGGCGGCGACGGAGAGAAGCGCACCGGGGAGGGAGGGGGAAGGACTAGGGTTAGCGGGGATAACAGAGGGGTGTCCGAGCGCGCATTTATAGGGCGGCGGCTCGGTCGGAGGGGAGCTGGTCGGGACGGGCGCCGCCCCGCTCGGCCTCTGGCCGGCGGCGACGTGGAGCAGGAGCTCTGGCAGGCGGGCCCCACACGCGGTCGGGAGAGAAGGGGAAAGCGCACCGGGGTCGGGGGCGCTATCAGAAGGGGAAGGCGGAAAATGGTGGGAGCGGAGGCGGGTTTTGGCTGCGGGGCTGTCGGGCTGCTCTGGTGGGCCGACCGGGGTTTCGGCCCAGGGGGAGGGATTAGGGTTTCTTTTTCATTTTTCTTTTTATATAATCCAGATTTGTTCCCCACGACATTTTATGTACCAAATCAGCTCCAATTAACCTGAAATTTTTACAGGAGCTTCATAATATTATTCTTGAGCTGCTGTAGGAGTTTGAACCAATTTGGGACTGATTTGACCTAGGTTCCCATTCAAATTCAATTTAGGGTTTGAATTCGGATTTAAGCTATAGTCGAGCCCTAGACATGTTCAAAATTTCTAGAAATTGGTCAGGGGTTAGGGTTATCCCTTTTCAGGCTTTTTATGAAGTTTTAGAACATCTCTTCTACTAGAGTTGCTTCATACGTCGAAACCCTAATTCTGGCATATTTAGGGTTTGGTGTTAGGGACGAGGATTCACCGAAGGGTTCGATGACTTCTACCACCCTTATTGACGATATTGTCAATTCAACTTCTTCAAATAAGTTGATTGGTGTTTTGACATTGTTAGTTGAATTACTTCAAATAAATTGATTGGTGTTTGCAACAATTATCCACCGAGGATGAGATATTAACATATTCTATAAAGTAAAGTTGATATACAACTAGGTTTAGATAAGGTGTGGGTGATGATAATGCCATGTATGCGTGAATGCAGAGCAAATACCTATTTATCGTAAAGTGGGTATTACAGCCTCCCTCAGGATAACAACCCTACGTCCTGTTCGTATATATAAATTGGAGAGTACCTTACAAAGGATGTGTATGTTAGTGGCTACCCTAGACCTAATCGGAGGCTAATTCGACTAGTTCCGCAGGGCTCGACTCCTTCGAGGCGGCGGGTCTTCTTATGGGAATCGCTAGGGCTTCTGGATGGCTTCAGGCTCCTGAGATCTAAAAGACTTGTCTGGACTAGAAAGACATGTCCTCCCCAATGGGATTGCTGACCCTTTTATAGGGGGCTCCCTGAGTCGTACCGGACATGGACTCATGCCTGAGTAGAACTCTGGCTTCCTTAAATGTCGAGATTGACTTCCTAGTCTAAGAGATGTCCTTCCTTCTTACGGGGGGTTACCTTATCTCCTGGGGATCCTTACCGGATATGTATTCTTATCCCGATAATCCAGAGAATTGTACACGGATACATCCTCATATACGGGATACTATACTATTCATCATCACAACCTATACACCTCCCCTCTGCCCGTGGGCCTTGGTCCCACGCATCATCTCCCTCCTCCTTCCCTCCTTTCCTCCCCTCTCTCCCTCGCTGCCAAGCACCAGTGCAACCAGCTCCTGCGCCTTGCCACCTCCCTCCCTCCAATAGCAGACGGCGCCTACCTTCCTCTATGCAGCCACAGCGTCGACTAACTCCCATCATTACTTCCTCCTCCCTCCTCCTCTATATTTTCTCTTCCCCTTTCACAATGCGGCCAAGCCCTCCATTCCTCTCCGAGCGCAGAAGCTCCTCTACTCCACACTGCCTCCCACTTGCTCCCTTTTGCCTCCTCTCATGCTCCTCCCCTCTTCCACTTGAGCTCAAACCCAAGCCACCCCACCAGCCGAGTTGGTTCCCTCCCTAGCCCCGGTGGAGTGTGCCACCACCATGCCGCCACCCCGCGAGTCTCGGTTCCCCTCTAATCATGCCCATGGTTCACCTGTGTCTTCTACTGACCTCCCTGGTAACTCCCCTTGCAGGCGCAGAGGCCACCGGTGGGGAGATTTTTTTCCACTAACGCTGGGCTCTGCAACCTATCATGCTGCCGCTCTCAGCGCTCGCCGATAGCCCCCTGCATCCAGCAGCAGGACTGCCGTGCCTTCCCAACTCCAATTCAATGGTCGCCGCCACCCATCGCTCCACCATTGTTGCTAATGCCTCGAGTGAGCACTGCTGCTACCCCGACTAATCCGCCAACCAAATCTCTCCCTTCTATTCCTCTCTCTGCTAGAAGCGCACTCGGTTACCCTAACTAACATGCCCTAATAGCGATCTAAACAACAAGCCAAAAATGGGTTAAGAACCACCGTCCCCCACTAAGAGCCCTAGCCCATCGCCCACTTAAGTGGAAACGCCCTTTTGCCTCTTTACACCCTCTTCTCCAGGAAACATAGTTCTTTTGCTTTCTGTTCTTTCTCCTAGCTTCATGCTTTCTCTGAGCTGAAGGCCCATTTCTGCGCTTCCGACATCACCTCAAAAAAAGTTCTCTGTAAAGCAACGAACGCCTTCTATATAGCCAACCTTCGAACAATGATTTCTCCTCATATACTCATCCGAATTCACCCATTCTTTTTCCTAAATTCCTAAGATTTCATAATCTTTCTACCTGTACTAATTTTGTAAAAATGCAAAATTTGAATATGGCTCAAATCCAAATATCATATATATATATATATATACATACGGCAGCGCTAATATGTGCGAGAGCGCAGAATTGCTTAATCTGCGCTTCGGCCGAAACGCGCCAGCCCAAGCCAGCCAGGCCACCCGAACATGTAAACCCACCCCTGTCCAAATTTGACGGTAAGACGTGAAGTGTCGAACGGTAATTTTACTACTGAGATTTTACTGTGACTCAAAATTACTATATTTTACGATAGATTTTATAATATCTTATACACAACTTTACTGCCTCGCGCGCATCTCGACCGTAAAAAACTTCTGAGTTTGACGACATTTTACTATATTTTGTGATAGATTTTACGACATCCTATACACAACTTTACTATCTCGCGCGCATCTCGACAGTAAAAAAATTCTAAGTTTTACGACTTTTGGCAGCACTTTCACAGTCGCGCGCAGTCCGTTTTAATTGAATAAATAATAAGGTGGTGAGATTCGAACCGTGGACCTCATGCACGTTACTCTTATCTTCTAACCTACTAAACTATGCAAGTGATTGTGAATAAATAAAAAAATATTTCCAATATAGAAGAAATATTCTCTAATCCATTTTAATTGAAAAAATAAGGACGGGGCAGGATTCGAACCTAGACCTCATGCACGTTGTTCTTCTCTACTGACCAATTGGGCTATGCAAGTGATTGTGAACAAATAGAAGAAATATTTTCTTTCTAGTATGGAACGATCAGACATGCAGTAAAATGATGGCCACGAGATCGTAATATTATGTACATATAATAGTAATTTTGCGACACGCTTTATACAAAAATTACTACAGTCCTGAATTTTACGATGACACATGTTGTTTTACTACTCGACGGACATAAAATTACCGTATTTTACATGTGAAGTTACATGGCTGTGAGGGATCTGTTCGACAGTAATATAGTTCGATGGATTTACTATATCTACTGAATAGTTTTACGGTCAGTGGTGAAAAAGGAGGGGTGTGGTGGGTCTGGGCTGGCTGGCTCGGTCGGTGGTCCAGCGCGCAGAATAACTATTCTACTCTCAGCTGTAGATTAGGGAATATATATATATATATATATATATATATATATATATATATATATAGTGCTAATATGCGCGAGAGCGCAGAATTGCTTAATCTGCGCTTCGGCCGAAACGCGCCAGACTGAGCCAGCCACGGAACCAATGAAGGAAAAAACAGGGCAGTAATTTTATGTCTATCGAGTAGTAATTTTCGGATGGGATTTTACTGCTGAGATTTTAGTGTGATTCAGAATTACTACATTTTGTGATATATTTTATGATATCATATACACAACTTTACTACCTCGCGCATCTCGACCGTAAAAAACTTCTGAGTTTGACAACTTTTTACTATATTTGGTGATAGATTTTACGACATCCTATACACAACTTTACTGTCTCGCGCGTTACTACATTTGGTGATAGATTTTACGACATCCTATACACAACTGTATTGTTTCGCGCGCATCTCAGACCGTAAAAAAATTCTAAGTTTTACAACTTTTTGGCAACACTTTCACAGTCGCGCGTAGTCCATTTTAATTGAATAAATAAGGAGGTGGTGAGATTCGAACCGTGGACCTCATGCACGTTGCTCTTCTCTTCTAACCAACTAGACTATGCAAGTGATTATGAATAAATAGAAGAAAAATTTCTAGTATAGAAGAAATATTCCCCTAATCTGTTTTAATTGGAAAAATAAGGACGGAGCGGGATTCGAACCCTGGACCTCATGCACGTTGCTCTTCTCCACTAATCAACTGGGCTACGCAAGTGATTATGAACAAATAGAAGAAATATTTCCTTTCTAGTATGGAACGATCAGACATGCAGTAAAATGATGGTCGCGAGATCATAATATCATGTACATATAATAGTAATTTTGCGACATGCCTTATACAAAATTACTACAGTCTGAATTTTATGATGACACATGTTGTTTGACTCTCGATAGACATAAAATTATCATATTTTACATATGAAGTTATGTGACTGTGAAGGATCTATTCGACAGTAATATAGTTTGATGAATTTACTATATCTACTGAATAGTTTTACGGTCAGAGCTAAAAAAGTTGTCCGTGGGCGTGAATCAAGGAGGGGCGTGGTGGGTCTGGGCTGGCTGGCTCGGTCGGTGGTCAGCGCGCAGGTTAGTTATTCTACTCTCAGCTGTAGATTAGGGATCTTCGTAGATAAAGCTCCAATTAAAATGTTTCTTTTTCCTATTATCACCAAAAATCAAAACTTAGACATCAGGACCAATTTTATAATTTTGGAATACGTTTGAATGACATATTTGAATTTGATTCAAATGTAAACATATTGCGCACATTTCAATATAGTTCCATATGGTTTATTAATTTTTCCTAGCATCATGAAAATCCTATATATCACGTTGGCTCCAGTAAGTTTGTTAGTTCAAAACCTTCTATTATTGGAGGCAATAGAGAGATGAAAACCCTAATGACTCACACCTCACATTGAAATGATTGCCTTTTCTAGGCTCATCGAACTCCTAAACAATACATCCAAATATACATTAACCCCATTGTTAGTCCTCTGTTTTCAAATGAATTTGAACCCGAGAGTATGTTCACACTAACATAAAGTTAAAGGAACCCTAACTCGGGAGGAAACTCTGAGAATTATATACCTTGCTACCTGGACCTAAAGCAACCAAGTCAGCTTTCTAAAGCTTCAAGAAAAATCAATAGCTAACCAAATCTACCATGATTTTGTGGATTGATGCTCTATTGTTGCATTTGATGTTAATTGGGTTTTACCTTGCACCGTTGATTTATACGACATCGATTTATCACATGTAGTTTCGACATTACGATGAATCACACAAAGGATTCCGGACCACTGTCGTGTCAAGCTCGAGCTCGAGATCCGGCCAATACTGATCATGTTGCATCCCATATGGTCAAAACTTAAATACTTTGTTTGCAACTTTTCATGCTATGTGGTATCAACGCTATTTTATGTTATACTTAGTTACTTTCTATAGTTGCATACGATATAGGCTCAACAAGTCTATCCTTGTAACCCTAGCATTAATTGCTGGTCATTGTATGTCCATCAGAATATTAGGGCTATTGGCTATAGCCATGCTTAGATCAGCTATAGAGAAAAAATCCAGATTTATCAGATTCACGGAATCCAACTATTTGGCATGGGAAAAAACCCTTGGGAGACATGTATTGCCCAAGGAGGATGTTTGGAAGTAATTTTTGCCAAAGCCTCAAAATAAAATGGAGAATGATTTCGATTCTGGTGAGAACAATAAGTAGGGATTGGGGAATGGTCGTAGCGTGTAGGGATATGGCTATAAGGTAGTGATATGCAGTCTTGCTCGAATCAAATAAGGACCGAGCCTAAGTGCCGCTCATCCAAGTTCACCTAGTACGTCCACATGTCCTTTTTGGGAAGAACTTGACTCATTACTTTGTTGAGTGTTAGCATCTGAACCCGTAGGCAGTAGGGTGAAATGTGCAAGGGGATGGGTAAATTCCAAGAGAATCTTCACGTAGGTGAGGTAAGAAGTTGTTCGACATAAAGATGGGTATGTTTCTATCTGTTTGTTGAGATTAGTCGAGCGTAAAAAATGTGAGTATATCTAATTTGGCGAGTTCAGTGATAGGGCTATACAGAGGAAAAGTCTCATTATAATAACCAAGCCGGTATACCTCATGAAGCGTACCCGTTAGTACTCGGCAACAAGGGGAACTTACATCTTGTGAGTAAAGCCGTACAACCTTTGCAGAGTGTTAAAAAAATCTATTCGAATAGTCATGCCCTCAGTTATGGACATAACTTAGTTAGGTCACACACTAGCTAGACAGAGTTTCTTTGCAAAACATAGGGTATGAAATTAAGGATGTGGGCATGATGTGTCCCCAGTGTGTAGTAAGAAATATGGATGTGTAGCGAAAACTGCAGAAGTAAAACCTAGCTCGTGCTACACAGAGGTAGCACGGGTGAGACTCGAGGATTATCAGAGGCGATAGTGTTCACGAAGGCTAGAGCGTAACCTCAGTCAGTTGCCTGTCAGGTATGACATACTGATGGGCCACATCATCGTTTGATTTCTGTTACAAGATTTTAGCTGATGGGCTACAGGTATAAAATCTCGATCTAGACGATCTATTTATGTACCATATTCTGATATGTGCATGCGAGACAAGATATACATATTAACTTATGTGTACTGGCTACTGATCATGGGACCAGTATAGAAAACATAGGGGTTTATTTGGCCTTAAAACCGGCTATGCCACAGTAAGTCTCCGAGGATGTGAAGAAACTGAGAAGTTTATAAATGTTGGAGTTCATCTCCCGCAAGATGAAGAACTATCATAAGAGAAGGGAGCTTCACATCGGCAAGCTTCTTAAAGATAGAGCACGATATGGTGTCGGCTTCGATCGTTGGATAGAGCGTGGGCAGTGGGGCTGGCGGCGAGCTGGGTAGAGGAGGAGGAGGCGCTGCTCATATCTGGCAGCGGCGGCGGGAAAGGCAATTGGGGCAGTTTCAATCCCATTCACCAAGTTTTTTGTCAAGTCAGTACAAAAATAAATAAAATATAAGAAATAGGGTATATGATTAAATGGACAAAGAAAAGTAGGGTATATGATCAGTTATAACAAAAAAGATATATATGATCCAGTGCTATCAAAAAAGAAGGCAAAGTAGAACATATGATCAGTTACAATTAAAAAAATATGATCTAATGCCACCGAAAAAGGAGGCATATGATATGCATGTCTGTCGCCAAGGATGCGTCTCCTGTGAGTGAGGCTGTGACTCTCCCGATTCCCGAACCGGCCTTTTCTCCCCAGTCAGGTACCCCACTCTCTCTCACACACACAAAATACACCTAGACCGACTCACCATCTCCGTCGCCACCGTCGCCGATCGCCGATGCCCAACAAGCGCCCCGCCAGGCGCTCTCGCAATCCGATGAGCCCCAAAGCGCGCCCTTGCAAGCGCCAGGGATCTGAGAACTCGGTGGATTTGGGGCTCAATGGGGAGGTGGTTGAGGAGCACCAACCCGCCAAGAAATCCTCACTAGCCCGCAAGGAAAGGGGAGCCACTGATGCTATGGCCGGAGACACTGCCTTTCGAGCGTTAGCGCCAGCAGCGGCCCACGAGCTCGCAAGGGACGCGCCGACTGACGAGCTCGCGAAGAAGACCAAGCCATCGGCTCCACCCAAGCCCGCCGCCGCGGAACCCTCTTCCTCCCATCACCAAGAGGACGTGCCTACATCCGCCAAAAAGCCTGCTGTTTCGGAGGAGAGGTCGGAGAAGGGGGACAAGGGGGAGGCGGAAGAGAGGGACGAGGGGGAGGCTGATCTGCAGCCACCAAGCAACGGCGTCATGTCGCACGTCCTGGAGGAGGATGCCGATCTGCAGCCCGCGGAGGTGGAGCAGCCCACCGCCAAGTCGCCTGCTTGCAAGAGGAAGAGGGCGTCCGGCGAGGTCGATAAGTCGCCGCAGCCAAAGGCACACCAACAAGGCCAAGGCGGCGACAAGGAGGTCCCGAAGCGCAAGTCAGAAAATGTCAGGCGCACATGGTCTCCCGATGACGAGGTCCAGATCCTCCTCACGCTCGCTGACCACCGCCGTCAGCACGGGAACCTGCCGAAGAAGCTGGACGATGTCCTCGTCGACTCCATCGCTGAGCGTCTCCAGGACAAGGGCTGGGAGCATCGGTGCATCAAGGAGAAAGTGCGCAGTCTACAGCGTCGGTACAACTCCAACGCCGTATCTACCTCACACCATCAGAAGCGCCTGGAGAATCTCTCCGATGAGGTCTGGGGAAGCCTGCCAGAGGGCGGGACCGACACTGCAGGGACTGAGAATGGTGGCGGCCACTCTCAGGACAGGAGCTTCAACCAGATGTGTGAGCTGTACCCGCACCTTGCGCAGGAGGTGAAGGAGCTCGCGAAAGTACAGCCAGCCCTCAATAGTTCGTTCAGTAGATTAGATGATAAGAGAGCACGCTCCATTGAGGACAAGCTGGAGACAGTGAGCTGGAGGGAGCTCAAGATCCAGGCGCAGTTGGCGACCAAGGTGGAAGCGCCCAAGGCAAAGATTAGGACGAGGCTTGTCAGTCTGTTGTTCAAGGTGTCCAAGGATGTTTGAAGGTATGAGATATGGTTTTCATTGTTTTCTTTCTGTTCTATTGTTCATTTCATACAATGTATGTGGAGATCAGCCTCATTTCCTCAAATGTGGAACACAATAGCTCTAAAAAAAAACTAAAAAATGATCATTTCACGTAATGCATGACATGAAATTAGTAAGCAAAATGAGATGACAGGATATTTCAGGATTGGGTACTTGTATATGGAACATTTTTCTTTTAAAATTGTAGGATAGGAAATTTGTATTGGTTAGCATCAAAAGTAAGATATTAGTGAGCCAAAATGTCATTTAAACCTTGAACAGACTAAACAAAAATGAAGACATTCTTTCTTTATCCTTGGGTGCAACGGGATGTTGAGAAGCTTGTTGACTCAATTAGCACAAAGCCTCATCAGTAACTCCTTAATCTTGGGTGCAACCTTCAAGAGTCCATGGTTGTATTCCTTTTGGATTTACTACAGCATTGTTTTGGGATGAAAAGTTTACTCGCATTTCTGTTTACTTACTTTATCACTTGTAGGAGGTGCCTTATGTGTGGGATCGTTTGTTTGATCTGCCGATTAAATTGCTTGGGTGTCTTTGAATAGAGGTATTTCATTTCCCTGTTTTCTCTAGCAAGCTAGGGAATTTGTTACAAGAGAGTAGATTCGTAAGAGGATGAAAATATTGCAGTTTAGTTCTATTACAAATGTACTCATGTTCTTTTGTCTTAGTTTCTTTGAAACGTAATTGAAGGACCAGTGTAATAAACACGTAGTGTTTATCGAGAAACCTTGAGAGTCCGAAACTATAATGTGTTTCATTAACGTTTATCTTCAAAAACTGCATGATTGTGAATTTTATTCCGTTTCCGAGCTTTGTTGCATTTGGATAATTTGTGTTAGCACTATGCTCAGAGCTTTGTACTCTGTTTTTTGATCTAGCAGGAGGTGATCAAGTTAATATTTTGCAAGTCGCAAATTTCATCTATTTTGGCGCGGCTGATGGTAAATGGTCATGGAGGTACTCATTAGTGTCGAACATGCGATTAGTCTAGATTAGTTAGTGATGTAATGAAAATATAGTTTAGCATTTTGGCGTTGGAATCGAGCAGAAAAATCATGACACTATGCGGCAAACAATATTGAAGCTTCATAGCAGTTCTCTTTAGCTCTCTGGTCAAATTTGGTGGCAGTGGTTGGTTGGTGAAAGGGAAATGGAAGGTTATGTAGCAGTGGTAATCAAGGCAACATTCTGATATAATATCATGTCATTGTAATGATCTGTGACATGTTTATGTTTAATCGGAATGGCCTTAACCCATAGATGAGCGAAGCCGCCTGTATTGCCGGTTTCTCTAGTCTTGTGAAGATGACCACAAACTTATCCAAATATTTCATGAATACTGAATTCATGAGTTGCATAAAAGGGCAAAGACATCAAACAAATGAACTAATCCTATTTCAAGGAATTGAATTCTTGGAGCAAGATCTGGCACTGCGCTCACAGATTTGGTAATATCCACCTAACCGGAGAGATGATGTGTGACGAGCATATTTAAAGTTAGACCCTATACAGCCCCTTTTGCAGAATTATAAACCTTCTGATGCATAAGGTCATCAATGCCGCTTTAAGTACAATTGATTCAGTATTTTCTCAACATGGAGGATACTTACATTATGAGTGGTGGTTGTGCTCGGGATTATTATACTAAGGAGCATTATTTTCGAGTGGAAATATTTTGTGTAGCACTTGACACTCAACTGCATGAATTAGATCTTAGGTTCAGTGAGAAGGTAATGGATATCTTATCCACTAGTGCTACGTTGATCCCAAATAATAGTTTTAGATCTTGCAAAGCCGGTGATATTTATGAGTTGGTGAAGAGTATTAACCAACAAATTTTACCCAACAGGACAGGTATGGATTGGAGTAGCAACTAAAACATTTTGTTGTGGATTATTCCAATGATGACGAGCTAAAAAAGATCTCAACCTTAACTAACCCTTGCCGATGCCTTGTCAAGATAGGGAGATATGTTATTTATAATTTGATTTATAAATTGTTGGCTTGCTTGTTACTCTTCCAATTTCTATAGTTAGTGCTAAATGTGCATTTTCTACTTTGAAGATCATTAAGGCAAGGTTGCGCAACAAGATAGAAGATGAGGTTGTTGCCAATAGCTTGGTAGTAAACATAGAGGGTAAAATCACAGATAAATGCAGCTCGAAGATATCTTATAGACTTTAAGAGCTTGAAGAATCGAAGAGCTAATGTATAGTGATTAAGTCTGGGTTTCAGTGGCTATGATGACTAACTTCGTAGTCAGGCTATATTTTGGTATAGTTTCTTTTGTTTTGGAGTAGTTTTGATATATAGGTAGCCCTTACACATGTATTTAGATATTTTGTAAGGTAATATGGATAAGATCAATCTAAATTTCTTCGAATGCTATAGAAAAGATTTGCACTGTCTTTTGACGGTCTGGCCCCACTGAGACTTTGCTCAAGCTCCGCAATCGGTGGTGACACGGCTTAATGGCGACGTAGAGTGATCTATTTATTTAGTTTTACTCCTCTAAAGAGCGAACGTGTAGCGTGTGTACGAAATAATATTAGCTGCGAACAATTGGAGACGTGCATGTGACCAATGGAAGGTACTATTTGTTGGAGTTTGTCACGGTTCAACTCGAAAGTACGAGGGATGAATGAATATATATGTGTGGAATTTGTTGTTATTCTCTCTGACCATATTTTATTATTAATAAGGATTCCTTATCCTATATGACTAAACGAGGGTTGACTATTTTTGCTGCTCTCACAACTTTTTACGTGAACCGATGAAATCTGACCATCAGATTGCATTTTTCAACCAACGTGTCTTTTCTGTAGTCCAGCCCATCTCAGCCCAATAAGATTGATACGCTCAGGCTGCCGCTAACGCATAGTCTTCGCACCTCCCCAGTCCCCGCTAGGCCAAGCACGACAGATCGTCTTTTCCTCTCGCAGTGGAGCACCGCCAGCACAAACTCGGAGCAATTTTACTTTATTTTCACTCATGTTCATCCAAATGCTCCCTCAGGAGTCAGGAAGTTCTCATCCGTTCAGCATGTGCCTCACTCTCCGCAAGAATCAGGACGGGATGGCGAAGGCGACGGCGCAGGCGCGACTAGGACGAGGCGGTACCACGCCTGCAACGACCCCGACCCAGACGTCCACCTCACTGCCGCCTCTGATTTGGACTACTTGGTTCGCTATGCAAGCGACGAGGTAAGATGTGAAAGAAGAGGGATCCCTATCTGTTTCGTGCAATCTTCAGAAGAAAAGAGCAGGGAACACAGGTAGGTTGCTCCAATGTTCCATTGCCCATTGGTGATGCTCTATGCAATTCAGGTAGAAGGTACTATTTGTCGTATTTTTAAGATTCCTCCGTCAGGTTGTGAAGTGTTGTTTCATTCCTTCTTTAGGTGACAAAATAATTGTTTGCCTCTTAGATTATCTACAGGAAGTGTTTTCTTTTTCGGAGATGTTAAATCATAGTCAATTGATCTGATTTCGTCATAGTCGGTTTCTCCTCTTCACCTCTTGCAACAGGCCGCCTCGCCCCACCCGCGCCACTGCTCGGATCCGGCGAGGGAGACATCGGTGGGGGTCATGGGGAGCGGGGGATACGACGGCAGCGAGGGCCGTGGAGGACGGCGGTGAGGCTCCTAGTGCGCGAGCTCACAGGAGCTGTGACGGCGGTACTGCCGAGGGAGGAGAGCTCGCAGGAGTGTTTAGAGTCGCGAGGCGGAGCCGCTGGCGACGGACGCGCAACCGAGAAAGGAGAGCTCGGAGGAGTGATTACGGGTTAGGATTGATGATGGTTAAAGCGGGGGGTTAATCAGAGCCATGGGGGTTTAGATGGAAGGCTTGATCTGGCGGTGACGGCGGCCAGACATGATGAGCCGGACGTGAGTTCAGACTTAGGAGGCAGCACTGGTGGTGTGAGAAAGAAGATGACTGAGGAGAAAGAAGAAGGAAGGACCGTTAGATCTAAATCCAACGATTTAAAAATGTGGCTATGCCTAAATTGAAAATGGTCGACTATGATTTGGACAGTCCCTTCTTTTTTCATACGTGTGCTGCAAAATATGGCATGCAATAGTTTGATGCATGATCAGCGAACTCGAATACTTCAAGTCTGCAGTGCATCGCAGATTCACTCTTTATTAACCATGTATGACGACAAGTAGGAAATGAGCTATTTACTCAAATGTTATATAGTTTTGTCGAACTTCACTACAATTAGTATTAGTAGTATGATAATTTGCATTCTTTATTATGTGCTCTTTTAGGCATGGAGAAATGGAAACCACAGATTGCTCTTTGGCGACTGCTACAAATCGGCATGCCTAATTTTGCATTTCATAGGCACAGTGCACAGCCGTCGGATTAGACGGCAAGATTAGCAATAAACATGATTAGCTAAATTTACGGGAAACATTTTTAGTGACTGTAGGAAACAATTATAGTGATAATATGAAACATTGTGGGCTCCTTTTGTTAATGCAACATGGAAACATTTGTATAGCGAGAGGGAAACACTTTACGAAACCTTGCGCAACAAAATTTTTGAACCAATACAACAATGGAAACATATGTTGTAGATCCGATTTTTAAGGAAACTGATCCCGAAATTTTAGGGAACAAATTACGAATTTAATTGGTTTAATTGACGATTGAATTGGCCAGAGTAGATATGCGTGGAAACATTGTTGTCGTGATACAGAAACATATCGTTAAGACGAAGGCAACAAACTTGTTGAACCAATGCAACACACGTCGTAGATCCAATTTTACAGAAATAAAATTGGTTTAATTGGTTTCTTTCATCTACGTTTTTTGTCTCCTGTACAACAAAGAAATGCTTCCTATACAACAAAAAAATGTTTCATCTGCGTGTTCTCGGTGATGTCTACGTTTTTTGTCTCCTGAACAACAAAAAATGCTTCCTATACAAAATAAAAATGTTTCATCTGCGAGCGACGCGTGCGAGGCGGACTTGGGCACGGAGCTTGACGACGGCGAGCCCTGCAGCTGCCTCGACGACGAGGACGGGGTGGTGGTGGATGACGACGGCTTCTCGACGACGGCCGCGTCGGAGGAGTGGTCTGAGGCGGTGATCCACAGCCTCGGCCGGACGGCGCCGTCCACCGACCGTTTCTTCTTCGATCTGCAGGGGCCGGCGGCGACCAACTCCATCCTGGCCGCAACGGCCTCGGCCTCCTCCTCGCCGGCGGCCAGGACAGCACCACCGGCGATCGCGGCCCCTATCCAACCATGCCGACCCCTATCCAACCATGCCGACCCCAAAATCCTCTGTTTTTGCCCCCGCCGCCCCTGTTGGTTTGGCCCGCCGAGCATGACTCCTCGCCCGTGAGCCGCCGGCGCGTCTCCCTAACGCGTTCTCGCACGAGACGCCGCCGCCGCCGTTGCCCCTCCTCGCGCGAACCGTCGCCGCCACCCCTCCTCGTGAGAGCCACCGCCTCGGCCCTTGTCCGGCCCCGTTGCCTGTCCATCCTCACCGCCAGCTTCCACGCCGACCTCCGCCCTGTCTTCGCCTTCCTCACCGACGACCTCGGCGTCCCGGACACCGCGTACCGCCGCGTCGTCGTCAAGTGCTCGTGTGTCCTCGCTTGCAGCCTACGCGACCAGCTCCGCCCCGTGCTCATCTACCTCACCTCCGCCGCCTGGGCTTCCGTGACAACCGGGCGCCGCTGCTGTGTGCCAACGCGGCAGCGTCCAGGTCGGTCCCGCCGCCGCCATCGACGCCCAGCTCCGCTACCATCGGCCATTGGCCGGCGAGCCGCCGCAGGTGGGGAAAAATAGGAGAGAGGAAAACCCAATTAGCAATTAGGGGATTATATAGGCTAAGTAAACGCCGTTGGATAATTAGTTCATATCGGACGGCTCCGCGCTAGGCCGAGCAGAGCTTCGAATCAGCATGCCGGGCTGTAGCATTTCCCTTGCTCTTTTCCTTGTACCTGATGAGTTGCATTCTCAAACTGCCTCGCTCTGCTTAAAATTTTTCATACGCGTAACACAAATTCTCGCTGCAACGTGCGGGGCATCTTCTAGTTATTATATATGACTTTGTTTAACGCGGTGACCCCCTCGGCTCCAAAGCCAACCGAAGTTTGCGCCCTTTTGAGTTCTCACCTGAACGGCCGGACCCCACTCTCTCGCGCTCTCTCTCTCTCTCCCCACTCTTAACACCAAAGCCAAACCCGACTTCTACCAAAAACGCTCTTTAATCCAGTGTGGAGAATTTTATGGAGACTTAAGATCCCTATAAGTAAGGTGAAGATATTCTGTTGAAGAGCATTGCATGGGGTTGTTCCGCTTAAGGCAATTCTGGCTAACAGGCATATTGGTACAAGTCACCAGTGTCCGGTGTGTAACCAAGGGGCTGAAGATATAATGCATCTTTTGTTCAGATGTCCATGGGCTACTGAGCTGTGGCTGTCGCTGGGTTTAAGCGATGTCACCAACGAAGCGGTCCAGGTTGATCGAGCGGGATCAGCAGCCTTGGAATATATTCTGTGCCTCCCTGAGAAATCTATGCCAAGAGTCACACGAGTAGGTTTGCAAGACGGTCGCAGTGGCCTGCTGATACCTTTGGTGGATAAGAAGACACAGAACGCATGGGGAGAGAGTAGCTCCGGTAGCTCATCGTGCAATGTCCATTCTCGCTTTAACGTTGAATTATGCAAAGGCTACTAACACGACAATTGGTCAAGGTAATTATAGATGGACCAAACCGGAGGCAAAGTATGTAAAACTTAATGTGAATGCTGCGGAGGAAGAGGCTGGTGCAGCTGGTGCAATCGCTGCATCATGTTATTTTATACCCCATGCTGCAAGTGTAACTATGGCTGAGGCGTTAGCAATGAAACATGGGTTGATGCTAGCTAACCTCATTTGATGAAATGGTAGAATCAAACTCGACGAAGATCGTTGAAGCTTGGACCGGTCATGATCACCCGTGGAGTGCGGCGGCTGCTGTGTATGCGGATTGTGCCGAGTTAGTAGAGACGATTGGGAAGGCGGATCGGAGTTCAAACCTAAGAGAAGCTAATGCTGTGGCTCATAAGATTGCTAGGTTTCATTTTACAAATAAGGACTCTTGTAATTGGGTTTATGGTTCTTTTTTAGCAAACTTGTAAACGATGTAACTATCATTTGATATAAATAAAGCCACGATGGCCTTCCCTCCGAAAAAAGGGTTGTCTATTTCTTAGATGACTGATTTTTTAAACTCTCAATCACTCTTTAATCCTTTGGATTAATATCTAACAATTCTTATCTTCATTAAATTAATGACGTGTAATTTTACGGACTGAAAATTATAATAATTTTTTACTAAAATTGTAGGACCTTTAAGATTATAATTTTAGACTAAATAGCGTGTAATTTTAGGATCTATTTGGTTGAGCTATGGCTGTTGATAAAGCTGCTGTTGGCTGGCTGTCTGAAAAAGCTACTGTAGCTGTGCGAAAGTGAATGTATGGCTTTTGGTTGATCCAAACCATCTACCACATTTTAGAAATTGAGCACAGAAGTTTTAGCACATTATAAAAAATTAGCAGAATACAGCTTTTCTAAACAGCTAAATTTGCACTATAAAACCCATAAGCAGCATTGGCAAAAGCTGCTAAAAAACTGGTTGTTTAGTTGAGTTGTAGCTTTTTCTAGTAAAAAGCTAATGAAAAGCCCATGAAAATTTCGGGCACTAAAAATTTAGCAAAACCGAGAAAAAAAGCCGAAGCCAAACCCTCGTCTCCGACTTCCGATGGCCTACAAGCGTCCCGCCCGCCGGGGCCGCCGCCAAACCCTCGCTGGATCTGACGACTCGGTGGTGGAGGAGCACCAACCTGCCAAGAAACCCTCGCCGCTGGAGGTCGATGAGGAGGAGGAGGTCGAGGGGTCCCAGTCCGATCAACCCCGCAAGGAAACGGATGATGTCGCCGGAGACGCCGCCATTGGAGCGCCTCCAAAGCGCGCCGCTAGACCGAAGAAGAAGCCCACGGCCAAGAAGAACCCGCCTCCATCCGACAAGTCGCCTGCTCACAAGACGAAGAGGAAAAGGGCGTCCGGCGGCAAGATCGCTAAGTCCAACAAGCGCAACTCCAAAAAGGTCAAGGGCACATTGGCTCCCAGTGGTGACGACAAGAGCTTCGACGAAATGTGTCAGATATACCCGCAGGTCGCACATGAGGTGAAGCTGATCGCCGAGGCAGTGCCTCACCTCAAAAGCTCCTTCACTGGACTAGCTGACAAGAGGGCGCGCTTGATCGAGAAGAAGCTGGAAAAAGTGAAATGGAAGGAGTTGAAGCTCCAGACGCGGATGTCGGCGGAGGTGCAGGCGCCCAAGGCAGAGCTTAGGAACAAGCTTCTCAATCTGTTGGTGCAGGTTTCCAAGGATGCATGAAGGAGGTATCAGATATGGTTTTCATTATTTCCATTTTGTTCTATTCTTCAATTATATAATGTATGTGGAGATCAGCCTCTTTTCCTTGAATGTCCAACATAATAGCTCTCAAAAGATAAGAATTCAAGTAATGCGTCACATGAAATTGGTAAAGCACAAGGAGATGACAATACAGTTTTGGATTGGGACTTGTATATGGACCATTTCACCTTTAAAGTTATACTAAAGGAAATTTGTCTTGTGTTAGCATCAAAATGAAGATAGCAGTAGGCTAAAATGCCCATTTAAACCCAAAACAGGCTAAGCAAAAATGTATACATATAATTCTCTCTTTCAATACCAGCTAGAATTGTTCCCTTGCTTTGCATGGATGGAAGTGATATATCTGTCTCCACCCTCCGTCAGTCTCTATGCCGCCGCTGTCTTTATTGCTATGTTTCCTTGCTTGGCTCGTATGTGTAAATGGACTCATGGTCTCCGGAGTCCTGACCATTTGATGACTCCCAACACTTTCATGGAAGGTGGATCTGACCTAGCCACCGTGATGTGTGACTGTGTGAGCACTTCTCAAAGGCAGATGCTAAAGGAAGAAACCGGAGGGTGAGAACCTTGTTGACTTAATTAGCAGCAAAGCCTCACTCAATTAGCAGCAAAGCCTCATCAGTAGCTCCTTAATCTTGGGTGACCTTCAAGAATCCCATGATTGTGTGTTTATTGGATTTGCTACTGCATAGATTTTGGGATTCAAAGTTTACTAGCTTTTCTGTTTACTAACTGTATCAGTTGTAGGAGTTACCTTATGTGTGGGATTGCTTGTTTGATCTAAAAATTATATTGCTCGAGTGCCTTTGGATAGAGGTATTTCATTCACCCGTTTTCTCTTGCAAGCAAGGGAATATGGTTGCAAGAGAGTAGATTCTTAAGAGGATCAAAAGTATTGCAGTTCGGTTCTATTAAAAAATTATTCAATGTTCTTTTCGTCCAGAATTTCTTGTCGTAAAATTTTCCTGTGCACTGCAATGGTCCCTAATTCCCTATATTTGATATATCAACAAGAAACCAAGAAGCCAAACTAAGGATGCTTGTCTTGTTTAACTTTTTTTTCCCCTAAGTTGATTTGGAATTTAATACTTTTTCGAAGTAAAAGTTCACCGTAGATACCTAAATTTTTGCGGTTGTGTCATTTGGGTTCCTTCACTTGAGAACTGCATATACAGGTCCCTATACTCGTTTACAAACCCGACTTGGAGTAGCAATTAGTGTTATTTGACCAGATTTATTTAAAGTTTGATTATGTTTCTTTGTAAGTAATGTTAATCTAAAGCTAGTATAATCCGTCCAAAAAATATCTTAGGACTCCATTCAAATCCAAAATAATCATTTTCCATTGATTCCACATGAAGATTGCATGGTCAAGTGGCATTCTAGAGTGAGTGTTGCACTATCTCAATTTTTCTTGACTTGGCCCTGAGTCAATTAAACTGGACTTTTCCTGATATAATTACACAAGTTTGAGAACCTAAATGTGCAGTTATATGCCATGCGTTCGACGTACCACATATTTAATATGATTCACCAGGGCAAGTTACAGCCTCTTCCTCTTGCCCTTCACTACACAAGCAACCATGATAAAAACAGCTTATACCGCACGCTACAGGACCCTTGGTTTTTAGCAGCTTGCTATCATCAATTCCTGTTTATGTTAACTCTACTCGGAATAGGATCAGTAGCGTTCTTGGATACCTTCTTGGTAGCTCTTGAAATTGCATCAACAACCAGGTGGTGGAAGCAAGTTGTTGGTCGAAATTTGCTACATGCATTGTTCAGAAAATCGATCTTACAAATGTAATTGAAGGAATAATGTAATAAACATGTCATGTTTTCTGATTTATCGAGAAACCTTGATAATACAAAATGGTACTTGGTTTTGATAATGTTTAGCTTCAAAAACTGCAGATTGTGATTTTTATTCCATTCCATGCCTTGTTGTATTTAGATATTTTGTGTTAGCATTCTGCTCACAGCTTTGTACTCCTTTTTAAATTATCTGACAGGAGGTGATCAAGTTAATATCTTGCAAGTCGAGAAGTGGAGGACATTCCCGTCCTACCTGGTTTGCTGAATCATTAGGATCGAACATGTGACTAGTCTAGATTAGTGGGTGAGGTAACGAAAAGGTAGTTTAGCATTTTGGGGTTTGTATTTTGCTATTGTATCGAGCAGACAATTTCAAAGCTCAAATCAGGAAGATATTCATGCTTATTGAGTGATGAAGTGGTTTGTAGCAGTTCTCTTTTGCGCTCTGGGCAAATTGGTGGCAGTGGTTGGTTGGTCAAATGGTAGTCAAGGCAACATTCTGATATGTCATGTGTCGGTAATGATCTGACATGTTTGATCGGAATGTATTAGTCAAGGCAACAATCTAAATATGTCATGTCTCTGTAATGATCCGACATGTTTGATCGGAATGTGTTTCTCTGTTCTGGCATATATAGAGTCGAGCGCCTAGGGCTGTGACAGCGGCTGGCAGTAGGGGCAGCCGCGGTGGAGGTGGCCGGCACCGCTTGACGAGGTTGAGGAAGCGGAGGCGGCGGTGAGCGACGAGATTCGGCCAATCTGGTCGTTGGTGAGCGCCTAGGCCCGCAACGAGTGGCTGGCAGTAGAGGCAGCCATGGCAGCCAGTAGAGGCAGCCATGGCAGCAGCTCCAGGAGCCGATGATGGGTGATGTGATCCGGCCGCTGGTGAGGAGAGGCGACGGCGTAGCGACACGGATGAGTTATTGGTGTTCAAGAAGAAGTGCAATAGTAGTGGCGGTACGTTCAAGATGAAGGAGGCAACCATAGTGTGGATGGTGTGAATCGCGATAGGATGAGTTATTGACGTTCAAGAAGAACAACAGTGGTGGTGGTACGTTCAGGATGAAGGAGGCAACTATAATGGTGGATGGTATGAGTCGTGGTAGAATGAGTTATTGGCATCTAAGAAAAAGAGCAACAGTAGTGGTGGTACGTTTAGGATGGAGACAATCATAGTGGTGGATGGTGTGAGTCGTGGTACTTAATAACTTGGGAGATGATCGAAAAAAATAATCTAAAATCCTAATTGACTACAGAACCATGTTAGAAGGGAGGAATATCAACTTATTTTTTTAATAGGCTCTAGACCAATATGTAGTGCATTTTTATATAAGTGTTGTATAAAAAAAGAAACCTAACACAGCTAAAAATAATACAATACGTATCTATATCACAGTTTTCACTGGAATCAGATCTACCGTAACGTTTGGCTGAAATGTTCGCTAAATTGTCGTATTTCTCGGGAACAAGGTTCTTTCGTATAAGAGGATAGAAATAATTAGCTGGCAACGATGGAGGACTCCGTGGCCCAATGGATAAGGCGCTGGTCTACGGAACCAGAGATTCTGGGTTCGATCCCCAGCGGAGTCGATTTTTTTATGTTTTTTGTTCTGCACTTGAGAAGATGACGACGCCTCCGTTTTCGTTTGGCGCGCGCGCAGCCAAAAATTCCCCAGCAAAACTGGCCATTTGCTCTCTCTCTCTCTCCCATTTTCTCCTCGCAGGCGCAGGAGGGGAGAGGAGAAGAGATGGCGGATGAGGCGGATGGGGACCGCGTGATCGAGATGGTGTCGGTGGGGGGGCGCTCTACCGCTGTGCCGATTGGGAGCGCAAGTACTGGAGCTGCTCTAGGGTACGCCTGCGTGCCGCATCTCTCTCTCTAGGGTTTGCATTCTTCTCCAAATTGGGGCATCGTCGCCTTCACTGCTCGTCGCGGCGTTCCCGTGTCGCACCTTCATTATAGGGTCCATTGCCGAATTTCATTGTTTGTGTGATAGTATCCCATTGCAAACTTTTCCCCCATTTGAACTAAGGTGGGGTGTTTTCAGCGTTGAATTTAGATCTTATTAGTTGAATTTATATGTGGAATTTCATGATCAGTTTATGGTTTGTGTGTGTACTCTTGAATCAACATCTTGTTTGATTCTACTTCGTAATGCCTGCGCCCTTCCTTGTTTACCCATCCAAGGGCAAAGATCGGTACCCGTACCCCGTGGGTTACCGCGCCGTCCGCCATTTCTCCGGGATATCGTACACCATGGAGATCCAACAAGGACCCAGAGGGCCTACCTTCCAGGTCCGCACAAACTCTTCTTCTGTATTACTACCACTAACTGCTGGCTGGCTGGATGGTGCCCATTCTATGATATATGAAACCAAAAGTGATGTGCACAATCTGCAGGTCACATCCACCCAAGGGGATTCGGCGACAGGGCAGACCCCGGATATAGCTTGGAAAAACTTCCAGAAGAAGGCAGGGGCTAAAGTCAGAAACTGGCAGAGGACCAGGAGCTTCCCGCAGAAGATTGATGGTGTTGAGGCATGCATGCTATTACTTCATACTTTTCCCTCAAACACATCATATCTATTTAGTTAGCTCACATTGCACATTGCATGAAAATGTACCTTCCTATTTCACTTTATCAGGAAGCTCATGGCGAAGGGCTATGCCCCACCACCTGTATAGTTTCTTTTTTATCTTTGCTCTGTACTTTGTTTCCCTAATGAGTGCAAAAGCTGGTCTTCTGCTATTCAAAAAAGAAAAGAAAAGAGTGACTTGATAAGTAATTTTTCTCTAATTTACTTAGGGAGAGTAGTCAATTTGGTCCTCCAACTTTTGCCCAAGGTTAACTTTTGGTCCTTCAACTTTCCAAAAGTCCATCTCTGTCTTCGAACTTATAATTTGGGTCAAACAAGTCCCTTGCCGAGTGGATGCGCTGAGGCAGAACCTAGACCAATTCGATGACCTAACCAAAGTTGAAATCTCCATTATGCCCTCAATTTTCTTTCCATTCTATTTTTTTTTATTGTACTCATATTTTTGGTTTGGGCCTGTTATGAATACTGTACTGTATACTTACTGACTATTGAAACCCTAGCGGCAGCGGTGGTGGTGGCAGCTCCCTGCAGTGGCGGCCGAACCCGATTATCCCAGCACTGAGCGACCATAACCTTATATTGTCGAGGACTCATCGACACATTAGCTTCATTGATATGCATGTCTTCCAGCCTTCCGTGCCAATAAAAAGTCCAAATGTAACTATCCTTTCAAAAATACATTGCTTCGGAATTTGCCTTCAAAAACATGACCACCTGCCTGTACATATTGTAACCTCTTCTTAATGAATTGGCCGTGCTCCTGCCGGGTTTCTTAGAATTCGCCTTCAACCAAATGCCACATGAACATGCCTAGATCATTGTTAACTGATTCCACTGGTTGGCCTTGGCGCCTCTCAGCTCGCTTGGCATGGCTGCTGCTGTGGTCTTGACACTGCTAGGTCTCTCCTGCTGCTTGGATCTGGCGCAGCCAGGGTGACTCAAGAAAACGAAGGCAAAGGCACGCAATGCAGTTTTTTGATGGATGGATGGATACACTCATATGGGCCCAAGCCAAAACAAGCGGATGTGTCCAAAAAGTATAAAGGAAAAGGAAATTAGAGCGGAGAGAAACTAAGGGCAAAATGGACATTTTACTTTGTTGAGTCATCAAAGTGGTCTCAGTTCCACCTCAACTTGTCCACATGGCATGACTTGTGGTCCAAGGGACTTGTTTGACCCAAAATTGAAAGTTCGAGGAAAGAGACTAACTTTTGAAAATTGAGGGATCAAACTAAGTCCCGAGCAAAAGTTGGATCTTTGTATGTTGACAGATTTCTATTCAACCAAAGGATATACCAAGATGGTTTACCAAACTGATCTCTAGAGATATACTATATGATGATTCTGCAACAAATACTATTTTGATACGTAATACCTAGTTTCACGTCCCATATATTCATATAAAGGATATTCCAGGAAGGAGGGCTTAGCTACTTTTTTCGTATAAAAAACCCCTTAAATCTTTGCTACTCTTCTCTTATCCTTGGCTGTCCGTACAATAAATTCACCAGTACGGACGTACAAAGTCCGTTGCCATATCATTTTATTTGTGCATCTGTTAAGAAACTTGTTTTTTACATGGAGAGATATAGTGACCAATTAAGTTCTCTGCGCAATGGTGCCAGGAGAGTGAATAAAGAGGAACCATTTTGGACATGCTTGGATGGAATGCGCATAGACGAACACTTTAGTCAGTTAGCAATTGAGAATCACAACTCCAGGGCCCTGGCACATGCACCAGTTATATCATTGGAACCCAAATAATTACCATCTTGATTCTTGAATAAAATTGAGAACTACAACTATATGCCTTCAACGCTGTTTACCATAGCCAGATTATAATTGTTCTACTTTTGCTATTGTCTTATGCAGCTTTTTGGGTTCAAAAATGCATCTGTTCAGAGATTGCTTCGTCAGCTTTTAATAGTTTCAACTGGAGCAGTTGAAATAAACTTGCCTTGTCCAATCATTTCTTGTGCTGCTTCACAGTTAACTCATAAGGTTGTAGCTGATGTTTCTGATGATTATGAAAGGCAGCATGTTTGTCAGGACAAGACAGTTGGGATGGCTAAAAGAAGTATGAACCTAATCCAAGAGGAAGGGACCGCTAAGAGGGCTCACTACCAGGATATTTCGACTTCAGTTGATAATTGCAATGATGGGTTGGATAAATCTGCTAATCAAAGTTCAAACAAGGTGTGCTGAGATTTTTTTCTCTGAAATTCTTTTCCCCTGCAGTATACTTAGTGTTTGATCGCTCTTATATTACACAATATCGTGTTGGTTCAACTGCAAAAATAAAGTACATCTTAGCTTCCCATGGATGAAACTACACAGTATTATATAGTAAAGATTGTCATTGGTTGCATAGGATGCATCCACCATCAGGTCGTGGATAATTTGTTTGAATCTTCTGCAGTCCGAGAAAAATTATTGTTTATTTCTTGAGTATGATGTTAAATAATTAGCGTGACTCGACTTTGAGGTAATTCTCTGTAGCTTCAGGAATCAGGATTGCGCTCTAGAAAACCATAACTTTCTGGGATGAAGCACTGATTCTGATACTGTTGCTTCATTTGTTCTCTTTAATGAGTTACAGAGCTTTGCGCACTGAATACCCTTCTTTTGTTAATGAATGTGGGATACTTTTGGATGACAGGTGGGAATATGTTCCTTTTTATGGCTTGCACATATTTCTTTGCTAATGCTATGGTTATGCACAAATATGTCTTAGTAGTGCTGTTAACAAATTAATCTATACCCCAACCAGGATGTTAAGGACTTAAATGCTGATTATCAAGTTTTTATACTCCCTCATGTTTTAGCTGCTGGCCAGCTATCTACTTGTGCATTTTTAGCAACTCTGTGAATTGTGGCACTAGTTTATAGTTGAAAGGCCAGTATTTGGTAATGATGCTTGGTAATGATGCTTGTTTTTTCAATGTTCAAGGGAGGTCCTGGAAGTAGAGCACAGTTGCGGGATGTCTCCAGTTCAAGATGCATGCCTCCTTTGCTGGAAGAAAGACCATGTGATTCAAAATGCACTATGGTTAATGATAACTTGGGAGAGTACGTCCCAAGTTCATCTCAAGAGGATGATTTATCTTCTGGTTCTTATTTAAGCTCTGAAAAATCTGATCTGGAATCTGCGGAGAAGGAAGTAGCTAGGTCTATGATGACTTTTTTGCTTCCCCAAGCTATCCCCCTTCTGAAGAAAACCCACAGAAAAAAGAAGGTTAAGCAAAAAAAGAAACAAGAATATGCAGTTTCAATGAGAACTGCTTCAGCTCAAAATCCCTCCGCTGATGGTTGCCAAGGTAACTATGTTTCATTCCTGTGGAACTTTCATAGAAAATTTGATTAACCATAATCAAGAAATGTTCCTTTCTTTTGAAAAAGCGAAACTTTCTTTAGCAAAGCAGCTTACAGAAAGTAGACTTGGGAGTTTTACAACATTTGACCAATAGTTTTGCCCAAATATGTAAGAGAGTATGGTCCCTTTAAACAATTTCTTGCCTTTGACAGGTGTAACTTTGCCTACAAGTGTTGGTGAAGGGAATAGGAATAGTTCTCAAACACATGTCCAACGGAAACCTCTGTATGAAACAGTTAAAGAGAGCAGCGCTAATGATGATTGCATGAATGGTGAACAAGTCCTTAAATTAGAGGATATGATTGTTGCAGATAGTTTTGAGGATGATGCACAGATTTGGGGTGACAACACATCCAAACCTATGAGTGCTCACCATCATGAGTCTGATGATGCATGCTCTAGGGAACCTAATGAGAACTCAAACTTGCTACAGAGCAAAAGGGAAAATCATGCTGAATGTTCTGAGGGTCAGGTTGGGGTACACGATAGCACAGACACACCTGATGTGATATATGATCATGAGAAAGGTCAGTATATTTTGTCTGATTCACTCCTTGCCTGTCTAGAGGAAGAATTCGGCTTGAATGATAGTTCCCACCCTGCAAACTACAATCATCGTAACAGAGATGTTGAACAAATGCAAGTCGAGCAGCAGTTTAATGCCCCAACAGAAGGTATTAACAATGGCTCATCAATATCCATGGATGGGTCAGATCACAAGAACTTTGGCAATGGACACAATGTTTTTCACCACCACACTGACCAAGCGCTTTCTAACATTAATCATTTAAATGGTCTACTATCCAAATACCCAGAAACATCAACAAGAGGATCAGATCATCATCTAGAGCTTACGGCCTGCTACCTGCACCCGATGCCCGTCTTGTCTATTGTTCTAAACTCCAAAGATAATTGCAGCTTACACATTTATGTACTTTGTGGTTTTCTGGCGAGCTGTCAGAGATTCCTCTATGTATATAACATTGCTCCTAGAGACCAGCAGGAAACACCACCTTGTTTTGTTGGCTACACTCCCCTTCTACTTCCCTCCTTGGAGCAGGCTTCTGCAGGGAGTGTAAGAGATTTCTATGTATACACTTTTGTCAGTGAAGGCATATTATATTCATTTGTTTGATACTCTGCTTCAGTTTACATTTGGAAGATCTGGGCTGCAGTTTACACCTGATGGCCATTTTCTGGTCCTCCTTAGCAGCATAAGAATACCTTGTTGCAGGTTGTAATCTTATCCCTTAGTGCCATGCAGGAAATGTTGGGGAGTATCCCTTACATTGATGCTAATCACATATACTTATTGACAGGATGCAAAGCATCGATTGTTCATGCTCCTTGTGCAAATTGGGTCAATACGATGATAATTCTTTGAAAATTGTATCTGTTAACTTTGGTTACGTTTCAGTCTTGACCAAATTGAGGCCTCATGGGACAGTGTCTTGCTTTTTGATATGTGAACCAAATTATGTTGTAGCAGCTGAAGACAGCAGAAATTTGCATATCTGGATGATGGTTGCTGGATGGAGGTACAAATTGCTCTATTATAAGCATTAAATGCTTCCCTTTTCTCCCAAATTTACTACCTGCATGGTACAACACTTCTCCAGTATTACTCTTGTTAAATGTTGAAATGGCTGGCCATGTTATATGTTGGAAATGTAATTATCCATTTACATCCCCGTTTGTATCAATATATTTATTATTATTGTTATGAAAACAATGAAAGTTGGATGCATCACATTCACTCTAGATAGAAATTCTCACATTTATAAAACGAAGATAGATACACATAACTTATATGGTGGAACCAGATTACAATGTTGTCAATTAATCATGTATAAGAAAAGCCTTAGCATTCAATAATAACTAGGATTCTGTTTTCAGCTATAGGGCTCCTAATAGATGTATAAAATATCTAACCATACAAATTGCATGGGAGTTGTGGCTACTTCATTTTTACATAAGTTGTTATGTAATTATCTATTTTTACTATACTAAGAAAATAAAAACATTCTTAAATGGTAAGGAACTTCTTATACTAGATCTTTCTGAACATAAACATATCAAGTTCCTATGAACTTGTTAAAACTTTCAAAAAGTGATAAACAATCCATGTTTAATAATATATGCTAAGCATTGATGCTTTGAGATTTGTGTAACTTCTCTCTAACATCAATAAGCAAGTCATCTAAAGATCTGATTGGCTTTTTTGTTGCTTTATTCTACATTTGCCAAAGGACAGTTCTTTCATTTGATGACAAACCTAAGTCATTCTCCTGTGTTTTTCCCTTTGAAAGTGTTTTTGCTCCAAAGTTGCGAAAGATAACTTTAATATTCCAATATGGCACACGCTAATAAATCTGGAATTGTTTACTTGAAGAGAAAACATCTATGCTAACATTTCGTGTAAGCGTACCGTGTGACGATGTATTGCCTTATTAACATCGGTATATTTGTTTCTGCCTTGATGATGCTCTAGTCTTGCTAATGAATACATGTTTTTTCAGGTGCATTCTTTTCTTCCCAATTATTTTCCATACTTATAATATCCTATCAGTATAGGTGCAAAGCATTAGTCATGCACTAAGTTCATGTTGCAGTTGCCTTTTGCTAGACATTCCTATTAGGGATGTGCATTCACAGGACATCCCCTTCAGACTTATGCTGCACAAGACTTGTAGATTGCTGTAATAACTCTTGGATGGACATCGTTTGTTCTCAGTTTTCTTTGTGTTTACAGTGTGATCTCTGAGGAGTATGTCATTGGTAGTATGGGTAATGTGGGTCCTTCAATACTGGAGCTCAGAAGAATGCCAAAAAGCAGTTCTCTCATTATTGGTCATGATGGCGCAGGCGGCTTTTGTTTGTGGTATGTTAGGATCCTTCCCTGTTGACATCATTATCTTAATTTGTTGCTTTGTGGTGTGGGTACTGTCATGCTTTAAATCTTTAGTACTATTCTTACATGAGCTTTCATCAGTATCTTCTCTGAGACACTGAAGAACAAGTTGCCAAGTGAGGTCCAAATTCAAGGTTCATAGTGATGACTCTAAATACATATTGCAATCTGTTATTAGAAGGCCTCCCATATTCAAGAGTCAAGTTGACAGTAAAGCTCTTTTGAGTTGCCAAAATCCAAAAGACAAATAGGATATTGGGAATGATATGCATATGCTTCAGCAATGATAGGAACTAGATTAGGGCAGATTTAAGTAGGAACAAGGAGGATAAGGTCAACATTATGAAAGGTTTTTTCCCTGGTAGATAAGTTTGAAGTATTCTCTGCAGATGCTCATTTCAAAGTGAAGATAATATTCTGTAAAGACAACATAAACCTACATGCTAAAGTTGATGAAAATTTCTGTTTTTATCGCGTAACAAAGGGCTGTCTTGTCAGCTCTTATATTTTCTCTGAGTTAATTTACATCTGATTTGAAGGAAGTCAATAATATTCTTAGGGACATCTCCAAGCGAACACTCTTGTCAACTTTTGCAGCTCCAGGGAGCATTGTCTTCCAGATTCTGCCTTTAGGCCTCTGTAGTTTACAGGAGGATATCATTCATTGTTCAGTTGATGACATAGAGAGAAGGCTACAAGAGATCACAGTGAGTGACATGTCAGGAAAAGATGACAAGTGGTCCATTCTGATGTCACCAGGAAAAGATATAGCAATTTGGATTATGGTTTCTTCTGCTTCCGTAGCTGAGTATCAACATGACCTTCGAGCAAAAGAACATAATGCCCGATGGAGGCTAGCTCTGCTGGCAAACAAGAAAGTTTTTATGGGAAATATTTTTGATCCAAGGTATCTTCACTTCTCCATGTACAGTTATAGCATATTACGTTTTTATTATTACACTCAATCTTGTCAACCGGTTTAAATAATTACCATCTCATGTTTGAAGGCTTCCGTTCAATTGTACTGTTTTTGATATCTGTTAATGTGCTTGTGTCCATTCATTTAAGACCTTAAAAAGTTTAACCAAGGTCTCCCAAGTTTCACATGATTGTTGCTTTTCTGCTATAGCAAGGAGCAAATAATCTAACTAACGGTTTTTGTGTCTTTTAGAGGAATTCTATTGTATTCTCCCCTGTTTTTTGTTTTTCCCACATTCTTGCATCAACAAAACTTATCCACCATGGGTAGATTTTGATAAAACAAACTGTGATTAACTCTCTAAAAATCGACTTTCTTAAATTTTTCGTTGGAGAGAGAAAATCTTGTTGTGTGCATTTTCCTCTAAGGCCCTCAGCCTTGTCGACATTATGTGAGGTTGTCTAAACTTGTCGACATTATACGTGTTGGTCATTTTGATGGAAACTGGGGATGTAGTGGGGGACTAATTTTCATGTTTTTGGGACATCTGGCATAAGTTATGTCATTTACCAACCACTTGATGGAAAAAATTACTAAATTTTCTAATGTGGAGACACGTTTAGAACTTCCTAGCAGTGAGAACTGGTCGGGTTTCGACCGTTTACTGGAATTGGCATTATTCTGGTTTTCTGAACCCTGGACAGTCTCACAGCCACAAACTGCCCTTTGATCCCAATTTCCCATGGAAATATTGATATTAGTTTTGTAGTTTAGACTCCAAACAATAATGTTCCGAAAACTCAATTTTGAAATTTGACAAAAAAAGGACCTGGTTTTTGGGAATAACCAGGTAGTTTCGGGGCAGTAGTTTGGTCTCGGTGAGTCATTGATGACCTTGAGCTTCGAGACCTATATCTGAATGGTCTGAGATATACATGGATGAATGAGAGGGAAGCCCCAACTTTTGAACATCTTCATAGAGCACTTTGTACGGTGGATTCAGAGGACATGTATCCAGAATGCTTCCTCCAAGGTCTTGCTTCTTTTTTTAGAGAATGTGCAAACGTGTTTGCACATCTTTTCATTAAGAAGAGAAGCAAGTACGTACAAGAGTTTGGCAGCTAGTGCCCATGTCATGAATACAAACCAAACAACACATGCAACACGAACACTGTAGCTACTCCTCACGGTAGTTCGTGCAACTGGTAGTTAAAAGCTTGTTGCCACCATTCTGCCTCTGCCTTGATGTTGTTTGCAGCTGACAGGAGGTCCTTGCTCTCCCCTTGGAACACTGCTGTTTCGCTCTTGCCAGATGGACCAAACGATAAGGACAACCATGGAGTCGAAATCCTTTGTTTTATGCTTTGGGGTGCGCCTGTGCATGGTCAGCCCCACCAATCTTCAAGGGAATCAGCTGCAGTGGGGGTGGCAGCATGTGCTATTGCTATTTATGCGTGATTGGTCAAGGAAGTAAACTGTTTTCCTTATTGTTGCATGCAATATGTTAGGACTTAGGAGCCCCCTATAAATGATGGTTTTTATTATTTATCAGCAAGCGAGAAGAGTGAATCAAAAGTCTACCTAGTTTATATATCTCTGTACTGGAGCACCACCCTTTCAAGCTGTCACCATAGGGGCGTTTTCTGCACGGTTTTTACCCAATGAAATAAGGTTGATAACATAAAATTACATGAGTAGAAGTTAATTACAAGCTGTTCTGTCTTGTTAACTTATTTTGGCCGCATAAATAGATGTTCTGTTATGTGCGTTGTGGTGATTTAACTGGATGGAGTTAATAGTATTGGATATATGTGTATAGGCCTAGCAGGACGACTAGTCTAGGATGGCCCATGTACTCAATCATACATGCCTCACTCTCAACAGGAAAGTTGTGTTTGGCCAATATCTCTACTCAACCATATTGTTAACTGATGGAACATTGTTTTTTGATGCAAAAAGGCAGGTGCGCTGTCTTTCATTAAGAACCATAAATTAAGTTATGTACAGGAAAGAAAAAAAGAGAAAAAACCGTGCTACAGGCTCAAAGACTAGCCTACGCCCTCAGTGCCCAAGTTAGGAACCACCCACTGGCTGATGTCCTCATTTGCCAAAACGGCCACATCAAGAGGCTGCAAATGAATGCCCTGAAAGATCCTCCTGTTCTGCTCCTTCCACACATTCCATAGAACATGTTGAAGCACTCCTCTGAATCTGTGCTCCTGCTCCTTGTCCAAACTGCCGGTCTGAGTTTGTGCAACTCAGCAGGAAAGAGAAAAGAAATGAAGGGGGGTAAACTAGGAGTTATTTTGCGAAAGGTGTGGATGCCATTAGAAGAAACGAGATACAACACACCGCAGTACAGCTATACCGAACTTAAGCAAAGAAGACCCCCAACAAAACAAAATAGCAAAAAGGCCCCTAGGGGCAGTCTTCTCCACCGCCGACGACCATGTCAAAGCGAAGAAACGCCGGCCACCGCCGCTGCCAAGGAGGAACTCCATCCGCCGGAGGACACACAGTCGCGTCAGGGAGACACCCATGCGGAGAAATAGCAGATGCATTTTTAATGCTACTGGGGACATCTCACCCCAATCTGCATGGGTCGGCCTTCCGCCGTCGGCTCCTCCGCCCGAACGCAGCTCCAGCAAGGCGTACAGCAGGAAGACGGGAACCATCTGCACACAAAGACACCAACCAAGATACAAACACAAAACTTCACCTGGTTCCTCACTGTCACCGGAGCCGGCAACGATGAGCCGAAGATGGAACCGGAAGACAAAACCTCCTGTCGCCGCCGCAATCCTCGGCGAACGGAGACGATGAACCCTAGATACACACCGGCCAGAGGCCGCGCTTCCCCCCACCTCCCGGCACCCGCGGGCGACCGGAGGGGAGGAGAACCGGCGGCCTCACCGACGGAGATCTAGAACCGGAAGCCGACGCCTTTTCGCCTCTCTCGACTGTAGCAGAGGGTTAGGACCTGTCTAGCTTATTTTCGAAAACTAGGAGTTACTTTAAATTGGAAGTTTTGATTATTTCATCCCTAGTTCTGTTATACCTCTTAGGTATCTAAGCATGGACATTGCTCCGTGTCCATTGGAGCGCCCGTGCCCCCTTAGCGGAAATCACATAAAAATGCATCATACAATGTTACAAAAATACTGACAAAATTCATAGATGTAATCTGGTACATGTGCTCACCATTGTGACCTAATAACTTCACAAAAGCTATTTTTCCAGAAAAAACCATTCCCTGGGCGATGTTTAGGTCATGTTTAAGAATAGTAATAATACACATTTCACCAAAAAGTAGGGATAATTTCCTCAGAAAATAAAAAATAGGGATCAAATGGGTGGCAGGACTGACGGGGTGGGGGCTTGCTGTCTACTTGGCGAGCCTTCACTGCCCCCTTCTGTAACTTCCCTTCTTTCGTCCGTCCACGAGGCAGTCAAAAGAAAGAGAGAAAGGGGCGGCTATAACGCAGGAGTCGTGGCGGTTGTATGCCACAAGGTCCCTATAGACAAGGGGACAAGTGAATCATCGCTTTGGGCGCAGGCAGCCCTCTACCATCCATCCCATTGCATTCCTCTCGTAGAGTAGTGTACCATCTCAGACCAGATACATCTATGGAAAGAAAGGATTTCATAGAAAATGAATTTCCTCAGAAAATAAAAAATAGGGATCAAATGGGTGGCATTTAGGCCATAACTGGCCCTATGAATAAAAACTAGTCAGGACCCTGTTTTAACTGTTTTCGTTTTGTTTCGTGGACCTTGTCCGGGACCCATGCAACATCCCCCTACTTACGCAAAATGACTTGACAATGCAGCCTACTTAATGGACTCCAATGCCATCTCGAGCTCACATTCATCTCCAGCTCCAGAGGACATGCCAATTCAATGCAACTCCCCTAGTTTTACCTAAACATAAGCATTTTTCTGCATGCATCTCTTTGTATTTGGGTGAACATGACAGTTTTATGCTTTAGTTAATATGCATGGCACCGTTGAGCTGAAAATGGAACCTGATGCTATTGCTTAAGGTGGGAACATAGCACATGATTCTTGTAACTAGTTGATATAGTTATTGACTAGTTTGCTGCTAGCTTAAAGCTCCCATCATGAAAGAGAAGGGTTGGAATGCAAAGAGGAGCAATATGTTTATGAATCATTAATCTTAGATTGCAGGATTTTGTCACCAGTACAAGTTTTTGTTCAATCACATACAATGAATTACTTTTGCCTGGCTGGTAAAGAGGTGCCAGAGTGGCAGCCAAAATTTTGTTAAGAGCGAGGTGGAAGGATCAGTACAGGTTAAGGCCGACAGGAGTACTGTTGCCTAGATGCATACCATGAATCATCTTCAGTGTCAGTGATACACATTTTGCTTTTCAGGGCTACTACTGTAGATGCCTCTGGTAACTATGGATTTGCTGGAACATATGGAGGTCTCTTGTATATGTGGGAATTGTCATCTGGGAGAAAACTTGCTGGTGCACAGTGCTTCAACTGTAAGTGACGTGAGACCATATCTTCGTAAATCTGTGCTAGTAGTTAACTAGTTGGGCATCTCAAGAAAACTCTGTTAGTACAGACGAGTGAGACAATGAGCATTTGCTTGCAGTCTTTATCTTGAGTGAACAATTTATCTGTGCTTTGTGCTTTAAATATAGTTCAGTACTATCCTTTCTGGTTCCATATACATTGCAAATAGTTTGTTATCGTGACTAAGATATTGCTTATGCTTATTTCTCAGCGGGTGCTACTTCAATGTTGTGCTGTTCTGCTACTTACTCGAGTGACTTTCCTGTTTTATGTTACAAGGCTGCCTGTTCCGTAAATAACCTGCTCATCTTTGCAACTTGTGGAATCAGGTGGACGAGTTTCCTGTGTTGCTGTTGATGCCAAATCAAGTGTAGTGGCAGTAGCTGACGACGGATGCCAGTTATTACTTTACACTCGAAACAGGGTGTAAATCAGTCATAGCAAATTTGCGGGAAGTTCATAATTGTATGACGCTTATGATTCACAGTTGTGCTCTGCACTTCAGCTAACAGTCATCTATTGTACATAGCTGATCAAATCATCAAATCTTAAGTTGTGTTGAAAGTTGTGACTGTTTAAGTATTCCCAAGGTCCATCATTTATTTTTGGCACCTTTTGAACAAGTTATTTCTTTATCAGAAAGAGAGCATTTCTGGAAGTTGTCATGACATACAGACAAGATCGAAACCAGTCACCATCTCTAGCTCATCCGTTGTTCCTACCATAAATTGGCTCAGACTGGAAAAAGGTTGACTAAGTAAGAATTATTGTGGCTTTTTGACCAGTAAGTTTTGTGTCTTTGTTGAGATATTTATTTCCTATTATCACAATGTTGGTTATTCTCTCTTCCTGGTCATGATGCCATGATATGTACTTAAATCAGTGGTTCGTAGTTGCTGCCAATGTTTGACGAAAGATTTGATGTGCTCACACCAGAAATATGGCACAGAGCAAACAAGAAATGCCATGAACGCTTTGATGCACATTTTGAAGTGCATTTTTAAGGCACACAGGTCATAAAAACAATCATTTTTTTTGGTACAGACTGATCTATTTTAACATGAAAAGGCAATCTCCTTTTGTTATTTTGTAGAAGTCATTTGTGAGTTTAATGTTTTTGGTTTATATCCACTATCCAGTCGATTCTCTCACACATATTAATTACGTAGGTTCACATAGTGTAACTTTAGTACTCTGCTGCTGGATAAGGATTATTGTTGTTTGTAACCAGCTACTACTTTTTTTACCCCAAAGTTTTATGATGGTTTGTATAGTACTAGTTGTTTATGAATAACAATATGGATGAAAGCCGGTTGTGTCTTGGAACTTATAGCATCAAGTAGTTGAACTGAATGTGATAGCAGCAATGCTTAATGTATGGTTGTGAGCATTAGTTGTGATTGTGATAGCAGCAACGGTTAATGTATGGTTGTGAGCATTAGTTGTGATTGTGATAGCAACAAGTGTTATAGCATATAAAATGTTTGCTGATTAACAGCTGTTTGTTGTTTGTTACTTATTGAAGCATTAGCTCTATGTTTTTCTGTCCGTTGGAGGAAGAATGCCTAGGGTTATAGATAGAGACCTCGCGTTAAGGTAGCAAATGAATTGCAACTGGAAGGCAAATTCAAAGTAGTTGGCGTACTAGTCCGGCCGTAATGGGATAACTAGCCCTTATGATTTCAAAATAATACTCAGTTAAAAGCAACAGAAACCTCTAATTGAATCAAAGTAATTTCACAAAATTGGATAGAACATGATCAAACCAAGGGCTTGCCTGGCTCGATTCAGTCATGATGTCTAGAGCGTAGATGACGTCTATCGTTTGCTAAATTATTGTAATGAATATAAAAGCAAGAAATGTGCATCTGTTCTTAAATATCCTGGTAGGCCAAAAACAAGTAGCAAGCAAGGTGCATCAGTGACAACAACAAGAGGGCGAGACAATGGCCAGTATTTCCCGCAATTTGTATTGTTTAGCAACGTGTAATGAGCAAGAACATCATATGTTTAGGAAAAGATAATGGCTTGAGGGGGTGAAAAGCCGATTTTGGATTTTTCTTTAGGCTTAGACAAAGTAGACCCTAGTTACTGCGCTCACTTCCTAGCAAGCAGACAAGATCTAGGAAAATAAGCAAGTAATCAACAAGAATAAAGCACTAGATGAATTGGAAGGAGGACTCGAAGGAATCAACCGGGTGCTTGACACAACGATTCGTTTGAAGTTCAGATACTTGCCGGTATTGTACGTCTCCTTTGCACTTGTGTAGCCAAGCGTACATGGCTAGACAAGCTTACAAATGCCATCGTCTCATTTCCACTCGTGGTAATCCTCTCGCGGATAGGTGGACTCCGAACTTCACGTACGCTTGGAGCTCACAAGTTTTCTTGAGGGATCACCTAGAACTCCAACTTTGCCGGCCAGGAGACGTCAATATCCAAAAGTAATAGATGTGCTCAACTACGATCACCAGCTTTCTTGCTCAACCTCCCTTTCTCAGTCTCAACCTCTCTCAACATGGTCACAAAGAACAAGAGGATGGAGAAGCTCTCAAGAGCTTAAGGGGTAGGAGATTGGCGTGCTTAAGCTTGGGCACAAAGATTAGCAAGCGATGCAGAAGGTTAGGCAGATTCAAGTCTCTAATCTTGAAAACAAGTGAAGCGATATTTATAGCTCCCTCATACAAAACTAGCCATTGAGTTGAGGGCTTTAATTTTTTTTTAAGATCGAGGATGTTATATTTTATTTTCTAAAGCTCAAATTATTTTGATGGCTTTTGTTCAAATTAATTCAAATGGTTTGAATTAATTTGGAGTTGAGAAGAGAGAAGGTTTTTTAAATTCTTTTCTGCACCTTTTGTCTCATGAGAATTGTCTCTTATAATATCTTTGAAATTCTGCATATTTTAATTTGGATTATGCAAATCTCCTCAATTTTGGTTTGAATTCAAATTCCCTTTTGAATTTTTGGTTTGGAATTAAATCCAAACCCTTTCCCTCCTCTTTTTGGCCTGGGCCGAACCCTCGCCCACAGCCCACTTCTATCCCCTTCCCCCTCCTTCTCCACCGCATGGGCCAGGCAGGCCAAGGCTTGGTAAGCTAGCCCATCATGGTCACTTAAGTGACTCCACCACAACCATCTGATCTTGATCCAAGGGCTGCCATTGCATACCCCTTCACCCCTTTAAGTGACTTAATCTTGATCTTCCATCTCCAATCCGACAGCTGCTGATGCACCTTTCCCTTTCTTTCTTTTTTCCCTTAGCTTATCCAATATGAAAGTTGGGCCCCAACTGTCATATGTTTCTCCTAGCTCAGGTTAGCTTGGAACCCGACCTGGGCTGCACCCGTGCGCACTCCGCCTTTCACCCCATCGCCTCCCATGCCGTTTCTTCGCGTCCACGCCACTTAGCGAGTCCGCCTCCCCCACTCCTCCTCTATTCCATTGCGGATACACTCGAATCACGAGTTGTTCCTCGTACAAGCTCGGATTTGAGCCGACCTCCGCATGCATATCTCTTCCTTCGGCCCTCTATAAAAAGCCCCGCCCCCGTAGCTCTCTTCGCACCAATCTCCTCCGCCTAAACCCCTAGAAACCAAGCCCTAGCTCTGTCGGGCCTGGCATCGTACCCGACTTACCATATGATATGTCGTCAAAGACCGAGAAACCAGGTAACGTGGGCGCATGCTTACCTCATGCAACACCCCGTTAGGAGATCCGACTCAACATATGAACTCCACCTGACCACCTGGTTGTTTGTCTCACTGCTGGTCCAGCCGACCAGAAACGGATATCATGCAGTAAGCCAAATAGAATTCCAAACACCCTGTAGGGAGTTAACACTATTTCACTACGATGAGAATCGCAATCACAAAGAGGAGCCCGGCGTCCGTGCCCACACCCTAACCCAGTCAACCGAAGCACGACTAGTGGGTCACCTGAAGGCCCGGCACTGACGACCACACCCTGCCCAACCGGTAATCACAACACAGCTGGCGAGTCACTCAACTTCATGATCACCAGATTCATTCAGAGGACTGATGATAACTCACTACCACTGCTTCATACACTTCATCCATACACGCACTGTGTATGAAGCGATGTGGGAAAACAACTTGCATATCATTGCACAAACTCTACAAAAAGATTTAAATAGATAGTAGTTCACATCCCTTAGTTTTGGGTAGATACATAACTTACAAAAAAGGACCCGAATGTCTAAAGTGGCAACAACATAACAACGGAAATGATAAAATTCAACCCTGGATACTAGCTAGTATCACATAAGACCAACATAATCCACACATAACTAGAAGTTTGATGACAAGATAACCAAATTAAGCATCATCTGGGAAGTACTTGCCGAGGGAGGGTTCACTTGTTCCTAAGCATGCAATAACAACTACCAATGAGTACAAACATACTCAGTCTTAGTAGTGCTTCAACCATAATCTTAGCATGGCATGGCATAAGTAAACAACCTACCAAATCATGCTAGCATCGGCTAAGCATAAACATCATGAGTTGTCAACAAACCAACAAGATTACCACGAATCAAGTAGCTCAAATAGCAATTATCATTAATATCTTCCATGAGTGACATTAACTGATCATTCGAACCAAGTTCAGATGGAATTCAACAGACTATATGAACCTAGTTCAAGTCTACCATTTTCATTTCAACCAAAGGGCTACTGATCGCTCGACAGCCCTCTCGAGTGCCCTGGGGTTCCTCACATAGGGGTTGCAAAACCCCATGTGAGCGAGATCCACCGAGCCGCACTCGTAGTCTTCTCACGATCAGCACTCAACGACTGATAGGTAGAAGCCCTGTTGGGACGGTGCTGTGACTTGATTTATTTCCTGACATAGGGTTCGAGTAGCCCGAGTAAGACCACAGCTCGCCTAACTAGCCGCGCTACCTCGTCTCTCACTTATTTAGGGTTCAAGTTGATTAGGACATCAACTTAAATCCCTAACTCATCAATACACCATTCAAGCACGCATAAGAATCAAAACAGGCCAAGGAATAGGGGTGAAAACGGATCGAAATCGGTCGGAAATGGGCTCTACCATATTTGTTTTTGAATCTTTTAACGGAAACAGAACAAATTTGGAAACTCCGGATCGGATACGGATACAAATAGTGTCGGATACGAATACGGTGCGAACATGGAACGGAAGCGGATATTTATCGAACACAAAAACGGAAAAACCTCTTGAACCATTCGCAACAATACAACGAAAGGAATAATTCAATTTCCTAATATTCATAAATTATAATATCATTAATAGATTGTTCATCATAAAGTTTGGCAACATAACAATAGTAAAATGCCACCGAGAACTTGAATCATATGGTGCATGATAAAATAACAGTTCAATTATGGTAAATAGCAGTCTACAAATGTAACACCATTTTTGGTAATTTTAAAAACTTTATCTACAAATGAGTACTAGAAAATTTCCTAGATGTTTTTCTCGAATTAACAAAAGCTTAATTAAAAAATTTCTAATTATTTTAGATTTAAATTGACTAACAAAACATTAATATTTGGTTGAAATTTTTTATTTGGATTCTGAACATTAAAATATGCATCCTTGAATTTTTCTAGATTTTTTGATATTGATTTTGTATTACTTTTAGCTTTGTTGAATTTATTGGATTTTCTGTAATTCAAAAATTATTTTTTCTTGAACTTCCGGATGGGCTAAAGCCCATTTTCCTTCTTCCCACCTGGCTGCCTTCACCTCCACCCGAATGGGCCACCACCCATTCCCTCCCTCTTCTTTTCCTTTCTTTTTTTTCTTCTAGGCTAAAATTCCCTCTAAGACATAAATGGGCTGAACATGATGCCTGATGGGCTAATGGCCCATATGATTTCGGTATTTTTGAATTAAGTTATCCAGAAATTCCAATTCTGATTCCGTTTCCGATGAACAACGGTTCTATTTTCGATTCCGATTCCGACAAAAAAAATTCGATTCCGTTTTTGTTCTGAAAGTTTCCAATAATTTCCATTTCTGACGCTCCTCCGTTTTTGTTTTGCTCCGGAATTCTAGAAAAATTCTGATCCGTTTTCACCCCTAGCAAGGAATCCGAACAGGAGTAATTAATAAGAAATAGAAACATGACAATATCGCAAGCTCAGCTTGCCTGTATCAGAGGTTTCCTCTGGTTCTTGCTGAGATTTAGTGTAATAAGGCTCCACTCCCTCGTCGCCGGTTTCTAAAACATTGCAAAAGCAACGACGAAAAGAACGGAAAGAACTAAGTGAGAACTCATGATAATATGGCATGAAACATGCATGAAATGCATCTCAGTGGGTGACAACGTAAGTATGAGATTTTTTACAACTGTTTTCATGGTATTTGAATCTACATGCTAATAGGTATGAATTTCTAACTAAAAGGGCAATTTTTGAGTAATGGTTAACTAATTCCTTAAATTAGAAATTTTATGGACAACAGCATGTATAGGATTATTTTTAGATGATAAAGTATCCCTTGCCGATCATGCCCATAACTTTTCATAATTTTTGGTCGAGGAGTGAAATTTTAGCAATTTATGCAAGACTTGAAGCATTTTAAATATTCCAAAATTTTCCAGCAACTAAACATACATGAAAGTATTTTTGGAGAATAGTATATGCTGTCCGGATCACAGAAATATAAAATTTTCCATTTTTTGAAGCAAGCGGAAATTTTGTGGGAATTTTACAACATTTCAACCATTTCAATACTACTAAGCTAGAGCTAGCCAGGGGCCCTAGAATTTAAGATTTTAATTTCCTTTAAATTTTTCTTCCCCTCATTTTCTAGTCGTCGAGGCCCATAGGGCCTGGATAGCTGGCTGGTCAGACCGCTGGTTGCGGTCTGTTGGGTCGGTCAGACTAACTATACCGACCGGGGGCATGCCGGTGAGCTCGTCGGTGGCGCATGCAGATGGAAAGGTTGGGCGGAGGAGAACCAGCGGCGGGGTTGCCGGACTTGGGGAAGACAATGGCAGACCACTGCTTTGGGGTGAGGGAGGAACGGAGGGCATCGCCTGGTGTTCCCCGAGGTCGCCTGTGGCCAAAGGAGAGCTCTGAGTGACCTATCCGGGGCTTCTGGCGCTCCGATGGTCGTGGAAGATGGCGGCGACGAGGATGGTGGCGGGAATGGCTATAGAGGGTCGACGCCGACCTGCGGGAGGAGGACATTAGGGTTAGTCCGCTGGGGAGGAGGAAGAAGACTTTGGAGAAGGGGAGGGTGAGGTGAAGGGTCATCGGAGAGTGAGCAGCGGTGAGCACCGGTGAGACTTCGGCAGGCAACTTGTCGAAATTAGGGCTAGGCGGAGTTTCTTGAAATGGTAAGGAAGAAGAGGTGGAAAGGGTAGAGGTGATAGGGGAGGTGGCACATTTAAGAGGCGGCGGCTGTTGGTCGGGACTGGGCACCGGTACGGTCGGGCATGGTGTCCCCGTTGCTGGGCGTGACGTGGAGGACGGGGCCGCCAGTGGGCCCTGCTGGCAGGTCCCATGAGGGAAGGAAAGCGGGCAGGCGCGAGGGCGCCTTTGAGTGGGGAAGACGGGAAAAAGGGGAGGGGCGCAGGTGGCCCAGCCGAGTGGGCTGCACGAGGGACTGGCACGAGGTAAGTTAGCTGGCCAGGCTGGCTCGCTCGGCCTAAGGAGGCTTTTCTATTTATTTTTCTTTTATTCCTTCTTTTCTATTTAAGCTGAGATTGATTTTCTAATTGAATGGGGGTTCAAATGTGGTTATCAAAATTTGCAAAATTTCATATAGACTCTTTAAGGTGTTCTTGCACTATTGTAAAATTTTGATATTACACAAAAATATTTTAAAAATATTTTCATCCAAAATTCAAAGTTTGCCCCAAAGTGGGTTTGAACTGTAGCTAGGGTTTCTGAGTTTCCAATTTTTTTGAAATTTCTACTGGAGACATACAATGTATAACAAAGCCCAGATATGAAATTTCATGGCATTTGGTGGAAGAAAACCCCATCAAATAATATAACTACAGATTTTCCATTTTACCATTTTGGATGATTTCTGGTACAAGTCGATTGATGCCTAGCATTTCTGGGCTGTAGTTCTTCCTAGGTTGAGAGTTAGGGTATTGGTGAAACTCCAGTTGCACATTTTATGATGAAGATGGTATTAAGTTTGTTTAATTGGAGAAGAAGTCTGAGGAGGATAGTGTTTAACATATATATCATGCATGCATGGTTTCAAAATGATGGTATGATCATATGCTCTAGATGCTTACAACCTCATGTTACAAAAGTGGGATGTTACAAGCTCCCTCTACACCGGCCCAATTGGAGCTCCTTTTGCCGCCACACGCTGCCACGGTTTTCTCGCCGTTGCCGCCAAGGTGAGCTGCTTGAGGCCAATTCCTTTCTCCCACCGCGTCCTCTCGGCCTCGTGAAGATCCTAGACAAGGCCTTGCAACTCCTCCTGTCCGTTGGCCGCGGTTGCCACGCCGCCATGCCATAATCGACGTCGAGGCTCAGCATCCGTGCACATCTAGGAGGTGCCTAGCTCCGTCACCCACATCACGACGTTCGCCTCATCCCTAGGAGCATGCAGCTGTGCTCGGTTAGGTCGGGGAGCAGCCGCAGCCCCGCCACGCCATGTTCGCCAACGTCGTCAGGCGGCATCGCCTCTAGCGACCAACCTCCGGTGATCTGTTCCACCTTTCTTCCTTTAGCAGCCATAGCTTGAGTCCTAGATTAGACTTGTGGAGGTAGTTCTCAGATATGTTGGGCGGATTTTAAACTACATCAAGTAATGTCAAACTGGCCATTGGGTATTCTTTGATCTAATGCTTATTCTGTTAGTATAGACCATGGCAGAATTTAATTTTTAGATGATATCAGCATGTGTAGTAATAGCACCATGCAGTTTGTTAGTCGCTGATCATGTTTCTTAAGTCTTGTGCGTGTGCTCATCTAGTATGTATAATTGGCTCGTGTGATATTAATTCATACAAAGACCAGATGCTTGCTATGTATATGTAGTAACTAGTCTCATGCTATTAAATCAATGAAGCTAACGATAGTAACTAGTGACCTGCTGTTAATGCATGATCTGGGATTGGTTAAGTGCTAACATGCTATATCTACAGCATATACATCTTGCTCTAGGGTAGCTGCAGGTTATTGCATGTAATACTATTCTTGTACGAACACTAGTATGCATAGGGTTTTTGAATGAAGATATGTGTGTGCTAGGTTTTCTATTGTGATTACAGAATATATATGCGTAGTAATCTGGTTCTATTAATGTTAGCATGAGGGCAGGGTTATCACATGTGAGGCTGTTGCATGAAATACTAGCATGCTTAGATCGAGGTTCATTTACAGAAAATATGTGCATAGCAACCTTGTTCTGTTAATATCCACATGATAACCTTGTTACTCCATGTGAGACTAGTATGTTAGGGTTCGCGGTTAATTGATGAGCTAGCATGTTAGGAATATGCCGTTCTGTTGATTCTCGTCATAACATGTTAGACATATGATTTCATGTGCCCGAGCGTATGTGTAATAAAAAATAAAAATACACACCATGTAGTTAAGTAATCGTATGCCATAATCTAGTTGTTCTCATATATGCAGATAATTAGATGTTGCTGTGCTAAATAGTTATTGATTGGGTTCATGCGTGGGTGGTAGTGTTAGCTTAAGTTAAACCCTAACCCCAAGCCTCAGCAAGCCTCTTCTTTACTTAGCTTCTATCTTGCTACCGTCATCCTTGGACTCCGAGCTCCTTCTCGATCCTGCTATCCTCCATACATTTTATTTGGCTTTTTCAATGTTCTTTGATTTATTGTTGTTATGGTATTTATCATTTCACTTGGTAATCATTCGGCAAGTAGGGAGTGACGGGATCGACTAGGGTCAGGATCTAGATGAAGAAGAAGGAGGCTACGACAACAAAGGCATGCCCCTTTATTCTTGATCATGTTGATCCTATATTTGTAAAATTATTATATTTGTGTTGTTTTAAATATGCATGCCATTTTATATTTAACAAATGCTTTAGAGTCAGTTTCAAAGTGAACCATAAATCCATATTGCCATGCCTTGTTTTATCTAGAGTAGTTATTCAATTGATACTGGAAGTAGAAATGGTTAGCCCTGCAAGTTTAGTAAAAATTGTTCTTTCATGCTTCACCAAAAGTTGAAACATGTCATGAGTCATGAATTGATATCACAAGGTGATATGTTGGGCTCATTGAGCATTTTAACATTTATTTACTTCTATCTAAAATCTACTTTGGGTGAAACTTACCGTTAAGGTGTGGGTGACAACTAGATTGTTGAGGTGAATGGTTACTTGAACATTTGGTTTTTAGGGTATGTGTTAGCATCGCCTCACCATAAGAAACTGAATTGTGAACTTATGAAATTATGAACCAAGTGCAAACAAAAGTCTATTATGGGCATGACTTAATTTGTTGAAAGCTAGGGTGACACTGCGGAGGGGAACGAAGCTAGGGATCCGCCTGGTGAGGCAACTGCTAGTGATAGCTATCCTAGAGTTGGCCTGGTGGGTAGTGTCAACTAGGGACAACATTGTAAAGGCCTTGTTGCAAGGGCTCGGTCACATTTCCCGTAAGAGTGTGAAACCCCGGATTAATCTTATATCTTGTGGATAAAATGTACAAGCTCTGCAGAGTATTAAACTAATTGATTAGCCATGTCCATGGTCACGGACGACATAACGTTCTATTCATAATAAGGAATCTGTTTTTTTTGCTATTTCTTTTCCCTCTTCCTTATTCTCCCTCATGACTCTCTTCTAATACTTTTCCCTCTACCTGAGTCTTGGTTAAGTATAGGTGATCAGAACCTATCGTCAAGATCAAGGCATTGACCTTACTCGACCAGTGTTGGTGGTTGGAACCTTCACTAAAATACCCCAGTTATTAAAATTGTTTTGATCTTAATACTCGCATTCAAAATTATTAGAGATATTTGAACTAAAAGTGCCATTTATGCAAAAGAACCATAAAACCTATTCTTTGATTAAACATGCATGTTGCCCAAAAAGGGGGCACGCTGAGTACGCGAAGTACTCACCGAGCATGTTTGTTTTGGGCATGCTCAGATAACTTGAAGCTGAAGAAGAAGACTATGGAGATTATTACGACGATGCTGAGGAATAGGGTCTTCGCTGGGTTTCATCGGTTGCCTGTGGCTGAGATGGAGACCGCTACGCTTTTCTTTATATTTTCGCTATGTTTTGAGATGCAAAGCACATAAGTACTAGGTACTTTATTAGCCCCATGGATTATCGTATCAACCTTTCTGTAACAAACTAGGTGATGTGTGCTATGATATTTATTTCGTCTGTGTTCATCAGCAAGTCCTAGGGCTGGTGAAGTATACATAGTCTGGGAGTTTACTCTTAGGTTCTCACATATACAAAATCCTGATTCATACTCAGACACTCCGAATGACCCTCTCAATGGTCTGAAACTGTACTTGGTGTCTGGATGTGAAATCTAAATGCAGCTTGGATGCTCCTTCTATTTGGAACAGACACTTTGGGAGCCGTTCAGTAGATCCTTGAAATCCACCCAAACACTCTGACTTCTTTGCCGGACATTGTGGAAACAAGGTCAGTAGCTCTTTGGAAGATAACCGGACACTCCAAAGAAATACAGTAGGTTTTGTGGCTACACTCAGACACTCTAGGCATTCTTCCCAAATACTTTGGATTTTTTATTTTGTCAAGTGACACACAAAAGCTACTGTGGTCCAACAGCAACCTCTGGTTTTAGATCTAGATACTCCGAAAATAGTCTAGGAAGGAATTGACTAGAAGTTAAGTTCCATCCGGACATTCTAACATGTATGCCCGGATAATCCAATTGAGCAGATAGGGATGAAATCAAATGGAGATCCTATGAGATACTAGGAAACAATATCCTCAATATTCATTTTACTTTGGCCGCACACATGACATTTTTAAGGATCATCCATCACTAGCTTTGTTGAGACCTTTTACCTTTCACACTTAGATAAAATCATTAGTCCCAATATTCGATTGCCATTAACCACCAAAACGCACTTAGGGCCTATATGCACATTCAATATGCACATATCATCTACACAAGGAGAGGGAAAGAGTGCTTATAGGAGGAGGTGACGACCAACGCTCGAGAGGCTACAATGACTGACATGAGGCAAAGGTGACGTCAATCTAGATGCAACAACTATCAACACTCAGGTGGAGATGACTATGACCGATGCCCATCGGAATGCGGCGATGACCGATAGTCAGGTGGAGAGGTGGCACGAACAAACTCCATGTGCGTGGCACACGACGCCAAGGAGGCGACGCTTAGGAGAACATGGTGTGACAAGATGTGGATGAGGCGACGGGCACAACCATAGGAAGCAATGACCACTGACCACATGAATAGATGGCAACCTACGCCAGGAGTGTGGCAGCAACCAAGGCCTAGGATGCAGTGTTGAATGAGGAGTCGTTCGACGGATTAGGGTTTGGGTTCAGTGTGGCGGCTGCAAAGTGAGGGGAAGGGGGATGTGTGCAGTAGTAGAGGTACATGGAGAGGTGCATGGCAACTGAGAGGAAGGGATAGAGTTCCAGAGTGGGAATGGGAGGTGTGCCATGGTAGAGTGGTAAGGTTTGTGGGCTTTGGGAGTTTATGTTGCTGCATAAGCCCTGTCGGTGAGTGAATTGATAGGAAAAATGGGCCAGTGTGTGTGTGGTTATTTTGTGGTGCGCTAACGCAAACATTGGCGCGTTGGGCCAAGGTGAAATGGTGTGCATGAAGAAATGTTTCCATTGGTTCAAACTGCTAGGGATACATGGTTTATTGCCACAGTGCCGATGAACCAATGGGAAACACATGTACCATCCTTGTAGGTTTGTGACAACTTGAAGAGAATAACCATATCTCAAGGATCACGGATGTTGCCTAAAGGGAGGGGGGTGAATAGACAATTTAAAAACTTAAGACCTAAGTATGCTGGAATGCAATATGATAAGGAAAAAACATCTAGCAACCTAAACAACAAGAAGTAAATAAGCTAGAAGATAAGGGCGAAGAGAAAGCAAACACGGTGACACAAGAATTTGTTGTCGAAATCCAGACCCTGGCAAGGTCCTACATCTCCGTAGAGGAAGCCTGATTCGATGATCAAAGCCGGCACCAAAATGTGCTCTTTTCTCAAGAGACTTGCTGATGCAAAGCCTCCTTCTTCTATTGATAACCTTTCACCTTGCAATAGGTGAGTTCCGTCCTTCACAAACTTTCCAGTTTCTTCACAAGCTTGGACACTCCCAAAGGACACCTAACGGTCTAGGAGGCACCAACCTTGAAGAGTAATAGGAACTTGTCTCTTGTTTGGAGGCGATCCCTTGCTTGAATGCTCAATGGAAATCCAATCCAAATCTTCAAGTCTTCTCCCTCTCAAAGTTTCTCACAAGAAAGCAAGAAAGAAGGGGGCAGATGATCAGCTCTGGATTTAGGACGCAAAGGGTAGCCTCCACCCAGGAGGGATGGTTGCTTATATAGGTGCCTTAAAAAATCTAGCCGTTACTCATGATGAAACCTCACCTGAAGGTTTTAGGATTCAAAACCAATGGTTATCTTGGGAGAAAAGCATTGCTCAAAGGGTGTAGCTCGGATATGTTGGACAGTTCAAAACCTCAGGAAAATCAAAGAGCCGGTGGGTCTAGGTCGTTGACACTTTGAGGTTCTAAGCGAAATCAACCCTTCTATCTTGAAATACAAATTGACTCGGAGGTTCTGGGAGATCCTCACTCGGAGGTTCTGGACAGGAAAAATTAGAGCCAACTTGGTTTTGTCGGAGGTGCTAGAACACCAAGGTTTCGGACGAAAGAGAGCACTAGACAAAAAGCTATGTCTTGGCTTGGAGGTTCCAAATGAACTTCACTTGGTAGGTCTGGAAAAAGCCAGAGCTTCCGGAGTGAAGCTTTGTCACCCCTCAGAGTGTCCAGACAAACCTCACTCAGAGATTCTGAATAGTTGATCGACCTAGCCAAGGTCGGCCGCCCTATATAAAACCCCCTCCACTCCTTCACTCAATGGGATGAAGCATCGCCATTCTCTCCTCTTCAAGGTGCCACCTCACTTGTAGCTCTAGTAGAGTAGTGTAGACGACACCGGAGTCGAAAAGTAGTATAGGAAGAAGAGTCAGCTTGCGAGCCAATGTTTCGAGGAAATCCTCTTCGTTATCTCAGTATGTATCCGGCTCTATGTATCTTGTTTACTGTTGTTGAATATTGAAATATAAATAAAGTGATATTTTTAGTTTTTTTCAAGTTTATCTTCCCGATTTCATTTCTTTCTATTCGGAATGTTATTGTCTAGCTAAGACCTGTGATAGGGTAAGTTTTATCCTTCCGGTAGGTGTACGAGCCGTGTTGAGGGTGCACTATTCTAGTAACTGTTTAGGCATATGACTGTGTTGGGGGTATGTCTTGGTAGATAGCCATGGGTATACGGCAGCTCTAGATAACTACTGCCTCAGAGTTCCTGTTGAGACAATAACTTTAGGTGCAGCCAAAATTTGCCTCCTTAGTAGTGCACAGCTATGGGAGAGATATTTTGAGTCTTCTGAGACTTAGTATCACTACACCTCTAAGTGTTAAGCCTATTCGGTGACAGTGTCTTGACTTAATACCCGGTTTTTGGAGTTATTGAATCCCAAACTATTCAATACTTGATAATTAAAATATCAATAATTCTGTTAAATCACTTAACTATGAACGAGAACTGTTACCTACCTGCTATAGACTCCAGTTAGCTAGCTACCTATTAATAGTTACTTGTGTTGGTCGGTAACCCCTCTTATCTGGTGATTATTTCCGTATTCTATTATCTTATTACCTAGAAATATCCCTCCTTAAGTACAGGAGGTTGGATACACATATACGATATATTGATAATCTGATATCTCTGCTCAAACCTATTTGCTTCCCACGGATTGATAACCCTGGAATACTTCCTAGGTGAAATGCTACGTGCTTGCAGATATAAATACTTATCAGCCATAAGAATAGCCAACAAGCATTTCTGGCGCTGTTATCGAGGAAGCAACTTTGAGCTAGAAATATAAATTATCTCTATATCTATATACTATCCAATTCCCTTAACCCCCTCGACATGTTATTTTATTTTCCCTTCCCTTCTATCTGAATGGGCAATGCATATCTGGTTTTTCCCTTCCAAAAAATTCCAACCTGACCCTAGCCAATCTTGAGAGAATCCCATTTTGAACCCAAGAAAAACCCCCCGAACCGGCCTAAGAAGGTTCTTGCACCAAAACCACTCAGTGATCTGGCACTTCTTCATCTTCTTCTCCAGCTCTAGAGAATCCTCGTCCAACCCCACAATCCGAATCCCGTGTTATTGGAGATCTATAGCATGTTCAACCTAAAAAATGTTGCTGCCGACACCATCCCTCTCAGGCTTTTGCCATTCTCCCTTCTTAGAAAAAGCCAAGCAATTGTTTCACTCACTCTCTGCTTCTAAATCAAAACCTAGGAAAAAGTGTTCTGATGCCTTCCTCGCCAAATATTTCCCTCCCAGGAGAACCAACCAACTAAGGAACAAGATCGCCAACTTCCAACAGATTCATGATGAATCAATCATAGAAGCATGGGAGAGGTTCCAGGAAAGTATCCTGTCGTGTCCTCATGACGGTATGGAGGAGTGACTTTTGATCCAAACCTTCTACAATGAACTCGTGAGGAGCACTCATGAACATCTTGATACATACCGTTGGACGAGCTTTTATGGGACTCAGCGTCACTCGAGCCATGTCTCTCATCAACAAGATAATCACAAACCAAGGATGGGAGACTGATCGCTCGCAGTAAAGCCAGACTAGAGGAGTTCACTCATTGGAGGGCATGGACTTTCTCGCTGCCAAACTAGAACTCTGCAAAAGGATTGAGGCTCTTCCTGCATCTGCCGTGATCGTTGAGGCAGCGGATGCAAGGATGACTTGCAAAGAATGTGGGAACATGGATCACATGGGGGTAGATTGTCCCACAAAATAGGATGAAGATGTCAACTATCTCAACAACTATCGTCCCCGTGAGAACCAAGGCTACCAACCCGGCTGGAGAAATCAACCAAACCTCAACTTCGGCAACAAGGGTAACAATGGTAACAACTTCTATCCTTCTCAAAATTTGTCTCGTACTATCACTCTTGATCCTGCCCTTAAGGAATATATCGATGCTCAATCTAGACTTAATGAAAGCATTAGCAAGAAATTATATGGCAATGATAAGATCCTAGAGGGTACAGATGTAAAGATAGAGAATCTTGCTACTTCTGTGCAGCAACAGTTCAGTCACAGCAAATGCTAGAGACCCAAGTTGCATAGCTTGCCGCTTCTATTCCAAAGAGCAATGCAAGATGTCTATCAGGATAACCAGAGGCCAATCCTCGTGAGTAAGTCAATGCTATTGCTACTAGGTCCAGTAAAGTGCTCAAGGATCCGGAAGAAACCAAGACTCATGAAGACAAAGTGAAGGACAAGGAGGATAAACCAGAATTAAACTTTGCATCCGCTACCAAGATTAGCCCGCATGAGTATTTTGATAGCATAGTGCTGCCATTTACTCCACGTACCCGCAAAGATAGCTCGGACGAACAATACGGTAAGTTTGTTGAAGTAATTAAAAACCTTTATGTCAATATCTCATTTCTAGATGAGATGTAAGTCCTGACTTATGCAAGGTACCTAAAATACATATTGCTCAACAAACATCCGATCCCCAACTCTGAGATAGTCAAGTTGATGGAGGAATGCAGCGCGACAATCTTGAATGCTACCCCTGCCAAGAAGAGAGACCTGGGACTTCCCATGATCACATGTTCCATTAGATCTGAACTCTTCGAGAGAGCACTTTGTGGTCTAGGAGCAAGCGTTAGCGCCATGCCCATATCAGTATTTGACAAACTTAACTTTACCGATATTTCTCTTAAGGCAATGTGCTTGTAGCTTGCAGATTAGTTTCGCCCGCTACCTAAGAAAATGTACTAGTGAAGATCCGCCAGCACCTCATCCCCATGGATTTTGTAGTCCTAGATATGGAGGTGGATGCAAGGACTCCACTGATACTAGAAAGGCCCTTCTTGAACACAGCTAACGCTAACATGGACGTTGGAAATGGAGTGATCCACCTCAACATCAATGGAAAGATGGAGTGATTCGCATTTTGTTCTCGGATGGAAAGATGTGCCATGATCAAGGTCTCATATGCCACGAGAATTCTGCCAATATCACTGACATGCCCAAGGAAGTTCTAGAACAAGAGGAAAACCCGAGTTGCAACATCCCAGGTATCTCCACCCCTGGGAGCTGGCTCTAAGCACTGAATCAGGTATGCGATAGGTAAGGCTTTTTGACCTAAACTAAAGCACTGTCGGCAGGTACCTTGAATTATATTTCCCTGTTATTTATATTATTCTTTACTTTTGAAAAAATAAGAAATAATTTAATTGAATACTAAAACAAACCAAAAGTTTTCCTTTCTTTTACCTTTCAAAACATGTTAATTTTTGAAATAAAAAGAAAAAGAAGAGGGAGATCCCTCTCTTCTTATTTTTTGCTTCTGAAATAAAATAAGATGAGTAAAAGGAATAATTTTTTTGAACCAAAGTCTTTTTTTTTGCAATAAACCACTTGGGATGTTTCAGAGGTATTAGTTTGCAAGACTGTTTTCCTTATCGGGTGTTTTCTGAACCTCCGTTTTTTTAGGTTATCACTCTCTTTTATTTCTTCATTTCCCCTATATCACAAATAATTCTCAAGACAAGTGTAACATCCTGGTTTTTGTAACTTGTATCAGTGTGTATGTTAACTAATTTGAGTAAGATTTAAAACTTTTTTCTATTGTTTGCAACATCTCATGCATCGTGAGAACCCTAACCGTTAAATCTAGTGGAAGTAACATGAGAGGATGTAGACACAACTCACATTGCTGAATTGTGTCTGTTCTGCCGTATCACGTTGCTATCTTATGCTAGTCGAGTTAGTCTTCTCATCATATATCTCATACATTGCAAACATTCATTCATAAACTATTACCCATATATTGGAATTGTGGAATACAATTCAATTGAAGTATAACTACAACTTGTACATTGTCCCAATAAGAAATACAAGTAAAATTATAGGTGATGAAATTACAACTCCTTGAATACATGATCATTACAAGAATAGATAACGAAGAAAGAAAATTACATTTCCAAGTATCTTCTACCTATACAAGCACCTAAAACCTAATCTCCAATTCTCGACAAAACCCTAGTGGTGGGGGAGGCAACATCGAAATGTTGGCACTCATCGGATCTTCAGACATATTCATCTGAGATCATCGAGTTGTGCCATTTTCTGTAGGAGGCAACACGTTTTTGAAAAGCTTTTGATTTAAAAGTAGGCGTGGTTCCACCGGCACATTTTCACCTATATTCGCGAATTGAATCGCGGGGGCAAAAGAATACCCGAAGTGGAACCTAGGTAGTTTTTATTTTTTCAAAATAAGTTAATAAAACAATTGGTTTTCAATAGTGTCTGAGGGCCACTTGGCTAAGACCCTCATCGGACAAACCTCATATAGATATATATAATTAGAGAAGAGAGGTGAGGATAATAAAATACCTTTCTTTTCCTATACTACTCATCTAATTTGCCTCCAATAAAATCTATTTTTTAAAACGACTTTGAAAAATAAAAGCATTTGGTTTATAAACAAAGGCATCAATCCATCGGATGGATAAACCCACAACCCACATTCTTTGACCAAAGTCCATGCCTTAGCATGAAAGTCAGCAGAGCTCACCAAGATGGCTGCCATAGCTATCCAGTAGCCCAATTAGTAAAGGGATCAGTTCAACCGAAGGGCACAAGCAGGAGGTGGCCAACCTTGGCAAGCAACTCCATAAAATCTTTGTAAGGACAAAATATCAGAGCAACCATTCTGTACAGCTTAGATAATAGCGGCCCACCATTGAGGCTTCATCATTAGGTTCTCAAGAACCAACGACCAAAGAGTTATGGCATATTGCCAATACCTAGAGCAAGTAGTTGCCGAGAATAGGAAGAGAGGGACCAAGGAATTAAGAAGGCATCTCCCAGTGATAAAGGCTCGGATGGTGGAGGGCAGAATCTAATTCATTATGGGGCATAAGGAAACTACGGTAGCTCATCTGTTCTTATCAGAATTTCAATCCTTTCGTTGAGATCATCTCAGCTATGAGAAAGCATAATAGAAAGATCAAGTATAGTTCTGTTCTTATTATATTTTACCCTCTTCTATGTTCTTCTCAGAAATACTCATCACAAAATTAAGCTAAGATCAAACATGGCATCTATTCTTACCAGTTTAATTAATTATATGAAAGCATGCAAAGCATTTCAGATATAAAGGCATCATCTTTAGCAAACTAAAATCAAATTGAGCATCTGTTCTTCCAGTTTGATAGACTGATATAGATATGTTCTTATAGCATCAGAGAGGAGCTAAAACCGAGATTTAGTAGTATGCATAGTTCCCAGAATATATGTGCATATGCATTAGCTATCCAAAACAAGATTAGAGCCTCTAAGTCATGATCAGGCATGCCAATCTATACACAAATAACTCATGCATTAGTTCAGCCTTAGCCACCACGAATGGGCATCCATTTATGCCATCCTAAGGTAAGTAATCTTATAAACAAACACAACCTGAACACCATATGTCCCATCAAGTATGAGTAGCCGGATTAGTCATGACTGCAATTCACCCAACATCTTTCTAAGCATAAATCAAATCATTACATAGGAGTATAACATGAGCACACATCATCAAACATAGCACAAATCTTCACCACAGCCAAGCCACAGGGAAGAACCCTAGAGCGGAGAATTAGCGAGAAGGGGGAGAATCGAGGGCTTACCAGGGGGAGTCGAGCATGGCAACGGCGAGCACCCACGACGTGCCGCTGATGGGAGGCGAGCCAGGCGGAGCCCTGGTAGTACGAGGGTTGCGACACCAAGGCCGCCGTCCCGGGCAGTGCATGTAGGAGGCAGTGGCACGTTTGGAGTGGGAAGGTGAGGTGGCGGTGCATCTAAGGTAGAGAGGAGGTGGCGTGGACCCCGGCGGCGAGGGGGACCAACCTGTGGACCCGTTGGTGTGGTGGCGGTGACTAGGCCGAGGGCAACCGTTGTGCAGGTGGTAGCGAGCGCAAGCCCTAGGGCTCGAGGTGGTGGCGCATCCAGGGAGGAGAAGGGTAGTGGAGGAAGGGGAGTCGGCGTAGGAGGAAGAGGGGAGCCCGAGGTACCTCACTAGAGTCGGAACCGAAGGCGGCATAGGGAATCGGGGGCAGCGACGTGCGCTCGAGAGAAGCCAAGAGACCAGGGGCACATGAGAAGAGTAAAGGGAGAGAGGGAGGAGCGGATGCCGGTGGGGGAATAAAGGTGCCGACGGTAGCACCATCGCCGGCGTCAAATCAAGGTGGCGGCAGCAATTGTTGGGGGATTGGAGGTGGCGTGGTACTCGGAGAGATGTAGGCAACCTAACGGGTGAGGAGAGAGGACGGGGCAGTCGGGTGCGGGTGGATGGCCAGGTGAAAGAAGAAGGAACAAAGAGATAGGGAAAAGAAAAGAAAGAAAAGATAGAAGAAAGGAGGGGGTGAGAAAATGGGCTGCCGTGTAGGGCTGATGAAGGGAGCCCCGCCCATTTAGCCCACAGCCTAAACATGGCCAGTTTGGCCGAACAAACCAAACCACAAGACCCAATAACTGGTGGGCCCCGGTGGCAGGCTTGACCGGTCCATTGACTGGGTGGACTTAGGCCCTAACCCCACCTATCATTTGTTAGGGTTAGGAGTATAGTAGGTGTAAAAAGATTTTCCAGTTAATTGAATTTTTGAATCATAGGTAACCTTTTAAAAAACAATATTGAAGGATTGAAAAATTATAACTAATTCCTTTTGATTCTAATGTGAATAATATACCAACATGCTCACAAATGCCACTTCCATACATGTTTGCATTACCGATAAAATGAAGCTATTGAACAATTGAATTTAACTATTCTCTCTCACCGAAAATCTCAGAATGCAATGCTTTAAGCATCGAAACTCTGATAGCTCTTATTTTAAGCATATAGTGCCATGACATTCATTTCATGTCATCATCATGCCGTGGTTCAATCATTACTTGTTGTATTGCATTTTTCGATCTTTTTTCTTCATCCGGATAAACACCAGAGTTGCTGTGAGTTGCGAACAACCATTTGTGATGATCTCGGATCATGCCCAGCAAGGCAAGTAGCCGTCCTTTGAACATGTTGAACATTCCTATTATTTACCAAGTTAGTATTTGTGTTCACACTTTATATCGCATGCGTTCAACTTCTACTTTTCTGATAAGTAGTTATTGTCCTATCTTCTTTGCATCAAGCTATCTTGTAACCTGAAAAGCCATGACAACCACTCCCAACCTAACTATTCTGGACTAGTCAAACCCTTAGTCTACTTATATTGATATTTCATGCTTAGCCCCGCTTAGAGATGTAAAAGTCGTAATTCCTAGGATGGCAGAGAATTCAACACCTGATGGATGGGTTAGGTGTGGTATGGATTAAGGACTACTGGGAAGTAATTAATGAACTTGACTAATACTCATTGCGTTTAGATGAGAGGCCATGGCTGGGAGCATGGTGTTGTCTCATTTTCCCACAAGCACCGGTTCCCAATGTACATTGACCCAAGATTAGTGTATGAGCTACAGAGTTTGCCATTTCCATTTGGCGGGTGGATGAAAAATGATGTGATGTGGTGCCTCAATATAGGTGTAAGGGTTACACATGGTTTGGGACCAGGGATGTATCACCTGCTATAACTTTTGTGACCGTGTCGGGGTACCGGCCGGACTGTTGTACACAGACTAGCCCATTAGGGCGGCTCATACCTAAGGTCGAAAGCATTATAATGGTCATGTCTCATACCTAAGGTCGAAAGCATTGTAATGGTATTGTTCAATCACCCTCCGCTAGCACACCTTGTGAAGTGTGTCAGCCCGGTGGCATTAGGAGTCAATCGATACGTGTATGTAAAGATGTACACCCCTACAGGGTTTGAACTATTCAAATAGCTGTGTCCGCGGCTATGGACAGCTTGGTGAGAATCCGCATTGAATTAGATAACTTCAACGTCACTAAAATTTGCCAACTTTACTTTAGAGGAGCTAGTGGCTACTTCCTCCTAAGGGGTCGAGGAAGAGTCGGGTGGTGTTAGGCCCCTTTTTTGGAGCTTATGGGCAGCTTACTCCCCTCAATAAGTTATAAGCTCCAACAAAGACAATTTTTGTATGTAGCTTATAATTTAAGCTCCCATCAAATAGTGTAGATGAAAAAAAAAGCTCCTCAACCCCAGCTTCCCGAGCTTCTCTGACTTTGTGATATGATCATGCCCTCAGAGTTGGGGTGAAACTACCCGCAAATGCCATCCTCATATAAAGAAATGAGCTAGGGTTTTTTTGCCCCCCACCCCCTGCAGGCCCTTGTCTCATCCGAGCCCCCTACTCCCGCACACCCTTGCTCAACTGGCCGGGCCGCCCTAGCTCTGGTCCTCCTCCACGCTGCCTCCCTTGCACCGAGCCGCCCCCGCACTGGCATCGCCTCCCCGTGCCAAACCGCGTCTGCACCGGCCTCCCCAGCGCCAGCCCTAACCCACGGCACCTCCCCCGCATCGATCCGCCGTCACACAGGCGCCGCCTCCCTGTCACAGCCTGATTTTTGAAAACTGCATTACCAACACATCATCCATATAGGCATGACATTTTAAACCGTGCATGCAATACACGAAACCCCGTCACACACGCACTGCCCCGGACTAAACTCGTAACCCCACACATACACCGTATACGCCACAGCCACGACGGTACCTTGCCACCAATTGGTCCCAGGCCAGGATAAAAGATTTATCTCGAGTTTCCATATCTCCGTCCCACCTTGTCGCGCTCCGACAACCCAAACCCCAGCTCCCGACCATTTCTCTCCATTTAAAACTGAATCCTTTTGAAACCCTAATCGCGAACCCAAGCACTCTTCGGCCTACCCAAAAATTTTGAGATAAATTGGGGAACACCCTAACAATATACTTTACTCAATAATAACATAAAATAAAAATACCCAATACAAAAATATCTACAAACAAAAGAAATAAACTTTAGAACAAACGGGAGCATTGCACTGCAACCCCTAGAAATATATTTCCAAAAATTATGATAAAATTCCACAACGATCCTCAACTCCCCAGAAGCTCAAATATATAAAATAGGGGGAGTTATATTCAAAAATCTGGAATGGTCTATATCAAGCACCTCCGCTCAAATTCTTTCCTCGCATGAAATCACGTGTGAACCTCAGTAAAAATGGCTTCAAATCCTGGTGAGCACCCTTCAATGCCTTTCTAACCTACCTACCTCCATAAGTCTCCCTGGCAGCTCACGTCCCATCTTCCCCAGTAGATTTCCAAACCATGTCAGCATGGGCATTCAAGTGCTACATGGGAGAACTACTCTTTCGGTGCCTAACTCAACTAGTACCTCGAACATGTGTTAGGGAGACACGGTGGCAAAGTTGTGCATGGCAGCCCCCGCCAGGACGCGCCATGGCATGCCATGCCATTCCAGCTCGTGCACTGGCCACGCCCAGCCATGCCACAGTGGCATTCAACAGTGACCACCGCACCGCACATCGCCTGGAACCTCGGTCGCTCCGCCACCTTGCGCCATGACCTTTCCCCTCACCCTATCCAGCTCACCACCCTGCTGATCCTCGGGAACACCCCTCGCCGTGAGCTCCGGCGGCCGTACCCGAGACACCCGGATGTGTGCCAAGCTCGCCAGTGCGCGAGGCCGCGTTGTCCACCGCGCTGCTCGTCGTGGCAGCACCGCCCAAGCCATCAGCACGCACCACGGTCGTCCTTTCTCCCCCTTGTGGCCACAGCACCCCGCCATTTACTCCGACCACGTCCCATCGCCAAGGCACTACGGCACCGCCAGCTCCGAGCACGTCGCCGCCTATAAAAGTGGCTCGGGAGCTCCTCAGCACCACACAGCCACCTCCCTTAGCCACATAAGCACCCAGCTCAAGCCACTAGCCCCAGGCGCCGCTGCTGGCTCAAGTGAGCTCATCTTCGCCGCCTCGGGCTCGGCCAAAACCCCATTGGAACCAATCCCCTATCCAAGCAAGTCATACCAATGAGTCCCTCACCTGCGGCCGAGCCGATTCCCCTTCCCCACTTCCTAGATCCCTCGTCGGAACCCTAGACTCCACCGGCCGCCAACCGCCCTAACTGCCCCGCCGCCAGAACGCTTGCTGTCGGAAGCTCGGACCAACCACCACAGTGAAGCCACGGGTAAGTCAGGTAAGGAAGTCCCGCCACCGTCACTCCAGCCCATTAGCTGCTCGGCCCAGTTGGTGTAAGTGGCCACGCCTTCCTCATGACCCGTCTCTCCCCATAGAACACGTATTCAGTCACTGGAGAAAGCGTAAAGCCCTCGGGTAAACCAGTCCAGAACCGGTTTTGCCTTGATTCAACCGGTTTACCCCAATCTAGGCCCGTTCTAGAAAAGCTCTTTCCAGTTTTGAAAACTTCAGAAGTAATACAAACTTTCATTCTCATAAAGTTTTGAAGTTTGAAGATATTCTATAGCATAATTGACGATGTATAGTACAAAATTCTATATATTAGGAGGTATCCGTATAAAATTCCCTGAGTTTCCGAAAGGTACCCCGTATTTAGTAAGGATCCCCGGACGACAAGGTAACCCCTCGAAAGAAGGGGAGATATTCCTTAAACTAGGAGGCCAATCCCGATGTTTAAGGAAGCCAGAGTCCTACTCGGGCGTAAGTCCAAGTCCAGTACGACTCTGGGAGCCCCCTATATAAGGATCAGCAATCCCATAGGGGAGGACAGGTCTTTCTAGTCGCACGGCAAGTTGAGTTAGATCCCAGGAGGCGAAGCCCTAGAAGACCCGCTGCCTCGAAGGAGTTGAGTCCCGCGGGATTAGTTAGATTAGTCTACAGTTAGGCCTAGGGTAGCCACTAACCTACATCCCCATTGTAAAGACGTTTTCTCCATCAATATATACGAACAGGACGTAGGGTTATTATCCTGAGGGAGGCCTGAACCTGTATAAAAAAGGGCTGTCCCCTGCCGTTAGATCTCTTGGCCTTGGGCCTTAGAGGTCCCTACCCCCAGTATCACCGTTCCACGAATACCGTAAGATCGCTGATTCACCGATCGTCGACAAATGGCGCCGACCGTGGGGACCTCTCCGGATCAAGCCGTCCAGGAAGAATCAAAGTCGGCAGGATGCGCAACTAGTCACGATCAACTCCTTGCGCCAACTGCACAACCCTCGTTGGTCCAACCCGAAGAGGAAGAAGCAGACTCGGCAGGAAATCCGATCGCCCCCACGCACCGTGCTGGGTACTCAGCCCAGGGCTTCTACGACAACTTTGGCCCTATGGATCTGTACCCGGTAACGGATCGCATGGATTTCAGAGAATACGCCCCCGGAGAGTACTCAGATCGCGAAGCAGATCACTTCAGGGCCGAGTGCGCCAGGGCCTTCGACGGGAAGTTGGTACTGAACGACAACCTCCCGGCAGGAATGACCAGTCCAATGGTCAGAATTTCACCTGCGAACTTTGATCGTCAGGAGGCTTCAGCGGATGCCAAGCGCTGTCCCAGGAGCTCTGACAGGCGCGCTGGCCTTCTCGTTTCAAGCCTGGGTCATTGAAATCGTATGATGGGACCACGAATCCCGTGGAATTTCTACAGATCTACACCACTGCGATCGAGGCCGCAGGCGGGGACGAGAAGGTTATGGCCAACTACCTTCCTACCGCTCTTAGGGGAGCCACTAGGACTTGGTTGATGAATCTACCCCCAGGAACGATCCGTTCATGGGGACAGCTCTGCGATATGCTCCTCGGGAACTTCCAAGGTACCTTCCCACGACCTGGCCGGGTCGACGATCTGTTCTTAGTTGTCCAACGACTAGATGAGACCTTCCGAGAGTTCACCAAGAGGTTTAGTGCAGTCCACAACACTATTCCAGAGATAACAGACTCGGATGTCATCCACGCCTTCACTCGGGGCAGCAGGAAACGAGATGTGCACACACGACTTGATCATGCGACCGCCACAAACCACGAGACAGCTCATGGACCTGGCCGAAAAGGCCGCCTGTGCAGAGGAAACCCTGCGATACATCAAGCAGCAACGAGGCAGGCCGACCAATTCCCCCTCCGAGCAAGGGACGATTCAAGAAGGACTAAACGCAAGAAGAAGTCCTCTGGAGGGAACAAGGAGAAAAGGGCAAAAGCCGACGAGGTAATGGCTGACATCTCCGAGAAGCGCACCTGGAGACCGTGCCCCAAAGACAAGCCTACCAATTCCTCCTACAAGCCATCCAAGCCCTGGTGCGACTTTCACCAGACCGACTCGCATGATCTACGTCAGTGCCGCATCTTCAAGAAATACCTTAGGGAAGAAAGAGAGAAGTTCCGTGAGGAAGATCCTCAGGTTGCTAACAATAGTTGGGACACGACTTCCGACGACGATGACTCCACTCCTGAGCCTTTCCAGGGGCATGTTAGAGCAATCGAGCACATGTTCGGGGGCTCAACCTCTTATGAGTCGAAAAGGCAATACAAGGCGATTGCCCGAGAAGTCCTCGCGAGTGTACCGCGGATCCCTCGGGCGATCAAGTGGTCTGAGGTCACGATCTCTTTCGACTAGACAGACTGCCCTAAAAATTGCACTCGACCGGGACGATATCCGATTGTTGTTGAACCAACGATCAACAACTGCTGAGTGGGCCGTGTGCTAGTAGATGGAGGGAGCTCCCTCAATATCCTATTTGCTAACGCCCTCGACGCAATGCAAGTACCACGGTCGTCTGTTTAGACGGTGATGCAGGCATTCCATGGTATCGTCCCGGGCTCGTCGGCCACGCCGATCGGGCAGGTCACGCTCCCGGTTACCTTTGGCACACCGGAGAACTTCTGAACGGAGAAAATCCTGTTCGATGTAGTCGATTTCGAAATAGTGTACAATGCTATCCTGGGACGTCCAACTCTGGCCAAATTCATGGCAGCCACGCACTATGCTTATCAGTGCATAAAAATGCCCGGCCCAAAACGCGTCCTTACGATAAAGAGCTCCTCCAAAGAAGCACTTCTCTGCGACAAGCGCAGTCTCGACCTCGCAGAATAGCAACAACTCTCTAGTCGGGACACCGATGTAACGGCATGCGCCTCCACATTGTCAAGACCACCGTCGCAACTACGAGCGACAACTTCGGAAAATACCCCCTCCAAGTCAGAGAAAAAGTTCCATGACTAAATCGGAACTGGGGGAAACAGGGCCTTCTCCTCAGCAGGACAACGGTTCCACAGGAGAAGCCACCCGATCCAGGTCACTTGTACCAACTGCAGAAAGGTCACGTCCCTTGGAGAATCCCGTGCAAGCACTGTCGGTAAGATTGCATAGCCATCGCCTCCTCATCAGCGAATTCCAAAGTTGCACTAGCTCCAGCCCTGAGGATCGTCAAGCTACAAACAAGTCGATGATAAGATGCTCCGGGCGCCGCCGCCCAGTACGCACACTCAACAAAGTTTCGTCAGCAGGTCACGATGAAAGGACGTGAATCTCTGGGACAGCCGGTGACAAGCTGGATGAGGAGGGGACGGCTTGTTTATTTTCTCTTAAGTTTCTTAGAATGCCTTTTTTCTTACAATAGCTTGTAAAAGACACAGTTTCTAATATATCAAGCTTCTAGTTCAATATCTATTTTTTCGGACTGCCTATCCGAGATGCCTCTCAAAAAAGACAGTTGGGGGCTAGATGAGTATATGGCGAATTGGTGTACACATACGAGTACTAATCTGTCTCGACCTATGCGAAGGGGAGAGGTTCCGCACTACAACCGTCAGGGACGCGAGGAAAACCCCTTAACGTGTCTGCAGGTGGCAGGGGAAGCCACTGAGCCCCCCACTTGACCAGACCTAAGGCCTGGTCGACTAAGCTCCCCGGTTCCGTAGTAATGTTCCTCAAACCTCGAGTAAAGGAAGGGAAAGAAGGTGCGAATATGACTAGACCAACGGAACCCATACGCTCATTCACGTCCTCGACTACTTGGAACAGAAGGCATCACGGGTAGAGTGTAATGCTATCGTTAACAGGGCAAAAATGTGGAGCTTACTAACTTATGTCCAGTACCTCAGCAACAAAGGAACACGAGTTGTCGCTACGACCGGGAAAAACTGCGCGGGGACCGCTTAACGTGTTTACTGATGACGAGGAGCCACGGAGCCCTCCATCTGACTAAACCTAAGGTCTGGTCAATCGCAGTTCATGGTAAAAAATGGCACAACTCGAAGATCCTGAGTCAGGGGGAAAAAGCAACGAGTTCAACCAGGTCCATAGCAAACCCTGCATACGACATGCATTTCGCAGAGCAGACAGATACTTTAAAAAGAGCCCAAAGTTTTCAGAAAACTAAAAACACACAAGATTAATCACACAGTTACTGACAATTGTCTGGTACAAGTTCCTACTCTACTTAGCAAAACTAGACGCTTGGACCCGATCGCCAAAGGCGTCCGCCGCACTCTGCACAGCATCAAGAAGCTCCTCCTCCCTACCGGCTGGCAGATCGGTGGCTAGGGCCTTCAGCGACAAGTCCGGGTGCTGACACCGGAGAAGAGCCAGGGCAAAAGCCAGGGCATCCCGCACGCCCTGCTAGAGCTCATCTTCGAGAAGCTTCTCGAGAAGAGGCTTCAACCGAGAGACCGACGCCACGAGTTCCTCCATCCGGGTAGCAAACGAAGGACGGGGGAAGACGGCAACTCCAACTTCGATGAGTGCCTTCTCGAGCGTACCAAGCACGCGCTCGAGGTCCTCCTCCAGTTTCCCCACATAGGCGTTACTCCTTTGCAGGGAAGAATCCGCTTCCGATAAGCTGGCCTTCGACACCCGGAGCTCCGCCTCGGCCTTCTCCCTCTTCTTCTCGGCTTCCAGAGATGCTTCAGCAGCTCCTCTTTTTCTGCACGCCAGCTCCCTGACTCCTCGAGGAGTTTCTTCAACTCCTCGTTTGCCGCTCGGGTAGCCACCAGCTCGGTTTGAGCCTTCTCGAGCGGGGGAATCCGGGAAATGGCGATCTAAAGAGCGACAAGGTCAGTATTGATTACAACATATATTTTATCACTAACACGTTGATTTACCCGTAGCAGAGACGTCAGGCCAACGTCTTCTGGCACCGAGGGCTCCGGTGCTAAGGGTGCAACCCGCTCGACCGGTGCCGATACCGGACTTGGCGGCGGGAGATGCTCCTTGACGGTCTCCTCCGTAAGGACGCCGGCTGGAATGATGGTAATCCTAACCGGAGGGACTTCCCAGTCAGTCCGGCGTAAAGGCAAGAAACAGAAGGAACTCCGGAGAAGAACAGGAGAACACACTCACCTTGTGTGCTTCGCCTGAGGAAGAAATCCTTTGAACGAAGCATCAGGGCCTCGCTTATCAGCGGAGGCCAGCGGCGACTTCCCCTTCGTCATGGCCACCTCTTCCTTACGAGTAGTCGGGGGAGGAGGTGTCGGTTCTCGTGGAGGAAGGCCGCCCACTTCCTGCTGTCCGACAAGCTACTCCTGTTAACCTAGTCTGGGGAAGCACGGAGAAGAACTAGTCGAGCAAAAATTCTAACCTGAGGTTGGGGATCCGGCGGAGGAGGAGAATTCCGGGTATGGGGCTCTACCCGAGTGTCCTCCACCACCACCATGGCCTCGGATGGACCTCCAACTCCCTCTTCAGGGGTTGGCCCGGTCTCCCCAAGGACTTCAACATCCTCATCCTAAACGGGGGCGCCAGCCCGTTCGGCCTCCGAGTCAGGGCCTCCGCGGCCTACACGCTGCAAAAAAGAACTCGAAGGTGATTAGTATTACCATTCAAATTACAACGAAACACCAGACAAGGTAAAAAACTTCCAACTTACCGAGAGGACTTCTTTTTGGTCGTCGGGATTGAGCCTCAAAATAGGCAGCGGCACTCCGGTCCGCCTGTCTTGGGGGGATTGCTCGAATAGGTTGCTCAACCTATTCTGAAGCTCCTCGGGGGACAGATCTACGCAATCTAAAGGGATCAAAAATGAGTTGGAAGTCACGTCGACTAGCATCACACGGGAAGGAAAGAGTACCCTCCGGTGTCAAAGTCCCTTGATTGGTCTTGCCTCTCCGGGGCCATCTAGGCGGGCTGGATCCTCGACCGAAGAGGGCTGATTCACCACTGAAGGAAATCCTCTGCGACATCCCACGCCGACAAGCCCCTGGCAGCGAGATTGGAGATGTCGTTGACAAGGGCCTTGAGCTGTCTGGTTTCCTTTGGGGTTTCTACCCAGCACTTCGCCGGGAGAGAAGCCAAGCCTCGGTAGCTGATCTCGGAGATAGGTGGGGGCTGGCAGTAGAACCACCTCGAATGCCAGCCCGACCACAATGACTTCCAGGAAGAGGGAATGTAGGCATCCTTCTTCCCCTCCCGGAGTCGAAACCCGGCGCCGCCGACGACTCCTCCGCCGCTGACCTTCATCCAGTGGAGGTTATAGAAGAACCTCCATAGCTCCAGGTTCGGTCGGATGCCGAGGTACGCTTCGCACAGGTGTGCAAAGACCACCAGCATCAGGACCGAGTTCGGGTTGAGGTGAATCAACTCGATCCCGTAGAACTGGAGCACGAGGAGGAAGAAGTGCGACGGTGGGAATTGGAATCCACACCTAAAGAAATCTGTGAAAACGATGACCCAATCCGTGTCCGGACTAGGGACCGTCTCCTTCACGGCCTCCTGGAAAGGCACGAACACCTCCGGGAGGATCACCTCCTCCGCTACGAGTCTCTTGAGGGTGGAGGAATCCATCACCGAAGCTTCGAACTTGGGATGACGGAAATTGGCTCCCCCGAAGCATCTCCCGACGACTTCTTGGGCTCAGGGGACTTCTTCGTGGCGCGCTTCTTGCCCATTTTTGCCGGTTGTTTGGAGATGATGGAAGCAGGAGGTTTTTACAAGGGGCGCGAGGAAGAAGACGAGGGAGGCAAGAATGCTAAGGGACAGAGAGTAATGCAGGCAAAAACCCCAACTCCTGGTTCCTTAAAGGAGTTTCAATTTTCGCCTAACCAAGCATGGTTAACGGCACGATCTGTTCCATTGCATTTAATGCGGACATTTGCTTTTTCCGCATACGAGACGTTGCGCGGGAAAAAGAGGGCTTGACAAACCCATGACGCCGACAAGCGCACCGTGTTACGGCTCACGTCAGCTGCGGCGCAGAAAAAAGGAAAGATTCTTCATCACCACACGAAATTTCCGCCATGACGGTTTGGTTTTCTAGAAATCCGCCAGGCAGACGCATGTTCGTGATCGACAGATCGGATCGGCTCGGAAAGAACTTTGGATTTTCCAAGGATTGTTCCGATAAATCTATCACGACTACTCGGTAGGGGTCGAGCCTACTCGGGAAAGTTGTCGATAATGAACACCCGGCTTGCCTACTCGGAGATGCTCCCTGAGAAGGGTAGATTTTTTACAGAACAGTCATGACCTCACTTCACGTACTGATGGGGGGCTTGATGATGTATAGTACGGAATTCTGTATATTAGGAGGTATCCGTATACAATTCCCTGGGTTTTCGGAAGGTACCCTGTATTTAGTAAGGATCCCCGGACGACAAGGTAACCCCTCGAAAGAAGGGGAGATATCCCTTAAACTAGGAGGTCAATCCTGATGTTTAAGGAAGCCACGGGTAAGTCAGGTAAGGAAGTCCCACCACCGTCGCGCCGGCCCATTAGCCGCTCGGCCCAGTTGGTGTAAGTGGCCGCGCCTTCCTCATGACCCGTCTCTCCCCATAGAACACGTATTCACTCACTGGAGAAAGCGTAAAGCCCTCGGGTAAACCAGTCCAGAACCGGTTTTGCCTTGATTCAACCGGTTTACCCCAATCCAGGTCGGTTCTAGAAAAGCTCTTTCTGGTTTTGAAAACTTCAGAAGTAATACAAACTTTCATTCTCATAAAGTTTTGAAGTTTGAAGATATTCTATAGCATAATCAATAAGGTTTCTATCTAGAACCATTCTCTTATTTAAATCAGCATGTACTATATATATGTTGCTTATGGAACAGTCCCAAAACGAGTTTTCCACCCCACCAGTACACCCAAATACCTATAGCGTGCAAAGGTCCAGTAGGGAAGTGATTTAGAAGTTACAACCCTAAAGGCGTGGGCTTTCTAAAGGTTAGAACACTGTCATTCCATGTGACCTATATGCATACACCCAATGTCTAGGGCAATCTTTGGGCTTGTAGACTTAAGCTCTAAAACCTCGTAACCTCACCACTAAGTTAAGCCCCTATATACTCATCCTACTTTCCGTCCCGAGTTGCCCTTAAATTTAAGAACTCCTCGGAGGGGACGATCACCTCTTCCCAAACCCTAAATCAGCCGAACCCTTTAATCACCTAACCCTAACAACATCATTTCTTTTGAGCATGCATCGGTTTGTTGAAGTTGATTCATTTGCTTGCTTCTTATTCGACGTTCCTTCCGACGTGTAGTTGAAGTAGTGAGGTACATGCGCGAGGAAGATCCAAAATCGCCCCCACAACAGGAACAGGAGCAAGAACTGCCAGGCAAGCATATTCTCCCACCTTGATCATGTTGAATCCTATAATTGTGAAGAATATTTATTTTGTTTGCGAAAGTGCATGCTATGTAATATCACCGATATTTTATGTAGAACTAGTTACACCCAGTAGATGCAATGGCTTAGGTCCATTGACCCTATCCTGGTAGCCCTAGTATTAATTGTCGATCATTGTACCATCGGCAAATTACTTAGGAGTATAGGCGTTAGCCTTGCTTAGTCCTGCCTAGAAAGAAAACTTGTTTTTGATCATCAACTACATACCTCTTCTGTTATGGGAATAAAACCCTCGGACTGGCAGGTGCCTCCCGAGGAGATGATTTGAAAATGTTGCTACTGTTCTCAAACCTTAAATGAAAGAGGAGAATGATTTTGATTCGGGTAAGAAATATAAGGGTATTATGGGAGATGATGGAGTAGCTGGAAGCTACATGGTTGACGGGGATGAAATGGAGTCTTGCTCGAATCACGTAAGGACCGAACCTAAGTGCCGCTAAACCAGTTCCACACCGTACGTCCACATGGCCTTTATGGGAAGGACTTGGTGTATTAGCCCGGCAAGTATTAGGGTTTGGATCCATGGGCAGTAGGAAGAATGTGCTAGGTAGATTGATATCTCTAGATGATCTCTACACGGTACGTGGGTAGAGGTTCGACACAGAGATGAGTCCACTCCGGGTTATGGTGTCAGGCTACCTGGGCACAAGCAGAGTTGGGTAGATCTTATCTAGCGGGTCCAGCTTTGATATGGAAGCGGGTGAAAGCCTCGTTGTAATAACCCTGCCGGCACACCTCGTGTAGTGTGCTCGTCGGGCCCTGGCAACAAGGGGGACTTACATCTTGTGGGTAAAGCCGTACAACCTCTGCAGAGTGTTTAAAACTATTCGAATAGTTGCGTCCTCGGTTATGGACATGAACTGGTAAGGCCACACCCTGGTTAGACTAAGTTTTGATTGTGAAAACCTAGGCAATGGGATTAAGGATGTGGGCATGACGTGTCCACAGTATGCAATTGAGGCCATGCTGCGGTGGCAAGGAATTGCAGGAGATAGGAATCAGCCGTACTGGTCAAAAAGTGTTAGACCATACGGGCTGGTGATGAAGTACCTAGTTACCAGTTAAATGGAGCTGTCGGCCGATGGATGGAGCTATCAAAAGATAGATGGAGCCATCGAACGACAGATGGAGCAATCAGTAATAGGAAAAGAGTTGAGTAGCGGTGCCTACTCCATGAGATGAGATAAGATGTTACTTTTACAATACCATGAATTTCAAAATGCTTTTGCAATCTACTATTCTTGTATTTACATTGAAAACTTACATTTTCGCAAAACATGCAACCTAGGCTAGTGCTTACCCTTTTATTAGTACATTGCATGAGATAATGCTGTACTATTCTCTTGAGGGAATTTGCTTGCGAGTACATTCCATGTACTCACCTAGCTTGTTGATTTGGCCAGAAGAAGAAGAAATCTTCTTCGACGATGACGACAGTGACTACGAGGGCTAGGGCGTTCTTCCCCAGTTAGTTGCCTGTTGGGTAGGCATATTGATGGGCTATCTACCAGACTTTCTATTTCCGCTGCTGTTTTTATTCGGCCAATAGGCCCGCTGTATGAATTAAGACCATAATGGCTATTCTGTAATAAAGAAATTCGGCATTGTATGACAATGTTATCAAGTTCTGTGTGTACTGGCTACTGATCATGGGACAAGTACAGGAAACACAGGGAAGTATCCGGCTTAAAAACCGGGTATGCCACACTCCCCCGTGCCAAGCTGCCCCTGTGCCGCCTCCCCCGCGCCGAGCTGTCCCCGCTCCGGCCCTCCCTCGCCGCCCCGACCCAGCGCCGCCATCCCTCCCCTGTCACTGGCCTCGGCCTCCCGCGCCGCCTTCCCCTATGCCGGCCTTGGCCTCCCCGGCGCCGGCCTCGTCCTCCCGCCGCCACCCTTGGTGTCCCCCGCACCGTCCTCCCCCATTGTTGGCCTTGGCCTGCCGCGCTGGCCTCGTCCTCCCGCCACTGCCCTTGGCCTCCCCCGCGTCGTCGTCCCCTGTGCCGGCCTCGCCCACTGCAGCCCTCGGCCTCCCCCATAGCAGAGCAATAGCAACACAACACATCTGTGTGCTTGATTTGTTCATTAAAAATCTAGATTTGTGTGCTTGTTTTTTATTCTTTGATGGAGAAAAGTTTCCCAAATGTTCATACATGTGTTCATCAAAGAAAGCGTTTATATATGTGTTCTCCCAAATAACTAGATTATTAGGCATGTACCATACTGCCATGTACAATTTTCAAGAGGAGTAACTTCAAATTCCATTTGGTAGATTTGATTTTGAATCTCACGTGCAGCACAGTTTGAATTTGCATTATGATTTTGTTTTCCAATGCAGTGACAATTGAATTTGCATAGCTAACAACCTGATATCATTTGTCCTAAATATATTGTCTAGTAAGCTGATTTTGTGTGAGAAACAACAAAGCCACTTCCTATTTCACTAAAAAATAAGAAAACTGTTATCTGCTTCTGTGATGGTACTAGCAGATATGTTATTTTGCATCTAGGAAACTATGGCACAAGATAACAAACTATTCCTCCTAAACAAAACTGCATCTGATTTAGAGGTGCTGGTGGTAATAGTATAAAATAACCTATCATGTTGCATTTTGATGTATGATGTCGTTCTTGGTCAGTGATGCATGTGCTCACTGGTTAGCTATTGGTGACTGTTATGAAATGTGTTAAGTGCTTTCAGTTTTGGAAGTTAATTATCGAGGGGAAAGTTGAAGCTGAGCCATACATCGTTGGCAAGGTTATGGAATGGAGCCGATGCTTTGTACTTGCACCTGAATCTATTAATAATTCATTGCCAGTTCCTGTAGCAGCTATTCTTGCTTCAATGTTGCCCTTAAAAAATACACTGCCCATGATCGATTTGGTTGTGATTAACAGTAATATTTGGTTAGCTAGCTGTTGATGCTCAAGAGTACATCCAAGGGTTCAGTTTAGATGTTAATTAAAGTTGGCACAAATTAACAGGTCAAAAGCTTGCCCCAACTGGACCAAGGGTACTCTCATACCATAAGCTGCTACTGCTTAAGCTCTAATAAATAGACAGCTGACTTATCTGGAGCTTATCTCCACAGCAGATTAATTGGAGCTTATCTCCACAGCTAGCTTATGCACAAGCTCCAGCTCGAACAAAGGGAGCCTTAAGCTGATGGTGGATAGAAGCTCTGTACTAGTTTTGGAAGCACGCTTGCTTACCCTTTTACGAACTGCTCTAGTAGTCGATTTACATCTATCTAGAGTAATGAAAGGCATAAATTGGCTTTGTGCAAATTAGTTCACAATAATCCTCCTTTGATACCTTTTGCATCTATTACTAATTTTCTGTAAGTCTTGCAGAGTACAATTTTTGTACTCATTTTGCTGTTATTATGGTTAGATTATCCACTCAGTTAGCTCTCTACGAGAAGGATCGTCTTCAACAACGCCTTGGCTTAACGGTTCCCAAGTAGCGATCCGGGAAGGTGATGGTATCACTCAGATATTACTTTCTAGCCATCTTATGGCATTTGTTAACCTTGCAACTATCTAAGTTGCTGATATGCTTCTGCTATGTTCGTATTTGGTCATCCGACCATGTGTGCATCCGGTTGTTAAACTTGCTCGTTGTAAGAGCATCTTGTTATTGAAGTTTACTTGGGATGCTTTAGAGCTATGTTTGGATACTGTTTTGTTCTCGCCTATCTCATCTGCCATGCGTGTATGTTTATAAAGCACATGATGTAGGCAGGTTTCAGAGTCTATGGTATAGAATTGTTAGGTGTAACCACCCCTGTGAAGTGACCCTTTCACTGAGAGTTTTGATACTATATTATCCTACGCCAGTCAAGTATTGATTTGCCAGAATGAGTCTGGGATTGAAGTTCCAGCTCGGTGAGAAAAGGGTGAGGAGACCATATCACCCTACTTAACCTGTGCATTAATTTGCCAGAAAGATTTCGGGGTTGAAGTTTTGGGCTATTCGAAGCCATATCGCTCCACTCCTCTTGAAAATTTTGCCCAAGGGTTGAGGTCAGGGTTGACATTTCAACTTAGCGGGTGATTTCACTTAAAGTTCCATGTTATAGATTCTAGGTCCCCACAACAAGGTTGAACAGTTCTCATTCCCCCTGATTTTTTTCCAGGCTTTTCCTTTATTCTCCTAAACCTTGCAGGAAACCCAAAAAATTTCTAGGAGAGGGCCGGTCGACCACCCTAAGCAGGCCAGCCCTAGCATTTCCTTTCTTTATTTTTCCTTTCTCTTCCTAGTGATTCCAATCCAACATATGAATGTCACTCTCCTCCAAAATTTTTGCCTTGTGAATGTCTCACCCTAGTGTTCCCTATATGCATCTAGGTTGTTATTTCACCAACCCTAAAAATGAAAATACTTGCCACAAATTAAAGGAGTAGTACGAGTGCACTATTGGGGTAAGTGGTTGCTAAAATTTGTGCTGCCCCCTTGGTCAGCCCACCCTCCCTATAAAAGGAGGGCAGCACCCTCTCATCTCCTCACACCTTCACCACTTCTCCTCTCTAGTTTCTTACCTTTTTTGCTACACCAAGTTTTGGAAATTTGAGCCTAGTGTTGAGTTAGAGAAATAGAGAAGAAAAAAAGAAACAAGTAGTGTAGGGTTGAATAAAAGGGAATGATCTAGATAGAGGACAATAAAATCTGAACTTTGACGTAAAATTTGCATCTTGAACACTACTTTCAGGCACTATTTTCTTGTGTTGCTTTGTGTCAACTAATGAAAGGACCGAAGGTGCCGACTGTGAATAGGAGGCTAACTAATTTTCACTTGTTTTAACTTAGGTTATCAAATTAAGACTTAACAGATTGCAAGGATAAGCTAGCTGTGTGACAGGTGAATAACACAGGCAATATATGATATGTAAATTAACACTTAGCTGTCACACAGGTGTCTAACACAGGTGAGCTAATAACCTAGAACAGGTAAGCAAGTTAGGCAGCTGTGTAACAGGTAGCTGACACAGGTAAGAGATATGATATACAACAACTGGGACACAGCTATGCTAACACAGGTGAAAAGGTAATCTATCACAGATATACAATATATGTATGAACAACACAAGCAAGCAAGTCTAATGAGTAACTGAAGGCAATACAAGAAGTACTCAGAGAGACAAGGTGTTTTCCACCGAAGTTCCCTACTCCTTTCAGAGAGGTACGTCTCCGTTGGAGAGGTTACTCCGAAGAGATCGCCAGCACTGAATCGTGCTTGTTCTCCGAGTACCTGAGTGATCAGGCCTCTTCCTTTGCTTGTGGAAGTTCCTTAGCCTTGCAGTAGGTAGACTTTAGATCACCTTCACAGACTACTGGTTCAGCCCACACAAGCTTGGGTGATACCAGCAACTCCTACGCTCGTCTAGGAGTAGACACTCCAAGAGTAACAGATTTAGCAGCAACAACTCTTGGAGGAACCAATGCTCTTTGCTCAGAGACTTTAACTCTCGTGAACTAACACTTAGGAAGTTTGGCTTCTGTTCTGAGAGTAGGAGGCTTTGCAACGGTCGAATATGATTCACTGGATTGAGCTGGTTGGTTGAGGTAGAAGACCCCTCCTGGTCCCCTATGTATAGGGTTCACGGGCACCCGACCGTTACACTGTTGCCACGTAGGATTAAGTGAGTCACCGGTGACACACCGGTGACACAGCCAATCACACCGCCCAACTATAACTGGCTCGAGCAGACCGACACCTGTGTCACCGGCGGCACACACAGGTGAACCCTAACTGACATAGCCTAACTACTCAGCCCGGTCTTGGCACACTACATGCCCTCAGCGCACAACTAACTCTGATCCCTAATAAGGAGAGAACCTCCAATAGACTTCTGACTCAGCAGACAACCTATTGCAGTGCAGGTCCCTTAGTATTTACAAGCTCTCCCCTGGTACAGAGATATACCCGAGTCATAGAGCGGAAGACCACCTGTGACACAGCTGTGTCACACCGGTGACTCTAACCTCTAGGGTTTTTCTACTGCTAGCACTGCAGAGTGCTAGCACAAGCCAGTTTCACACTTGTGCAAAACTGTTGACGCAGGGCCACTGACCTCAAAGCATCAGTGCCACTGTCCAACACTCCGAGCATTGAGCAAAAGAACCTCCTAAAATCATTACTGCTTCGTCCCTCTTGATAGTACGGGTGTTTCCTATGGACTCAAAGAAACTAGCAAATCTAGGCTTTACCTGCCACCAACTGCAGTCATGGCCCTTGACGCATCAAGCCACCATCACCTTGCTTGCAACTCCTTGCACAACACTGGCTTCTTCACAGCTGTGGCACAGCTGCCTAGCACAGCCATTCTCTTGTCCTGGAAACGACCTTTGTACTTTTTGGGTGGTCATCCTTTCCTTGATGACACTTCTTCCTGGAACCTCTGAATCTTGCTTACACTCATTGTAAATATTAGATTCCAGTTTGAGTTGCCATTAACCATCAAAACCAATTAGGGGCCTAGATGCTCTTTCAATCTCCCCCTTTTTGGTGGTTAGTGGCAACCCATTCGGCAATATCAACTACAGATTTGAATGAGTGTTACTTGTGCAGGTTGTTAGAATATACTCCCCCTGAATCTGTGCATAAAAGATTTGCTTTTGGAATGCGAATGCACAGGTTTGAATTAAAACTTGAGTAGCATATTCTCACAACTTGCATTTCATCAGTTCAGAGCAATAAATGTATCAGAGCATAATAGGCTAAACTGAATTGATGATGATGCAGCTTTAGTGTTTCTTTCAAAGCATGCTCTGAGAATTCATTTGATATTTATGTTATGATCAGAGCAAAATAATTTTTTTATTTGTTATGATCAGAGCTATAAGTATTATGATCAGAGCACTGCCATGAATTATGACCAGAGCAATCATGTATATATGTCTGATCAGAGCAATCATGTATATATGTATCAGGGCAGGATATGTGAGAAGAATTAAATCAGAGTAAACACCATCCACACATATCAAGAACTTGAAGAAACACTGCATCAGAATACTTTACTGTGATCAAGACATAAGAAGTTAGAATAAAAACAAGTCTTGATACACCAAAATATATACCACTCCCCCTATATCCAAAATACTCTCCCTCTTATATGACTCCTTTATATCTCTCCCCCTGAATATCTCTCCCCCTTTGCCTCTAAAACACCAGAAAGGGATAAGGGAATAGATGCTTCAGGAGAGCTTGGTCTTGAGCAGGTGGAGAACCTCTGAGAGTTGAGTCTGCATTTGATCAACCTTGGAGTGCAGACTGCTGACTTCTTGTTTGAGCTGAAGATTCTCTCTGTGCAGAGCTACAAACTGAGTAGGTATGACCTTGTTTTGATAAGCTCTAGCTACTGCTTGAGACATCAGAGAGGAGGATAAGGTGCCATCTTCAGCAACCAGTGTCACAGATACTAACTCAGCTGGGTCAGCTTCAGAAAGATCAGCGGTGACACCGGTAGGGACTTGAGGAGCTAGAGGAGATGGCATCTGAGGAGCTGTTGGAGCAGCTGTGTCACCGAGGACTGGCATAGCTCGGTCTGGTGAATCTCCAAATAAGGCCAGCAACCTCATCAGGGTTATCATTATTTTGAGGCCTGTGCTGGGTCTTGGAGGTCTTCACTGAGATGTCAAAGGTTGATTCTGGAAGACCTGTGCGTTGAAGAATCATATACATGATGTATAACCCATATCTGAGCTTAGCCTTCTTGTCTTTCTGAACAACATCAATTTCATGGAAGATATATCTTGCTATATCAAAATGCTGATTCTTGGCTATGTGCACCAACACCTGCCAAACTGGATTATAAACTGCATCTGTGTTGCGTCCCTTAGGCTGAATGGTGACATTGAGAATCTTCACCAAATGCTTGGCTATTATTGTGATCCCCTTGAAATAAACATGATCTCCTGGGGCATTGGCAGTGAATGAGAAGTTTCTAGGATAGAACTTCTCTCTGTCAGAATTGTAGACTAGCTCTAACTTGAACAGATTGGGCATGCCAGGCTCCACTGGTTCATGGAATAAGCTGTTGAACTCTGGAGCTGTTATAGATAGCAGTTGACCTCTTGTTCTCCAGAGCATGACATCTTTATTGTTTCGTTCTACCCACACAGTGGCATAGAACTCTTTGATGACCTCTGGGTCATATCCTTGTTGCAAATTGCAGATGAACTCAAGACCTGAGGCTTGGATCAGAGATGGAAGAGACCTCAGTCTTGTATCAGTCAGAGCAGACCAGTCAATGGCCTTGCAATCCACAAATCCTTTTGAAGATAGGATTTCATGATAAACACCTGTCGGCGTAGAGACGCCTCTAGCGGTGGTCCGGAGGGACCCCCTTTGGAATTCGGCCCAGGGGAGTAGTGAGTTTCTTACGAGCCTTGGGTGTGGATTAGAGTTTAGCGAGTAAACCCGGTGGCTAAGGATGTAATGACGCAAGGATTTACCCAGGTTCAGGCCACCCCGGAAGGCGTAATACCCTACGTCCTGCTTGTTTTTGTATATATGTGTGTATATGGCAAGTATGATGAGTTACAAAGGTGCGCACTGTTTTCTTCTTGCTCTAGCCCAGAGAAGAACGTGCTTCTTCGGTACGATTTAACCTAAGGAAAATCGAACTAGGAAAGGAGCCAACCCCTTGCATGGACCAGGCTCTCCCCTTATATACTTGGGGGAATACCACATAGGTCGGCAAAGGAAAATGAGCTGGACTGATACTGTGGGCGACGTGGGTGCAACTGGAAGCGCCCACACCTCTATTTAATGCGAACTGCATACTTTCGGCCGGGACGTCGCTTCACCGTATGTCGGAACAGGGGTTCTGACATCTTTACCTTCGGCGGGCCCCGTGGATGAAGACTTATTGGCCTCTTCTGACTGGGTCGGTAGAATACCCACTCGCGGGTCCCATGGGTCGGCCTCTCGACCCGCGCAATGAGTTGCGCGGCGGCGTCCCCCATGGGGTAGAAAGGGTGACAGTGACAAGGGCGTGCGGGGCGGCGCGCTTGGTTGGTCAAAGAATCTGTCAGCCCGGGCCCACCCTTCAGAGAGAGAGAGGGATAGCTATCAGAGCTTATCACCTGCACCAGTGGGACCCGGTCTGACCGTCATCATGCCCTCATAGGGCTTGGGGTTCCTCGTCGAAATGACAGGCACTAAATGCCTCCGCCAGAGCGGAAGCTTACTGGAGAAGCTGGGCGCTGGCCGACGTAGATGGGCGAGGGTCCCACCAGAGGACACGTCGTCCCCCGAGCACTCGGTCCCGAGCATCTTCCTTCGCTAGGAGAGGGCGCCAGCTGTCTTCCGGATGCCCCCGAGCAATCCCGAGCGCTCGGGGAGCACTCGCAGGGGAGCCCGAGGGAGAGCGCTCGGGAAGGGACCCCGAGCGCGCCCTTCGCCCTCTGGGACGCCGAGCGCTCGGGGACGGACCCCGAGTGCTCGCTCAGCGCGTGGGCCGTGGACTCCCGGAGGCCCAAGACCCCTTCTGGTTTGCGGACGCGACCTCTGGAGGAGACCCCTTATTCCTTAGGAATGGCCACGGGTTCCGCACGGCGATCCGGGTGGGACCCAAGGCCCCAGCGACCGGAGCACCATGTGTCACCATCTGCGGCATTTGGTTGGCCTCCGCCGGCGGTTAGGGGTACCCTGGGCCCCATTCCGCCGACAGTAGCCCCCGGCCTTATCTCCCAGCGACGGCCCGAAGGGCTATGACTGGGGATAAGGCCTTTCTTCTTGGGCCAAGCAAAAGATGCCGGCCCATTCTGATGCGCCCTGCGGAGGGGCGCTTTTAACGCGGCGCGTGCGGAGCGGGAGCGACGCCCAATCCGCACGCGCCACCTGGCCGCGGCGCTTCGTGTTGCGCCCGCGCGGGAAAGCGCGCCGTTCCGGGCGGTTGCGTGCTCCGGATTTCGCGCGACTGCGAAATTACTGCCAACGGCAGTAAACTGACAGCCCAGGATTGTTTTTTGGAAACCACCGGACGGTTGAACTTCTGCGGTTTTTTCCCTTTTGAAAAGAAAACAACTTCTCACTTTTGAACTTTTCACCTCCTTGCGCAAACGCTCTGTCTCCCAAAGTACTTGCGCTTTCTTCATCTTCTTCCTCCCGCCGCCGCCATTTTTGCCTCCCGAAAGCTTTCTCCGCCACCAATTCGCCACCATAATGACTCGCCGCAAGACCCGGCAGAGCAGCCCTCCGACCCCGAGCTCGCCTAGCGTGCTCCAGAAGTCCCGGGCATCGTAGTGCCGGAGGGCCGTCCGAACCCGACGGTGGTGCGGCCGGCGACGTACCTGCCGAACCCGCGGGCGAACGAAGCGGTGATCTTCACGAGCTTCCTGGGGGCGGGACTCCTGCCGCCATTCTCGGCGTTCTTCATGGAGGTCCTCAAGGATTATGGGGTCCACCTTCTCCATCTCACCCCCAACTCCGTGGTGGTGCTGGCGATCTTCGCCCACCTCTGCGAGATGTTCGTCGGGGTGATGCCGTCGGTGGCGCTCCTTCGGCATTACTTCGTCCTTCGATCGGTCGGGAGGACGCGGGGCTCCGGCCGAGCGGAGGTCACTGGCAGCGCCAACTTCTAGCTCCGGGGAGGGAAGGAGGCCGATCTTTACATTCCGCAGATGTTGCGGAACAAATGGGACGATTGGCGCCAGCAGTGGTGCTATGTCAACACCGACCCGGCGACGGAGCTGCTGATCCCGGAGGCGCCGGCGGAGCACAAGAAGACATGGGAGTACATGGACCCGAGCGACAAGGAGCTGTTTTTGGCGGTGGCGCGCATCACCCAACTTCGGGAGTTGGGGCTGACGGCCACCATGGTCGTCGGCGATTTCCTCCGACGCCGGCTGGCGCCGCTACGGGAGCGCGCGCGACCGGCGTGGACGTACACCGGCGACGATGACTTCTGCCGGACGGAGGTCGGCGCTGGCAAGAACCTGACCCCTGCCGCGGTGGCGATGTTTCTGAAGGCGCTGCTCGGGGTTCAAGACCCTTCGCAGGCCGAGCTCGCCCGGCCGGACCTGCCACTCTGCGTGCATGCGGACCGGCAGAGTATCCTGGACATGATGCTGGTGTGCGACGAGCATGGCTTCGTGTCCGCGCCGAGAGCTGGCCCGCGCGCGCCGGCTGGGGGCATTCGGATCTTCTCAGATGAAGACGAGGTGCAGGCGCGGGCGGCCAGAGCCGCGAGCGCCCCGGCGGCAGATGTTGCTCCCGACCCCGCCGACCCGAAGGGCAAGGGGCTAGCCCCGCCACCTCCGTCTCCACCACCGCAGGCGCCGGCGGCGAAGAAGAAAACGACGCCGAAGCCGACCGTGGCGGGAGATGTCGGGCAGGGAAGCTCTGCCCATGCCGGCCTCAAGTTCGGGCGGTGGCCTTCTGCGCCGCCTCCGCCGCCCCCTCCACCCGCGGGCCCTCAGGCGCCGGGGAATGGAGGCGGCGGCTCGAGGCGAGGAGCCACTGGGACCGCGCCGACTGGAAGCTCGCCGGCGGCCGGTGCGGACGCCGCCACCGCACAGAAGAGGAAAGACCCGCCGAGGACCCCGAAGACGCACTTTCTCGGGGTTCAGTTTCATGCGAGTGCCCCGGAGACTGTCGAAAGTCTCGGCAAGGTCCTCGATGAGCGTTTCCTCGCGCCTTGACTTGACGACGAGATCGTCGATGTAGGCCTCAATGTTGCGACCTAGCTGCGACTGCAAAGTTATACGCATGGCCCGCTGATAGGTCGGGCCAGCGTTTTTTAACCCAAAAGGCATGCGGACATAACAAAAAGTTCCCGCAGGGGTTGTAAATGAAGTTTTTTCCTCATCCTTCACAGCCATACTAATCTGGTGATACCCAGAGTAGGCATCTAAAAAACAGAGAAGATCACACCCTGCGGTGGAATCAACAATCTGATCGATGCGGGGTAAAGGAAAAGGGTCTTTTGGACAAGCCTTGTTGAGGTCGGTGTAGTCCACGCACATCCTCAGCTTGCCGTTGGATTTGGGCACGACAACAGGGTTGGCGAGCCACTCGGGGTGGAGAACTTCTCGGATGAAGCCGGCTGCGAGGAGCCTGGCGACTTCAGCCCGGACGAACTCCTGTCTTTCTGGCGCTTGACGGCGCACCTTCTGCCGGAAGGGCCGAGCGTCGGGACGCACGGCGAGGCGGTGCTCAATCACTTCCCTAGGGACCCCGGGCATGTCGGACGGTTGCCATGCAAACACGTCAGCGTTTGCCCGGAGGAAAGTGACGAGCGCGCCTCCCTATTTGGCGGCCAGACGGCCGCCGATCTTGACGGTCTTGGACGCGTCTTCTCCCAGGGCCACTTCCTTCACAGGGACAGAGTCATCGGGGGCAACTCTGACCTTGCTCGGGGGCGGACCCGGGGACTTGGGTAGCTCGGGGATGTCACCGGCGGCAGCGACTTTGGAGAAAAGCTGCTCGGCGCAGGCGACGGAGCCCCGGACATCAGCTGGCACCGTGATGGCGCCGCTGGAGCCCGGCATCTTGACTGTCAAGTAAGCATAATGGCATGCCATCATGAACTTGGCGAGCGCTGGGCGCCCCAAGATGCCGTTGTAGGGTAGCTCGAACTCGGAGACATCGAAGATGATGCGCTCGGTTCGGTAGTTGTCCTTGGTGCCAAAGGTGACCATCAAGGGCACCTGGCCCAGGGGCGTGGTGTAGCCGGGGGAGACGCCGAAGAAGGGCAGCGTCGGCTGCAGCTCCGCCCGGGGAACCTGCATTTTATTGAACACCTCGGGGGACAGGAGATTGAGCCCCGCGCCCCCGTCGATGAGCATGCGGGTTACCTTGATATTGCAGATGGTGGGGGAGACCACGAGCGGGAAGCGGCCCACGCCCGAGATGCTCTCGGGGTGGTCCGAACGGTCGAAGGTGAGCGGGATCTCCGACCACTTGAGGGGTCGCAAGGCGCTGGCGCTCGGGGTCGCCGAGCACACCTCGCGCGCCAACAGCTTGAACTGGCGGCGCGAGGTGGGCGTGAAGGCGCCCCCGTTGATGCACGCGACGGCCTCGGGCTCCTGGAATCCGAGATCGTCACCTCCTCCGCTGGGCTCTTCGCCGGCGTCGCGCTGGCGCTCCTCCCTCTGCTTCTTGTTCCTCTCGGCGAGGAACTTCACCGACCTGCACTCGGAGAGGTCGTGCAGGTTGGACTCGTGGATTGGGCACCACACGCCGGGGCCCCTCGGGGGAGCCCGGGGTGGCTTCCTGCCGCCGTCGGCCCCGCCACGTGGCGGCTTGCGAGGCTTGGCCTCCGCCGCCGCGACGGGCTCGGACTTACGCTTCTTGCTCTTCTTGTCCTTCTTGCCAGAGGGACGCGAAGAGCCGGCGCCGACGACCGCCGATTGGTCGGAGCGCGGGTTGTGCCGGGCACGGGCCTCGGCCGCCTTGGCGCATTTGTCCGCGATAGCGAACAACTCCGCCGTGGATTGGACCTCGCGGGTGCCCAGCTTCTCAAGCATCTTTTCATCGCGAACCCCCTGAGTGAAGGCGATGATGACCGCTTGAGCAGATATCCTGGGGATGGTGTTGCGCACTTGACTGAAGCGCTGGATGAACTGGCGCAACGTCTCCCCCTTGCGCTGTTTGACAGCGTGGAGATCACTCTCCATGCCAGGACGCTCGAAAGTGCCCTGGAAGTTTGCCACGAACTGGTGGCAGAGGTCGTCCCAGGAGCGGATGGAGCCGTGAGGGAGGTTCATGAGCCAAGAACGGGCAGAGCCCTTCAAGGCCATAGGGAACCAGTTGGCCATGACCCTCTCGTCTCCATTGGCGGCCTGGACGGCCGTGGTGTAGATCTGCAGAAACTCCTCCGGGTGGAAGGAGCCGTCGTACTTCTGCGGCAACTCCGGCCGAAACTTAGTCGGCCAGGTGACGCGACGCAGATCTGCGGTGAAGGCCTGGCAGCCCGCTCCGTAGAGTGGGGTGGTAGCCTTCGCGCCCGGTTGGGCGACGGCGCGTGCCGCGGAGCGTGCACGGTCGGCGACAGGAGCGGAGGAAGATTGGCCTTCCTCGGCCCTGGCCTCGCGCTGGCGCTCGATAACGACGCGAGCATCTTCATTTTCCCTCTGCCTGTTAAGGCGATGGCGAAGATCCTGAGCGCCCCCCCGGGAAGGGGAGGCGACCGACTGGGGTGATTTGCCGCGACGGCCCCGCGTATCATCACGCGGAGGGCGCGGCTGTGCGGCCGCCGAAGGAGTGACGTGGGAGTTCCCGCGCCCCGAGGGGGCGTAGGAACTCCGGGCCGCAGCCTGGCGGCGGGCGGTGTCGACCAGGGCGGCCACGTCCTGGAGCCAAGGGCCCACTGGGGACGCGCCACCTACTGGGACAGGAGGATGCCGGAGAAGGACTTGGACCGCCTGGAGCGTGCTTGCTTCCCCGGCATGATCGAAATTCAGCTGGCGGCGAACTGGTGGGACGGCACCGCCGGCAGGCCGATGGGCGCCTCCTGCGCCCTCGTCCGCCAGAGACTCATGCCGAAGCCCGGGGTCGACCGCAGAGGGGCCGCCAGCCTTGCTCGGGTTCTTAGACGGATCGTCGTGCTTCGAGGCGGAAGACTCCCCGTTGCCCGACATGGATGATGCAGGTTCGAAGAAACCCTAAAACTCCCCCTACCTGGCGCGCCAGCTGTCGGCGTAGAGACGCCTCTAGCGGTGGTCCGGAGGGACCCCCTTTGGAATTCGGCCCAGGGGAGTAGTGAGTTTCTTACGAGCCTTGGTGTGGATTAGAGTTTAGCGAGTAAACCCGGTGGCTAAGGATGTAATGACGCAAGGATTTACCCAGGTTCAGGCCACCCCGGAAGGCGTAATACCCTACGTCCTGCTTGTTTTTGTATATATGTGCGTATATGGCAAGTATGATGAGTTACAAAGGTGCGCACTGTTCTTCTTCTTGCTCTAGCCCAGAGGAAGAACGGTGCTTCTTCGGTACGGATTTAACCTAAGGAAAATCGAACTAGGAAAGGAGCCAACCCCTTGCATGGACCAGGCTCTCCCCTTATATACTTGGGGGAATACCACATAGGTCGGCAAAGGAAAATGAGCTGGACTGATACTGTGGGCGACGTGGGTGCAACTGGAAGCGCCCACACCTCTATTTAATGCGAACTGCATACTTTCGGCCGGGACGTCGCTTCACCGTATGTCGGAACAGGGGTTCTGACATCTTTACCTTCGGCGGGCCCCGTGGATGAAGACTTATTGGCCTCTTCTGACTGGGTCGGTAGAATACCCACTCGCGGGTCCCATGGGTCAGCCTCTCAACCCGCGCAATGAGTTGCGCGGCGGCGTCCCCCATGGGGTAGAAAGGGTGACAGTGACAGGGCGTGCGGGGCGGCGCGCTTGGTTGGTCAAAGAATCTGTCAGCCCGGGCCCACCCTTCAGAGAGAGAGAGGGATAGCTATCAGAGCTTATCACCTGCACCAGTGGGACCCGGTCTGACCGTCATCATGCCCTCATAGGGCTTGGGGTTCCTCGTCGAAATGACAGGCATTAAATGCCTCCGCCAGAGCGGAAGCTTACTGGAGAAGCTGGGCGCTGGCCGACGTAAATGGGCGAGGGTCCCACCAGAGGACACGTCGTCCCCCGAGCACTCGGTCCCGAGCATCTTCCTTCGCTAGGAGAGGGCGCCAGCTGTCTTCCGGATGCCCCCGAGCAATCCCGAGCGCTCGGGGAGCACTCGCAGGGGGGCCGCTCGGGGCGCCTTGAAGGGGGAGCCCGAGGGAGAGCGCTCGGGAAGGGACCCCGAGCGCGCCCTTCGCCCTCTGGGACGCCGAGCGCTCGGGGACGGACCCCGAGTGCTCGCTCAGCGCGTGGGCCGTGGACTCCCGGAGGCCCAAGACCCCTTCTGGTTTGCGGACGCGGCCTCTGGAGGAGACCCCTTATTCCTTAGGAATGGCCACGGGTTCCGCACGGCGATCCGGGTGGGACCCAAGGCCCCAGCGACCGGAGCGCCACGTGTCACCATCTGCGGCATTTGGTTGGCCTCCGCCGGCGGTTAGGGGTACCCTGGGCCCCATTCCGCCGACA